>JAOTON010001776.1:870000-1013901 GCA_034440635.1 Lepas anatifera | reverse complement strand
TGGGTATTTTGACTTGCTCCTGCACAGCTCGGTTTCAGAATATTGATTCTGCAAGAGTCATGAAAAATCCCAAATGTTGTTAGGTAATGAAATCTTTGAGCAGTTGAATACTTGTTCGTTGTTTAGCTAACCAGTATTCCATATTTTCCTGAAGAGGGCCCTTGACACTGCATCCTAAATATGTTTTATTTTAGTCACATTGGAAACAAAATTTTCTGGAAGCTGCATGTAGCAAAGGCGAAGAAGAACAAAATTAAAAATATATCTAATAACAAGGTGTTTTTGGGGGCAGCTTGAACCTTTGCTGTCCCTTCTCTTCACCTTCCACTGCACTTTTCCCGTGGTGACGCCCATGATTCAATGATGTGGATAATTTTCTACATGATTTTTAATACTATTTACTTTCTATAAATGTGTGATTTTTTCGTTTCCTGCAGAGAAGAGTCTGTCATTTCGCAATTTGATTTGACATTTCACTTCGGAAACCTCAAGATCCCAGTTGATGGGGATTATTAGGTGGACTTTAAATGAGCTTAAGAAGTCCTGATTTTTCTACCACTCACAGAAACAAACACACCAACTTTTCTTCTAAAACACACAAATCCTCTAAGCCCCGGGCCTCCTCGCCTAGTCCATCACCCTCCTCTCCAGCCTGTTGACCACCACTTCCTCTGCGTCGTGCTCGGATTCCGGCGAAAAACCCTCCGCCGCCGTAGCCGACGCGGCGGTGACGCACGGGTGAACCCATTAGTCAGGCAAACGCACCTCGCCCAGACGTGGAGGGGACAATGCCCGCGGTGAAGCCATATTAGGCAGTAACAGCGGTATTTGATCGCTTGATCCCCATCGAGCGATTGTCTTGTGTCTGACAGCGTGGAGTATGATACAAGAATGCTGCGCAGTCATGGGTTGACTTTCTTGACAAAAATGTCAGCTGCCTGACATTTTTGGGAGGTAATACTACAGGAAAATATATATTTTCACAGTAAGGATGCAACTATCGCTGAATTTCGCAAGTTATTTGTGAGAAAGGACCTATGGTTTGGATGGTATCTTTTAGAAAGAATCAGAAATTTTGTATTATTTTCTATATCCGTCATTCACGCAGTGAAGGAATACCACAGCACCTAAATGGGCTGCACTCTTCAATACACCAAGCGACAATAGAAACTTCCCAGGCAAACGCTGCTGGCACCTCCATAAGGCGTAGCAATTTCTTGCCCACTCATCCAGCCAACCGCTGTTCCTATTTGTCCTCCCACTTCGCCCTGTTCTTCTTACCTCCGCTTCCACCACAGAAGGGGGTTGATTCGCATGGCTGAGCTTTTTACACTCTAACAATGAATGTGACCACGTGACCGATAGGCAAAAACACCATCCTGAGTTCACGTGCTCCCCTCCTGTGCTTCCCCGTGAAAGAGATGGAAAGCTAACATCTCATCCCATCTCTACGATAGATCACTTAGGCACGAATGGGATTGTGTCTGCAACCAAAAAGCTAGATGATTGAAACAAGGGTTTGCATTCAACAATTCTGTACCTAATTATTATTTTACAGAGAAACAAAGGTTTTAATGCGCGCAAGCCTTTCACCTTCAGCTTAAGCTTCAAGGTCATGCCATCGCTCCAGCTTTTTCCCACCCTTCCCCGGTGTCGGAAACAGAAGCACCAGGTGCTTTGACTTCTGTCCCGGACCCTGCTTCAACCCCTGGCTTTGACCGGAACTACAGAGGACTGCCTCCCCGGGCGAGTGTGCAGGGGTGTCCGACCTGCCGCAGTCACGAACCTGCAGGGGTGTCCGCCCCATGTTGGTGACAGCGATAGCATGAAGAGTCGAGCATAACGTGGGAAATCACATGGATATTTCTAAAGGAACCTGTGTGGACTTTGTGAATGAGCAAAACAATTCCGGTGGTGCACTTTGGCGGGGAGCGCCAACAGCACAATTCAATCATGGAAACTGTCGTAGACAGAACGAACTCACCCATGCAAAAAACATGATGCACGTAGGCAAAATCCAATCTCAACAAAACGCTCCTCTCCTGAAACACCAAAACGCTAAAAGAAGACGAAAATCAAACACTGGCTGGTATCCAAAAAAGTAGCATCACCACTGGTCTCGTGCTTGAAGACATGCTAGACTCATGAAGGCAACAGTGCATGGCGGATGTCAATGGCGCCTTGAAGACGTCACTAAAGGATTATATGACGTCATCGGGGTCTTCCATGACCACACCATAGGGCATTGTACCCAACCTCCTATCTGACCTCTCTGATTCGTGTGAAGGGCTGTGACGTGGCTGAAAGGTTTCGTGACCGCTTATAGTACCGGCAAAAAGTGTAAGGAGTTGACAAATTAGCTGCTTTTGTTTATGTGTGGTCTCTGTAACAGTTAATGTTTGTGAAGCTTCTTCTTCGGCAGTGTTTTCTTGATATGAATATTTCGCTGAATGTTGTTGATATATTGCTGCTTTTTAGTTGCTGCGTGCAGTACTTAACCTCACGAGCGTTAGATCTTAAGAAATGTTGTTGTGATATGAAGGTGAAAAAGGATAAATGGTTTTGTAAAGCAATTAACCAATTAAGTCCATGATATTAACTCTAATAACTCTCTATCATAGACCTCTATTAACATGATCATAATAAAAAACGTGATTTCTCTAGATAATTACAATCACAACTCTTTTCTTTAGTTTCCGGAAATCACATTGACAGTTTTTAGTCTCATATACATAATCCATACTGTGCTGAATCTTCGCCGATAGTCTATGGCGAGGAGGGAGGGACGTCGTGAAAGTGTGGGCCCAGAATCGTAAAACATATGTTTTAAAGAAATTTTGCGAAGTAACCCGTGGGTACGGGGAGAGAAAGTGCCTTTTCTCCTCCAGCCTTCCTGTATCGGCTCCTGTGCATTCAGATCCATAAAAATCTCGCACCAGGGGCCATCAGTATATACTGATGACGTCACTTGCAGCACATCTTGTTCGACGTCGTACACCTTCCGTGTTGGAGTTGTAAAAGATTGAACTTCCTGCCTGAACACTCTTTGTTAACTCACCTAAAACTAGCACTTTCAAGGCCATTGATTGACCAAAACCGATCAATCAGTGATACACAGCACGGTTCCTAGATATATACACAGGTACACAGGTACCTGGCGATGACTGAAGCTAGAATGTATTGCACTACAGATGCTCGCCGAAAACGGATTGTACCAAGCCTTGGTGCCCTCATATTGTCTGTAGTATTTCAAATTCATGTTAAATTATTCGTTTGGGGGTCTGTGGATTAGACTTACGAGGGGTGCATAAATGGATATTTACTGTCTTTTAATGGGTCATCAGTGCATTTGCAGTGGTTATACACCGTTATACGCATTTTTAACTTTGATTAGGAAACGTATGATACAAGCACCCGGAGGGGCTTTCCTCAGTCAATGATGACGTCAAGAGCAACGTTTGGTAATGAGTGTAATGTCGGTATTATGAGTTGATTATAGGTTTACAGGGTGTGTTATAAGTCTGTCTCCTTCGAATTCTGGATGTGAAATAGATGAAATACATTTAGCTTATTACAACTTTAACTACAATTATCTAAGTGTGTTAGATCTGTTTCACATCCAGGATTCAGGATTCAGGAGACAGGACATTATACACCTTAGGTCAACTTATAACTATGCTCCTCGCCTCAGCACTTCGAAAATTATCAACGTTTGATCAAGGTTTTAATGGAAGTATTCAGGAAAGCCAACTGTAAGTTATAAAAATGGAGAACAATAACCATCGAGCTTATTTTTCTTGTTCCAGGGATAAAGACATAAGTTAATACATAAGAATATATAAAGCCCCGGTGTGCTAATCCTGGGTTTCTGTAGTCTAACTGAAAAAGAAGTCTGCCTTTCTCCATTATAGATTGAGCACCAGAGTGTTTGGCATAAGTTTCCGGGTGAGGAATTTGATGGGGTGTGGATCAATCACAAACCTCTCGTTGTTGTTCCAGCTCACTTTGGAAATATCAAATGTGGATAATGCTGGGTAATACGTGGATTCTTCTCGACGATCATCTTCGGCTAGTTTCACTCTTCGTCGCTGACATTATATCTTGCAGTACGGTTATATGTATAGCGGGTTAAAAGTTTGCTGGCTGTGTATGACGTCATAGTTGTGCAACTCGTTTAGTCTGGCCAACATTGTTCTACCGATTACATATCACATATATACCGATATACCTGCTTTAGGATGGTCCAGTGTGGTAAAGGTTGTAGCATATAATTGAGGAATGTTTATTTGAAGCGTAAGTTTTTTCTCGCCTTCCTCTCACAAAGAAAAAAGATGAAAGATAAACACTTATTTGCTCAAATTGATTTTCAGCAAATAATTGTTTTGCTTAATTTCATTTTTCGATCATTTTGTAAGGATGTCAGCAAAAAGACTCTCCACGATAATTTGTGGTAACTTAGCAAGACGTATTCCCTTGTGAGTTTGCATACCATCATCAAATAACTCAATATTCTTCTGTTTCCACGTGCACTGAGTTATTCGCAATCAAATATGCTGGAAGTACTAAACAATTCATTGAATGTGATTAATCAAGCTCTATTTAAAAGTAAAGCTCAAATGCCTGTTTAAACATCACACAAGCGTTTAAAACAATGTCAAAGTTTGATAATGGATTTTATATGGTGTGAAAAAGCGATGCAGTGTATTCAGCCTTCAAATATCTTGTTATCTTCTTTATTTTGAGTTCAAATGTGTATATAGGTAACTGACCCACGTCGCTTAAAACTAACCACCCCATAATGCTCCTTAGCAGTACCTTTTCCGTGCCATATGCTTACGATTGTTTGCTGTATATTAAACTGGCCTGTTACCTTACAACCGTAGCATTTTCGAAGCACTCACCCGGCCAAATGGCGTTGCGAACCCTCCCCGCTTCGGGCTCGACGACGATCTAAAGCGAAGTCGTTAGCGACGGGAGGGTAGATAGACAGAGATAACCTGGAGGGTTGCAGGCAACAGAACTGGACAACTGACCAAAGTTATATACGCTCCGGTGACAGTAGCAAGGCCGTGCGGAAAGTGGTGGACAGAACTCAGGTGTGTAGTGGGATGGGCAGAGAATGTTAGATTGTGTGCGTAAGTATTTGGACCGAGGGTGGAATAATAAATATGTTTTTGTAATTTTAGCTTATAGGGTAAGTGTGAACATGTAGATTCTTACTTGGAAATTGGAAGCCTTTATACATGTTTCTGGCTTTCATCAAACTTCATCATGCCTTCATGATTTTTATTGGTTGCGCACCAAGGTGCCGAAACTTGAGGTTTTTATATTTGGGAATATCTAGGACTGAAACGAAACTTTTAAGCATTACAGTTTCGCGATGGCACTACAATGGCATGACCTGTGTAAAAGAGACTTTGTCCCTAGTAATGTATGGGTACAGATGAGCTAAAAATATTCACTAGAAAAATTAGAAAATATTCACTTCTTGGTTGATGTGACAAGATGCATTGGATGGAACACTGTTAAGTTACATTGGACAATACGAGCAACATGTTGGAAGATAGCAGTGCACGATAATCATTTAGCTTCTTTACTGTGAAAATCGTTATCATGAACTAATTTATATCTAATTCAATCGAGTACATAAAGAATAAAAAGATGGATCCAGAAATACGTCGTTTGTATGGATAATGGTGAATCAAAAATGTATCTGGAAAATACCTACTCGTAAAACAAAACCGATTCAAGGTTAGAAGAGTCGAAGCAAAAGTAAAAAAATCAATGAAACATTAAAAAGGACGGAAGGACCATGGCTGGAATTATCTAATTTTTATTTCTCTCCCTCTTTGTCTCTATAGAGACATGTATCAGTACATTGTTTCACATTAAAATGTATCTGTTTTGCCTAATAACGGAATTGGGATGATCCTGAAGCCGGGATCATATACGAAAATGTCATTTTTCGTGCCAAAAATGTCATTTTATTACGGTAATAAAAAGAACTGTAGGCCTTTGTGTTCCATTAATATGCATTATAATCTTCATCCCTCGTTTACCTACCTATATTACTTCAAGAGGTTCGGGCGCGTCCGCAGTCCGCAGAAAGTAAGCCCTAAGGAAAAGTGGAAAAGCTGAGACATCATTGGCCGCTTGAGTGTGTTTGATGTGCGTGATTTGGCTCGTTGATGGCCACAAGTGGCGCCACTACGATTGGGATTTCTCTGCGTCATTAGCTACAGTGTCGTTCTAGAAAAGCCCTCCTTTGGGGGAGACCCGAGGTGGTCACAGAAACTAATATTAGAAGCAAGTAGGATACCTAGTGGCCATTGGCAGATCCAGGGGCAACTTTCTGAGAGGGCCAAACCAAACGTTTGGGGAGGCTAAATTGGAAAAAGTCGCAGAAAACAGTATTCTTAAAGAAAAACGGCTACATTTGGTCCTTTAGGCGGGCAAAAAGATACAAATTTTAGGGCTTTGGAGGTAGCAAAGGCTCCTTTGGTCCCCTGGATCCGTTGATGATACCAGTTTGAGCTACACCCTTTGTCCATATCCAGGGCTAGTTTGGCTTCCCACTGCGCTCTCAGTTAATTTTCTTCTGCCCAAACCAAGTTCTGTAAGTTAGAAACTATTTGTATCTAACAGAAGCGTAATTAATAATTTGAGTCATGATATATGTCTAGTGCATTAGAATCGGCATCGGTATTCCAGATCTTAAAATGAATACCCCATGAACTCTTTCATAAAAAAATAGTGAGGACTTATTTATGGTTGCCAGCGTGGTAACTTTCTCTCAATTAAAGAATGAATGAATCAGTGTGGGGTGACGTGATACTCTCCGTCGAAAACTGATGGCACCACTTCATGCCTAATTTCTCCCGGCTCTAGTGCTCATCTCCATCAGCTTTAGAAAACGATACTGATTTGTACTCTCAAAGAAAGCCATGATGGAGCATCAAAAGGGTGGGAAAGTTAGGCCGCAACAAGCGAGGAAGCGTTGTACCTAAAGATCACCCTTGTACCTTGACTAGTTTTGTATTATGACTAAAAAGACCCAGCTACACGCTTAAGCAAGATACACAGTCCTTTGACAGGCCAGAATTAATAAGTAATTTTAATACTAAAAACGTACTGAGTCCGTTTGAAAAGTCCGATTAAACCACATTTCATTTTCCAAAATTCAGTAGATCCAGCTTGAGCTTTGAATATATATTTTATATTTTATATTTCAGCGTATTGGTTTCCAGCTTTACTCTAATTGATGAAAAACATTACCTTACATATAAGTGTAATTCATGCTCGCACCATTTCCCAATCATGATAGCTTTCACTTTTTTCATTAATGGCTAGGAATGAGCATTTTAAATAAACATTTGATGGAGCACGAGGCACAAGGTTTGTGTTTTCACCTCGTCATATCTCACTTCTCTCACATTGAGACTGCAAACATTGCACCCCGTGCTTCAACCAATGTTTCCTTCACGAGAGCTTTCCTTTTCGATTCTCGGCTTCAGGCACGGGATTTCCACCAAATCAGAAACCTTCACCTTTAATTCACGCCCGCTTATCTACCATGCACCACCGGGGATGCCCATCAGTTCAGGTAGAATTCCGCCTGGAACAGCTTACCACACTGACGCAACTTCGCTGCAGAATTGGAGGATGAATCATCGGGTGAATATGCCCTCGGGGCATGAACTGATTGTTTACGAGATCAGCTTACGGTTGCTAACGTTCGGAATCTCTCAAATAAGTGTCGAGTGTTTAAGGGTAGTTTATTAAAGTTGTCAGCATGAATTTTTAAAATAGTTATGGTAACGGACTAAAAACAGTCATACAAGATGCATGGGCTGCAGTCCAATTCTAAAAGCTATTATGACTTTCGAACATACTTTTGGGTGGTTATCATGCTTTTGCAAAATTTGATTTCAGAAGCAGTTATCAATTTTTATTGTTGAGAAGCCATGACACTGGCGATGTTTTTGTACATCTAGATATCCTTAAAATCAGGCAAATGCACAAATATGTTTCGTTTTTGCTCATGATTTTCATAGGCTTCAAGAAATAAATGACATTTACCGGTGATTCCCACGGAGTCTAGAAGCATTTACATCCACATCAGCGATACTAATTGCTACCTCTTTATCCATATGTTGTGTTAGCTTTTGGACAGATAGATTCTGGACAGTCCGTGTCCATGTTATATTCTCGGTATCAAGACATAATATGTGTTTAATTATTGGTCAATATTTCGACCACCTACAAGAACGAAGGATTAGGCTGATTTGGTATTGACTAATGGACTAGTGACGATCACTTAGGAGCTCAATACTTACTGGTTCATGCTCTCTGTTTATTCAAGAATGATTTCCTCTAAGAAAATCCGAGGCAAAACTTTCAAACAACGCTCATCATCCTCCTTTGGCGTGACCGGAGAATGCCAGAATCCTAGACATACGATCATTGGTGGATCCAGGAGCAGCTTTTGTAGGGGCCAAACCAACATTCCGGCGGGCTAAATTGAGAAAAATAGCGAGAACATAGTACTTTTAAAGAAAAACGGTTAAAATTTGATCCTTTGGGGAACAAAAGTTACTATTTCAGCCTCTGGGGGTCACCGGCTCCCCCTTGGCTCCGCCAGTGTATACGATGAAACGTATGTTTGTCGGTTACCACCCGCCACTTTCAACTCAATATACCACCTCCTTCCCTCTGTCGCCAAAACCTTCACTTTCATTACATCAAGCCACTCTCGCCTTTCAAACTCCTCTAGCAAAAACCTCTAGTTTTCCTACGCTGTAGTGAAATTCCTCTCGGCACAGCCACCCTCGATGGTTTTTGCACGACCGCAGAGCCACGCCGACCAGAAGCGCACCCAGGGATCAAAAGTAAACAATCCAGGCTCCATTCTACATGGAAGGGTTCAGGTGAATCGTCTCTTTCAGAGCAGATGTCCACCTCACTAGTGAGTCTTTATTTTTGGACCTTCTCGCAATAATCGAGTGCTTACAACATATTTTCTTTTGCTTGTGCAGCCCTAAGAATGTGTTTTTTTGTAAATCAAATTGATCAGATCCTGACGACTCTTTTGCTCTGAAATAACAGTTTAACTATCATCAGTTCTACCACAAAATGTTCAAATCTGTTCTAAACACCAGTCAAATACCCCACCACTAGGCCTCTGTCACGACTTGAGTGCACCTCTGGCTCTACGTCGTTAGCGCTGTGCAACCAGAAGTCCCCGCCGTCACGGACGGCATGTGTGTGACGCTTTCGCGCACGTGACGTTCGTCACGCTTTGACCTCTGGTTGGGGGAGGTAGTTGCGTAATTATTAGTGAGCTCACTTTCCTTACCTCAGAAGCTGGTTTCAATGACATATAGATGAGCTAACTTATCAGCACTGTTCCCTTTACAAAAAAAGGATGCAATGTTGTTGAGAGAGGTAGAGGTCAGGAAAACCCAATCTTGCCAACGTGGCTAGGGAAAGTCTTGAGGAACCAGACGATTGATGTTTCGCACCTGAGGCGGATGCCCGTTGAGTTACAAGTAATTTATACCAATTCTATTAATCCTGTGGGCTGGGAATAATCATGTTTTCTTTTGTAAATCTCTCAAAGTCTTTTTCATTTGGAGAAGCTTTCTTATCTGCGTAAAGTTTGGCCTCAGTTGGAGAAAATAAACATCGTATTTACCTCTGGAGTAAGGCACAGCCGCTTGTCATTTCGTCAATCTCTGTGCATGACCCTGGAGTAGGGTCCAAAACAAAGCGAGCCCAAACGTCTCTGTCCATTCCAGTCAGGGTTGGATCAGCTCGTTGGGGTTGGGGGGGGTGATGAGCAAAAAAGCTTTGTGCGGTGGACGTGACTACCAACAGGTTAAACTGGTGCAGTGAATCAAATTTTGACTTTCAAGTAGGCATATTGAAAACGGACAAGAACGATTAAAATGTTTTCTACTGACAACCATTTCTTCCCTATTGGTCAATTATGGAGCACTAGTGTGTTTTGAGCATGAGGACCAAAAGAGGATTTCACGCCCTCTTTCATGTTTTGGTGAGGGAGGGGCATGACCGGACTGGCCCTGCTGGATCCACCCTTCATGCCAATACTGCAGTTGAGTGGTTGAAGCGCTGATCTGTATCCTTCGGACTGGGGTCCGAGTTCTCCTCCAATATAGAGTGATTCTTTTACTCACTATTCCTATTTTTCTACAAAGATGGCAAAGCTCCTCTGTCACCAAGCTTTTGCAAGGTGTCTGGAATCGAAACAAGAGAGAAAGAGTTTTTGAGAGGTCTGGAACGATCTTCATCGGAAATTGGTATTAGTACTGTCAGTAAGAATACTTCTATGTTTAACCCACGATCCAGGATATCTTTAGCTGAATCAACATTTTAAAATATTATTCATTTAGCTGTACTTTGGTGCCGAAGGGGATTTAAACTCGTTCTACCTATGTTCTATCAATAACGCTCTTGTTACTGCCGACCCAAACACAAATTTGGATTATGTTCTCTCTCTCTCTCTCTCTCTCTCTCTCTCTCTCCCATTTGCTCCATTTGATGATTACTTCCTTAATTTCAACAAGTAATTCTGGGCGCACTTATTATTTTTGCTCTAAGATTTAATCATTTCTCGTAACTTTGATAGGAAAAGATGAAGATAGCGATCTTCATCCTTCTCTATCAAAGGTATCTACGAAAAACAATTGAATCTTCGAAAAAAATAAGAAGTGCGCCCAGAATAACTTGTTGAAATCTCCATTTAAAATCTGGCATTTCCTACAACATCTTGAATTACATCCGAAGTTGTGCCAGCTGCGAAGTAGTTACCATGGAGATTGAAAGAAACATTTATAATGTGCCGAGCCACGAGGCTTGGGCTTGTGATAAGCCTGTGGTAACGAATCTATTTTCCTATTTAAATTGTTTTCCACGGTCAAATGACAAACATCATAGAGAGATGTGTCATGCCTATACCTGCAATGAGTTACATAAACGATCAGGGCGCCTTTATACCATTTTAACAGACAGATCAGAAAATGTTTTGGGGCCTAGAGGATTACTCTGAAGGAATTGATACGTTGGAAAAAATTATCAAGGCTCCAACATATATATTAAGGGGAGTCAAAAATCAGAATGATAAGTAAATAGTGTTCCCATGTCCGTCACATGAATTGGTTATTGAATACAAAAATATATCCATGTTCTGTTAACAACGATTATTGTATGATAGCTCATTTATTTTCTGACTTTATTAATTAACCCCTCTACACTTCATAAGTCGCCGACATAATTTTCGTATTTGATTCATAGACCAAACAAAAGGTACGACGAAGCCTAATATGACTGAGTGCAGACATTTTTCTTAAACCTCTTATCTCTATTCCTCGTATTTTGTGTTATCTTACTCAGACCTTCTCTTCATTAGTTGCTTGCATTGTGTTAAGAAAGCGGAAGATTTGCCTTGGCTTAAACCGGATATTTTGATGACACATCGGATGACGTAGTGAAAACATGTGTCAAAACGACCTCGGAAAATGAACGCACAGGATTATGTTTCTTGCTTCGACTCAATGAATTGGACATCCACAGGACGTTCTTTCGACTGCACATATCCGATTAGATCCGATTGAAGTAATCAAATCTGCGCTAACCAACTCAACAATCATACACTCTTCTCCCAGCAGGGCATGCAAAGCGGCGCTGCAAAACAATTCAGAGAAGATAGTTAAACAGGATTTTAGTCGCATGTGTGGAAAACAAGCTTGATCTTGCCTTTTTTCTTCTCCGGGTTCACGCAATTGATATGGAAAGCAATGCAGTGACAATAAATTTCTCAGCCACAAAATCACAAGCTTTGAAAATTTCCAACATATACCCTGATGTTGAAACCCTGGGCTCTAAATCGGCGCTAGCATCTTTGTCGGTTAATGATATTAACATACCGAACTCATTTGATGAACTCATGTTTTTCAGTGAGCTATCAACACCAAGCAAGGTGCAAACATCTCCTCATATATCCACTCCTATACACGAAATATTTCGCACGCCCGCCCTCCCTCAGTTCAACAGCAGACACTTATAAACTACCATCAACAATCCTCACCAACATGCATGTAGGTTTTATAATCCGCCTCGCGAACCCTCCCCACCGAGACTTTGACTCGGCAACAGCGGTGGCCAGCGTGACCTCTCTCACCTCTGTGCCTCGCGGGCAAACGCGACTGCCGATGAATGGCGGCCGCTGATTGGTGGAGACGCGTTCAATGCATTGCGGGAAACTTGGAGGAAATTTTCCCATGAAAGCGAGGGTATCTTGAAAAATGCACCAGGAAATTTATATAGAGTGCTGTTTTCAGAAATGTCTGTTCATACTTTGCTCTCTATTGGCTTAATTATCTGCTCCAATATCCAAGCCCGCTTTTCAGTAAAGGCAAAACGGCGGCAGAGTTCGCGGAAGTCAGGAGCGTCGAGATTGGTTGGCGCTGAGTGGAGAGGAACGGGACCTCATCCAAAGGAAGCCGAGGGAAAAGGAGCGGGTTTCGACATTAATTTACAATCATCTGACACTTTATAGAGAGCGACAACTAAAATAGAGCGGTATCGAAGTACTGCCGGATGACATATCCAATCGAGAGGCACACATATTGAGTTATTTTATCAACATCACTAATTCACAAAGAGCATACTAGACATGACATAGACAAGCTCTGCTTGCGAGCAAGAGCAGTACTGAAGTTATTGAATTTTCTTCCCGATGAGTGGGTGAAAAGGCTTCAGTCAGTACCCAAAGCATTGTGCATGCTTCACTTTTCTGACGCCTTACATGATCGACATACTCGAAATCGGAATGAACTCGAAATGAACTACATACTACATAATCGAAACACAAAATCATAGGCGGTGCGGCGAAATGCGTTTGTCTAAAGAGGGCGCCACCAATGGATTCATGTCTGCTGAAGACGTGCTGGTGGACAGAGGTGTCACCACGGAGTTTTTCTTGGGCCAAGGGACATCCTCCGACCTTGCCACAATCGGGGACGGTGGGTGGGGGGTGAGAGGCGAATCCATGACACGGTGTTACCTTGTCCAGGAGAACATTACCCTGGCAGTTCGACTAAAATGACTCTTGGAACGCTCCTGTAGGCTCACGCTCATAAACGTGACAAAAGGTAAAAGTAATTGGTGGGGTGCCTTACTTTTTAAGGGATTTCCATCTAGCAGGCTAATCGGGGTTCGCAAATCCACTCTACCTGCTTTTGACGCGGATCAGTGGTGGATCTACATAGTACTTTATTTTGGGGTATAGAGGTACAAGCCCCCGCCAT
Source organism: Lepas anatifera (assembly GCA_034440635.1). Classification (NCBI taxonomy): domain Eukaryota; kingdom Metazoa; phylum Arthropoda; class Thecostraca; family Lepadidae; genus Lepas; species Lepas anatifera. The sequence continues at coordinate 1,000,573 of JAOTON010001776.1, read as the reverse complement.
TGCCTCAGATCAGCCTTTGGCTATGTATTTGCTATAGACACTCTGACGTATCGAGGTAGGGGGCTTAAGCCCCCAGGCCCCTTTTTATCCGCCATTGAAGATCATGGCACGTGTATCGACTTTCACTGAAACTATACCATGGAGCCGGGCTCATAGTAATTTTTAAGCTTTATGGGCGCTTTTCGACGTATTGGGGCATTTCTTTGACTTTTAGTAGTTAGTGCTGGGCCATCTCAAAAAGCACAGAGTTATGCATTCCTGCCGGTGAATATCACCTCCTCACTCAAAGGTTTCTGAAAAAAATTGTATACAAAAAGAAAATATTTGATATGTTTAATAAGCTGTACGTTTGCTGTTTAGGACGGGAAAACAGACTTTTAAGACGTGCATTACAATATCTGGTGTATGTCGATGCATTAAATTCTGAGGGCAAAAGACACTTCCAAGACATGCTTTAGAGGACGTAAAATTCTTGATTAATAGAGAAGTGATTTCTCCACCAGAAACTAATAACTGCCCAACGTCATCACGGTAAAACTGGGCTGCCGAAAATAAAACAAAGCATTCCCATTTGATACTTTTTTTGGGGGGAGGGGCTTATCGACGCACCAACTGCCAGGGTCATATGGCGTCGCCAACTCTTTCCCCTGTTGGAAGGGTTTCTCAGGAGCCAGCTTGCTCCTTGTTCAGGAAAGCCGCCGGGCCTTGAACCCGGGTCGGCTGCGTGGAAGCCAGCTACGCTGACCACTCCACTTCCGCGCCCCACCTATTTGATACAAAAATATTACATGTATATATAGAAAATTTCCCCAACTGGAAATATTCTGTATTCCTGTAGGCTACCAAAACCTGTGATGAAAGTCACCCACTGCCAATCGGTCGTTATGCTTGGTGTGGCATGGCGCAATGTAGTCATGTTTTGCAACGTTGCAGCAGAAGGTTCATAGTTCAGTGTTCACAATTTCTGCCTTGCAACTGGGGTCAGGCACTTCAGGTAGTGAGCCTTAGGATGTGTGAGATCACGACCGCCGTCATGGATTTTTTACTGCAGTGGACGGATTTAGACCAGGCAACGATGGGGGTAAGAGGGAGGGAGACAGAGTAAAAACATAATAACTATCTGAGTGGGTGTTACACAGGCTTTTGGACAAACAAAATTGTGAAAATGTGCGAAATCCACAGTGAGCGAGATTAGGGACTAAACCATTAGACGACTGCTATAAAGAGCATCGAAAGCGACGGGACGGATGGAATACGTCTGCCCTGCCCCTCGCATTCTACGCTCATGTGTGCGATAGATAAAGATGAGAGCAAAACGGGTGGATGATAACATTAACTACACCCATGGACATGTTAGGGCTATTCAAAGCTCACCGGCGTGTCAAGCCCAGCTTTCGCCTTTGCTTGTCATGATCAGTTGAAATTACATCACACCGAATAACCGATATGCTTCCGTGCCTTGGTGCTTTACGGCACACTGACTGCTGAGGTCATATGGTGTCGCAAACTGTCACCCTGTTGGGAGGGTATTGTGGGGATCGGAAGGACTTGTGCAGAATACCCGCCCGGGGATTCGAACCCGAGTCAGCGGCGTGGAAGTTGAATGCTCTTCCCCGACGCCACTGTAACCCCCGATATTGACCTACGACGAGGATATGGTCTTTACTTTCCCAGAGTCGATTATTGTCGTTACATTTGTGAGAGATGCATACTTATATAGCATAACATAATGGTATGCTACCTCATACTTTCTCCTGCGTAGCTATACATGTGCTTGCACTGAGTGCCGTGACATGATCATGATAATTGACACCAGGGCGGAACGTGTGAGTTGAGGGTGGGGTGGATCCAGGATTTTCCTCAAGGGATAGGACCTATACGCTGGGACTCTGTTCAGACCCGTCACAGAGGTCCTTCGCATGGCTTATGACCTACCTGAAGGGGTGGCCATATTAATCAGTGGCGGATCCGTGCTTGGCGAGTGCGGCGATTCGGGACGAAAACGGCCAACATTTCCAAAACTGTATTTTGTCTAAGAAAATTGGGGATTCATGGTGGAAACGCCTTCTCTGCTCCACTGGATGTAATTAGGGGAACAAAAGCTTACCCCCAACCTGGTGACCTTAACCCGCGCCCCACCGGGGGTCCGGCGCCACCTTCGCCCCACCGGGGGGCCATCGATGCCCCTCTAACTGCGCATATATAGGAGTTAGCACAAATCTGCAACGTGCTTTAGAAAGCTCGCGTGAATTCAGTAAGAAATTAATTGGTATGTTTTAGCGCTCAGGTCAATTTTTTGACCTCCAGAGGTCAAGTTAGGTCAAGATCGGCTATTTTCACTCAAATATGCAATGGTTAAGGAAACTGGTCATAACTCTTATTCCATTAGAGCTATTGAAATGCGGTAAAGTACATTGGATAGGGAAATTCCAGATCTTTTTCCACTATGTGGAACATATTGACCTCCCGCCAGTGGTTTGACCTCCAAAGGTCACCTCGTGACCTAACATGACCTGAGGTCACGAAAGGTCAGAAGGTAACCTTGCCGTATATCAAACGAAAGCCAGTGACAAGACATACATGATGGTGTTTGATTCAGCGCTCTAGCGTATATAGAGGTCAAAAGTTATTGTCAAAATACTGTTTTTGAACCCTGGTGACCTTGGATGACCTCCGAGAGGTCAAAGGGCAAATATGGCCCCTTGAATCTGTGAAAGGGTGTCCAAGAACGCTTTTCTGACCAAGCCGAGCATTTTCAATCGTTTTTGTGACTTTTAGATCATAAGACAGTTTTTCCCCATGCTTTTTCAATGGGAGAGGTCACCTTGTGACCTGACTTCAGATCACGAAATCTAAAAAAAAATCCCGGATATACACCTTGTAGACCCTGGGGGTCATGAAGTGTAGGAAGTTTCAAATCGATCGACTTCAAAATATAGCTCTTACAGAGCTCTAAACTTGAAGTGAGGTGACCTTGGTTGACCTCGCCTGGTGACCTGACCTTGGGTGACCCGGGGTAAAAAATTTCAGGGATGGTGGAAAAATGATGCAGTAAGAGGTAGATTCCTCAACCACGGTGCTGAGTCTCGTCATTTTTCTGCTATCCCGGAGAAACCTTAGGGGGCCATCGATGGCCCGGTTGGGCGAGGGTTAAATGCACCCCTATTGTCAGGAGGATCCTCGGATATGTGGTATCATCATTCTATACTGACTCTGTCAGTACAAGCTACTATTAGGTGACAACAACTCACCAGCATACGTCACCACAGCGCAGTTTTGGCGCGAATTACTACCTTCCGGCCGCGACTCGGCGTGACCTAATTTTGGCGCGAGTGGCGTTCCAAACCGCGCGATCGAAGCGCGCGCTTTCGGTCACCGGCCCGTGGCCCCCGGAAACGCACGGATGGTCATTGGCCAGTGGGCGTGACAGGTTTGGGGGCGGTCCGCGCGCGGGGGAGGGGTGGAGTCGGAACGTGCAAGGCACTGATTGTGTGAAAACCTAATGCGGGGATAGGCATCAAACTAGAAAGAGGATTAATGAGGAAAGAGACAATTCGTGATGTAGAGGTGAGTTTTTAATTAGTAATGAGTGATGCAACTGCAGTTTTTGGAAAAATGCAAATCGACTTGAATACTTTTAGAACTTGTTTGGAAACTTACCTGCGCAACTTTTCCTTAACCCTTACTTGTAACTACGTTTTTCAAAAACTAATGCGAATTTGAGTAAATTATATTTTCCCCACTCCCCTACTCCCTCTCTCTCTCTCCCTCTCTTACGCTGGATGCAGTTTTTTTAATTAACCTTTAAAGCTGATGTCGCTAGACGTGTTGTATGGGTTCACTATCATGCAAAAGTATCACAGTTGTTTTGATAAGTCGAACACAAAGCAATTTAGCTGGCATGTCCTCATGTGCCTGCCCTCCTCGTCCCGTCTAACATTCGCATTCCCCTTGAGCTGTCCTTTCAACCTTGTTCAGAAACCACTTATCCATTCCTCGCACTATAACCATCATGTTATGGTAAGTTTTGGTTGACTGAGAACAGTGTCTGGACAGGGGACCACGGGAAGTGATGCATGCCCCGAGGGGCGATGACCGTTGAAGGTCACCTATCGCCACCCTGTGCCGGGGGGATTGCTGCAGGTAAGAGCGCTGTGCAGATGACTGAGCATGACCGGACAAGAGCGGTGGCAAAATGCTGCTGGGTGTAGTAGTTCAGTGAAAGGACAAAATGAATCAGAATCAGAATTTACTATTGTTGACGGTCCACAGCTGAAAATTTCTTACAGAGACGCGACATGTTAGAGATAAGAGCGATTTAATGAAATGTCAAAGTTGTGCTGCAGAGTAAGGTGGTCAAGTAGAAGGAAACACAATTTTGCAAAATATTGTATCTGAAGAGAGAGAGAGAGAGAGGGGGTAGAGATGGAGTGAGGGAGAGAGAGAGAGAGAATGAGAGAGAGTGAGAGTGAGATAGAGACCGCTAAATAAATATATATATATATATATATATATATATATATATATATATATATATATATATATATATACAGCAAGCGCACTTCGGAGTTCATTAGGGATAGCCATATGATGTAATTTCCGGCAGACATGTTACAGTACAGGTGTAGCGGGTTTCAATTTCAAGTCACTGCCACCAATACAACGGCCCGTAATATCAATAATCGACTGTAAGAAGTCAAAAGTCGATACAAATGTTATTGTTTCTGAGACCACCCAGCTACATCACGGAGCTAATTCTTCCAGTGGCGGATACAAGGGGGTGAGGGGGGCTAGGGGCTCAAGCTACCCTCCCTCCCGAAATTTCCGAGTGCCTATTGTTGATTCATAGGCGGAGGCTGGTCCGAGGCAAAGGTGGAGGAGGCTCGAGCCCCCTAGCTCCCCCCCAGAAATGAAGTCCTAGATCCGCCCCTTAGTTTTTCTATATGAAAACATACTGTGGGGATCTAGCTTTATGCTCATCATTCTTGTGGTTGCAATAGCTGTAGTTTTAGGTATTCTTTCGCGTTTTATTTTTCTGCTGTCATTTGAGTTCCTGTTCATTTGAGTTCTGCTGTCATTCGAGACATGTTTCGCATTTTATTTTTCTGTTGTCATTGAGTTCCTTTTTCTTAGCTTTCGCGTAGCTATAGCCCCGTGATGAATTTCATTTAGGATCTTCACGAAGACCGGAGCAAGTACTTGTTGTGAGCTGTTTTTCTAGATCTAAGAAAAAGAGGGGAAGGGGGAATTTTGGATTGTGAACTTTCTAAAATGAAGTGGGCCAGTGTACTCCCTCTGGACAGGAGGACCAGAGAAATAAAAGTATCAGAAATTAGACGTTTTGGTGCGACGGAGTAGTACCGTTTCTGCAACGAAGCCAATGAAGCCTTATTGCTTCAACGTTCAATGTGATATAACTTTCACTCTCATACAGGAATATCTGAATTTTATTCGAAGTGTTATTCAATACTGTACTTGAATTTGCATGAGAATGCATAGCCCGGGGCTGAATCATAACTGTTTTGAGGAAATGTTCTTCTAGTAATCGCTAAGTGACATCCATCATCCCTAACGGGAAATCGAAGTGTATGAGGCAGCTGATAATCATTCCGGTAATTACCGGGCAATTACCCATTTTCAAAGCTCCACATTTCATTAAATCAGACGAAAGCGGTACCATAAATTACTGTGCACGAGTTTCAGCCTATAACTCGTAATTTCCGTTAGCTCGGTATCGATTCTGCCGATGATAGTCCAAGTGATGATTTAAGGCACGGGATAAAGGCCGAGTGATACAACCACCCATGATCAATTTGCACTTTAAGTCACGGTACATTTTCAAAGGGGAAACTGACATTCAATTTGGTAATTTTGTTCGCTTTGCACGTTTGTGTTGTTTTCTCTCCAGTATGAGTCTATGATTACTTTTTAATGCAATACCATTTCATTTCTGAAAGGATAGAAATGGTTTGCGCTGTTTTGCTCATTACAAGCACCTGAAAATATGTCATTGATGCACAAGTTATTTGGTCGTGTCTATTCCAGTCTTTCAATCTGACCCCTTCTGTAGTCGTCATCAACTCCATGGGTGCACGCATATTTTGACCCAGTGATTTCAAGTGAAAGTAAGTACCAAGGAAGTCTAGCTTGAATATCTAACACGCGATCCTATATTTACGATCAAAGATGGGCAGCATGCACTACTGTGCATAGGTGGATCCAATATTCCAGATCGGGGACTGGTACTCGACCGGGAGGGGCACGATCTTGGATCCGAGGGATGCTGCTTGCTACCGCCTAATGTACCAAGGGATGCTGAAACACCGCCTGACATCTCTGCTTCTCGCTTTCTGGGGACGGGAATGAACAAGGAAGAAAATCATCCCTTTGTTTACCCTGGTTCCGCCTATGATGCGGTGCATTGATGACGGATAAAGGCTTTTGAAAACCTCTATCCGTAAAAACTTCGGCTCATAAGAACAATAAGCTCATAACAGCTTATAGGCTTATTGTGCCAGCCTGTTTTTCCTAAGCCACAGTTTTCCACACTACGGCTTCAATAGAGGGAAAAGTGATAGGATTTGAAACTGGTGTGATCAGATCTACTAGCCAAACTGCCCTGGGTCAAATGGAATAGTCTACCAGATACCTACCAGAAACGGACTTCATCGGACGAAAGGAGAGTAGAGTGTAAATAAAGAAATCGAAACGGCACTTGGGAAATGTACGCATTGAAGTTCTAGCTAAAAAAGTAGAAAGGAAACGCTTTGGAAGCACAGAATAAGAGAATACAAATGAAACCAAATTAGGTTCTTACTTTCTTGCTAGGCTTCCACTATTCTTACAGAGTTAGTGAGCGTTGATGAGACATGCAATCAACAAGCTTTGTCCTTAAGCTATCTTCAGGCCCTTAGTGAAAGCATTTCTCTTTTCTCAGAAAGAAAACAGTATTGTTGTAGCATACATGAAGGATCTCTTTACAGCGTTACTTTATATGGTCTGCACCACTCAGAAAGCTATTGACGAAGGACGGAGACATTCCGTCTCTCCTCCCAACCCGAGGTGTCCCACTTTTACTCTGTGGTGTGGTATGCGGAAAGTTTAAGAACAAAAGAAAACAAACTCGGGCTTTATTTCAGCGTTAATGAGTCTTACATTTGAATCTGAAAGAAACACTAGTTGTTTCTAAAAGGACAGATCTTCCTGACCCAGTTAGACGGTACAGACATCACTCGTGACTAGTATAAAAGCTCGTAGCTTTTCCCCGGGAACCACCTGAAGACGTATGTAACGTGTGAATCACCCAATTAGCTATTTATATCAGAGGTGATGGAGTGATGGTGAAAGTTTTGTAGACATCTAATACCCATGAAATCTATGAAAAGAGTATGAAATGTTTAAAATAATCTGAAGGCATTCTTCACTTGGTATTGCGCTGGACTATCCTTTAAATTCAAAATGAATCAGGAACTTCACATCAACCCAACGTCTTGTTCCATGTGTCATGGCCTAACTTCCGACTCGTCACTCCCGTAACTTACACACTAACGCACCGTGACCTCTGTTTCTTTGAAGCGGCCTAAGGAGTCACCTCATTGTCTCAACAGCTGTCGTGACATTCACCCGCGTGAATACCGTTACATATTCAAAACGGCACAGTTGTGAGGTCGTGGCACTTTGCGACTTCAAACCTTCAGAGCCATTTGCCGTGACCGGCTGTCCAACACCCTCCCGAGGAATCGCACCAGTAGGTATTCTAGGGCCAGACGGGGCGGCGAAATTGTGGTAGTTAAGGGACAATAGACTGAAGCTTTGTGTGTTCCAGCCCCTCCCTTGCAGACGGATACTGCTTCCTTCACGAAGAATGAGGTGCTGGAGCGTTCATTGACCTGTAAAAATGTCGCGAATGTTGCAGTATTCTTGGGCCGTATTTTTTCTGGATTATCTAGTGCGAAAACAAAGGATGGGACGTTGTGCCATGTTTCATATGCAGAAGCTGTCTAGGGTTGGACTGCGGTCACCACAGCAATGCGTCTTAGAATAACGGAAGACAGAAAAATTGAAATATTTTCTTGTGTACGTAAAAATTTGTTTAATTGCGATGCATCTGATACAGGATATAAGTGGGTGCTTTGTATGAATCTAGACAACATATTTATAAATTTAAGGAAGTTAAATAACGTCCAAAAAGCGTGCAGGAAAAGATTTGTATAGAATATTATACTTACAACTTGAAATAAATGGAAAAGTTCCTGAAGTAAATTTTTGCGTTTTCAATTCTTTAAGATGGAATGTGTGTGATGGTCGCCATAGTTATGTTATTTTTCTCGTTGTGCCAGAGAAGGAATATTATAGGAAATAAAACAATACATGTTTTTCTTGTTATACAAGAGCTTTCACAACGTGTTATATATGCTCGAACCACTTCTCAAAATGAATTCTCTCGGCGTATGTTGCATGTTTGTGTTGTTTTCTCTCCAGTAGAAGTCTATCGCAAAATGTTATTCTATTTTTGAAGGATAGAAATCATTTGCGTTGTTCCACAACCATGCATGTCGGTGTGCCCTAAGACTCCTCAATTTAATTATCTACCTTTGCACTCTGCTCCCAATGACGCAAATGTGTCTCATCAGCACAATTCACTCACCGATAGTCAAAGTACAGCCTTCCTATATCCAGGGACCGACCACTATTAACCGGCGTCAACCACCTCCTGCATATCGAGTAATCCAAGCAGGCCCTTCATCTATTTATATCCACACTGGTACACCAAGGTCCTACAAACTCGAAGCCGCTGCCCCAGCCTATACTCGAGCTTGCGTGGTCCGAAGCTATCAAAAACCGCTCAGAGTCGCTCGACGTCGCTTTCCGCTCTGCTTCCCCCTGGTTGTTCGAACGGCCATCGCGCAAAACGACGCCAAATCGATGTAGAGCGTTTTACGGGAAGTGCTCGCTGGCTCGCAGTATGCGCTGAAGGGTTTTTGTTGAAGGTTTTTTTAGATTGTGTATTGGGTGGAATTTGAAATATAATTTGGTTCTGAGTTTATGGTTAATTTTGATTGTCGGTACTAATATATAGGCTGTTTTTGGGCAGGAGGATTTCTTGTAAATCTTGGCGCTGACTTGAGAGAGTGGTGTTAGAGCGTGTTTTTCGGGAGCTCGCTGTTTGGTTACGTGAACCAATAGTGGTAATTGTAGATTTGTGCCCCGCAAAATCAAGAATGTCTTAACTATATGACGCAGTATTAAGCTTGAGGTGGGCCACTGCTTCTGATTAAAATCTAGGAGAGCTATAGAAGTGTCAGTTTCTCTGCCTTAGCCTCTAAATAGTACCCAAGCATCGTCGGTCGAAACGATTCATCCATTATCAGCTGTGCAGACCAGTTACTTTCCCGTATGGTGTGATTGATCACAATAATATTGAGCTCACTGTCCACCAAAAGAACTTCACTGCTTTGTTTTTAGTTTTGTTTTGATTTTTTCGGAAAAATTTATTGGCAAGTAATAGCCCTGGACATTGAAAAAGAACTAATATAAACTAATAAAGAAAGAACTAATATTCAGATTCTACCATAGATCACAAATTATAGTAAATGCAATGATTTGATAGATTATGTGAGAATTCGGAAAAATGGTTCGAAATTCTCAGATTTAGTAATAGGATGTGGAACACTGGACCTGGGCCAAGTGCTCCTGGCATCTGTTCTGTTCCGTGGAGGAGGCCTTGTTTGTTCATTTCAAACAATTTGAAAGAATATGAAATTTGAGGAAAACACTCGCTAGAAGGATAACATAAAACATTGCATAGATGGTGATTCATCATTCAAAATAATACTTTTAGAGAGAGAGGAAGAGAGAGAGAGAGAGAGAGAGAGAGAGAGAGAACGCCTTTCCTTGCTGGACAGTTTTCAAAATGTAAATCTAAGTGTTTGAACACTTACGTGGTGTAACAGCGAAGGGTTTGTCTAATTAATGAGTAAATGGCTCAAAAATATAGGAATTCATACGTGTTTTGACCGAACTATGTGAATTACAGTATATTCCAACTTAAAGTCATGTGTTTAACGCCTCTGGACTTGTCGTTTCTGCCAATTTACGTTTTACTCTTTTTTCTCTCTTTGACTCCTCGCTAACCTAATATAATTTATTTTCTCTACGAGTATCGAAGTGACCTTTTTCTGGTTAGAATCTGCGCTCTTTAATAAAAACCCATATAAGCGTTTCATTCAAGATAAAAATTAATCATTTAAAAGAGATTTTGGGAGCGAAGGTTCTATATAAATCATCCGTCGGAACCTACGTAGCTTGAGCATAATTTCGTCCTTTCTGCCAACTAGAGTTGGCCCCGGGACATTTAGCCTGACTTATGACATCATCGACCTGAAAAGTGTTCCAACAATGCTCGGACATGCAAACACCACATCAGCATAATCGGAAATAGGCACAACTGGCGTAATGATCTTACGTGACGCAGTGACCTTGCCTTGTTTCCAGCAAGCCAGAGAATAGCACACTAAATTGTTATTTTTTAGTTGTGCGTAACTCATATAGTTTGTCATCTAGTAGTAACACATCCAGTTTGTCAAACACTTTCAAGAGATTCCTTTGCCCATTTATCGTATGACTCACTTGGGGAAATATGCTTACAAAAACGCAAATTTCCTTGTTTCATTTTGCTAAGGGATAGTGCTGTCAATTTACCAATCAGAAACACTGGTCTGCCTGAGGGGAAACTGACGGGTTCTCCCCACGAATCCAGCGCTCTGATCTGTTGCACATGATTCTTCCTCCTGTTCACTCAACAGGACTGCGTCCATAGTTCTGAAATCCATCTACTCAGCCTGTCAAACGAAAAATCGAGCAACCAATAACTAATTTCAACGTGTTCTTACCTACCTCTATCGCGTCACACAATACTTTAATGAATTTAGCATCGGCTTATTTTCCGGTGCTTTGCCAGCCACGGGTAGCCTATCCGAGATCGATAGCCTCGGGGCATCCGATAGCTGGAGGACATGATTTCCGTGTCCGCTGACCCCTGGTGACCCCTCCCTTCCCTCTCCCCCCTCCCCTGCAGCTGCACGTTCAGAGGCTTAGTGGAAGGAAGCATGCCTAACATTGGACATAGGTATCGGTATTGTATCAGGGAGCTTTGCTTCCCAAAGGAAAACTACTCGAGAGCATGTATGATTTTCTTATATATTATATATATATATATATTATATTATATATTACACCGACATAAGGCAGAGAACACGTTATGATGTAGCTTTCTTTACTCATTGAGTACAAATTAAGCTTTTTGGTTATTTTAAGTAGTTTTTGATGATATTTTGAGTTTGATTAAGGTGGTGCAAGAAGTTTGAACTTTTAAGAAAATGAACACTTAGTACATATGTGCATCTTTTTGTTGTCTTAAAATAACAAAACATTTGCGTTTTGGCGTCCGGCTGAGGTCGGGTTTTTTACGTGAAACTTATACCTAAAAATTAGCGCACATGCAGCCGCTGTAACAAAGCTCGTGAAAAATACAGCATGCTGCTTTGAACAGAAAAACCTCTATTTATCAACATTAAAAAGAACTTCTTGTAGAATTTTGGCTATTTAATTCAAATACCATTGAAGCATGCAATCTGCTTCCCTGTAATATCAGGTTAGACTTTTACATAATCCCCTTCACAGTGACAACATTCATCACGTATTTGGAAATTACCCATAAGAGACCACAATTATGGAAAGCTTGAATGAGATCATAGACAATAAATATTATTCGCAAATGTTAACTAACATGCATTGGCTGTAATCCGTTGAATACATGTTCCTAATACAAGTTGATGGGTGAAATAACATCAGTGAAAACGAAATATCGGTCAGGCAGGGCGGTAGGGTAGCTGTTGCGCGAAATTTTCCGTTATCATCAGATCTGAAAACTAATCTAACCAGCTACGGAGCTCGGCTTTTATCCTTGTCCCATAAGCCTGCCGTCGCACCATCGACCACAATAAATCCGATATTTCTGAAGGCCACTAATGCCAGGACTGCGCGTTAGGGCTTTACTGTCTTTTCCAGGGTTGAAGACAGAAAATCGGCAACGAGCTAAGCATAAAATCTCCAACCGGTCACAAATGGACAAAATATAAAATACAAAAATTTCCCCAGGAGTACCTAGGCCAATCTATTAAGGTTTACAGGACGGAGTGCGAAATCAGCTACTTTCGCCAAACTGAACATTTTGGTCACGTGAGTCGGATCGAAATCCTTGGACACGAGACACCTTCACCTCCGGCTAAGGCTCAGCAACCAAAGTTAGCAGCTCCTTTGATCTGCAAGCCAACTCTGTATACAATGGAAACGACTTTCCGATATGGGAGTAGGGATAGCCCTGAGCCTTCCCGGTTTCACCACGGGTTACGTGATCTCAAACTTTGGCCAGCTTTCTGGGGACTCTGATGCTACAAAACTTTGTGCTCTGACGCTTAATGGCTGAGCTGGTTCAATGTAGCTCCAATTTTTGCGCCAGATTGGTGTGGCTGGGCAGGTTCGGAGAATCATGTTATTACCTATTGGTATTATGTATCTTTTTACTTTATTATATTATCATGTACTATTATTATGCTTATAAAGAACGCCATGCGTATTCATTGCTTTTGTCTCCACAATGTTGCTAAGCTTTGAGAAAAGGGAAGGAAATTGTTATATCGAGGGGCATAGTTGACATTTCAAAGGGTTTTTGGCCTTCTTTTTGGCTTTGTAACCTCAAGCGTGTGGGCCTCAACGGCCTTCAGTAAAGTCACAAAATATTCAGCCGATGAGGCTCCGGCTTAAGTTAGGTAAGTTTGAAAGACAAGGCCGTGCGATCCGCTACTTAAGTCCGCTACTCCTACTCCGCTGCCCCGCTATATGCAGACCAAGTGGTATCGGAGGAACGGCGGCAGTTTCTATAACCAAAAACTAGCGGAGAAGCGGATAGCGGTCTCAAAAGAATTCAAAAAGCACTACCGTTGATGTTTAGGGTACCGTCAACCGAAACGAATAGGCAATAGAGAATGGGAGAAAAGTTGTTCTCAATTGGTAAAACAAAAGAGGATGGATCAGTGATTTGTGTGTGATTTTTGTCATATTTCAACAAACCTTACGTTTGCATGTAATTACCTCTATATTACAGCGCAGTAGTTTTCCTTGAATGAAGTTTTCTCAAAAGAGTAATAAGCACAAGTTTTACCATCTTATTGTACACGGTAGCGATAGCAGAGTAGTGGAAAATGTTTAGGAATTTTGAAAAAGAAGCGTTAGTAGCAGTAGCGGTTTCGGTTAGCCAAGCTAGTGGAAGTATCTGCAGCGGTTTCAAGAATTTTGTGGCAGCGCCCGCCACTGCTAAAAGAACTCAGTGGGAAACGCTCCAGACCGATTGCAGGGATCGGATACCTCGGATTGATCGCCGATTTCTCCGAAAATATTTCCCGGTGTCATTTACAGATTTTCTTCTAAGGAAGAGTTTATTACTATCGTAATTTATAGAAGGGGCTTAGGTGTAATGATTTGGAAAACCATGCACAAAGTGCTAAATATTTTCATGAACTGTGTTAAAATAATTGATTAGTTAATTAATTAATGAATTAAAATATGTGAAATGCGTTGAAAACATGTAGTTTCTAGGCAGAGCTACTTCAGAGCTCTGCAAGATGTGCCAAGCACTTCTTTCTATTCTCCAATTATTTTCCAATATAACTCCCAACTTTGTCTACAAAAAACGAGAACATGGGAGTAAAATTGGAAAATATTTGTCTAATACACAGCGAAAATTCTGCACCTGCTGACCATGAGTTTGCATTTTGTGCTGTTTTACGCTGTATTGCTGCGTTTGTTGCGAATCTGTTGTGACCCGGAATATTTTTCCTTACAGATTTGAATGGCTTTACCTGCTGAGGACCGTCTTCCGAACCTGAAGAACTACGAGCTGGTGTTAGCCGCTACAACGTCATCATCCATCCAAAATACACAAATCAGCGAGATCCAGCTGAGATTTCTGGGAGTGAGCCATACCGGCTCATAACTTCCTCATATCTTCGGGACATCTTTAGAATCTTTCAACGAACGCAAGGCGATTCATCGTGAAGGAAAGCTACCAGTATCAGATATTATTTGGTCAGCATTGGTCGTGATAGGCCAGTGTCCTATCTCTGAGCACCACGTGCAGTACAGACTCACGACCAATGAGTAATCGTGACCTTTTTCACGAGTCAGCTCGTGAGAGAATCGTGGGCATCTCGTGACAAATATGTCAGCGCGTGAGAGAGATCCACGGATGTCGAGGAGACATTGGCAGACGAAAATGACGTCGCATAATGACGTCATACAAGGAAAAACTACAAACCAAAACAGAAGGAGGAGTACAGCCACTAGCAAGCAATGCAATTCATGCACACGAATACGTGTACAAGCATCTCGATGGAAAGAAACGTGTGAATATCGTGTTTGTACGTCATCTGAAATCATCTCATTTCCAAACCCTCCCTCGGGTACTAACAACGAATCTTCCACTTTCACAAATGCCTTTGATATATCCCAAAACAGTCACTCATGTCCCCATAAGCACCGACATCACCCAAATCCAGAAACCCCACCCCTGTGCCAAAATCAAGCAAGTGTGAAAAGACTTCTAATATCCAATCCCTTGCGAACGTCGTGCCATCGATGGACAACTTTTGTACTAGTGTTTGTGTGGATGGTGGCGTCAGTGTCGGCGAATGTGCCTCCCAGATTCATCCTGGATGGTCAGAGTGAGATCGTACTGCGATTACGAGAAGGGAACCAGACACCTGTGGGTAAGTAAAATATATTTTGCTATAATAATCTTAATATTTTGATTTAATTCAATCAATTTCATTCAATCAATTTATTTATTTTAATTAGTTAAATTAATTGATATATTACAGTTTAAGATCATTTTCAATTTAATTTGACTTTCTCAATTTAATTTAATCTGTTAATTTAATTCAATTACGCTTAATCTTTTGGGCGTAGACGAAATACCAAACAGAATCTTAAAAGATTATCCAACGAGGGTTTTTGACTTGCAGGTAGCTTTTAGAGCATGCTATTAAAATTAGAGATCAGCATTCGCAAATCCAGGTATTGACCATGAGAGTAAAGTTGAATATGAATGAGTAAGGTACATTTATGTATCTAAGGCGATTTCATGTGCCAATAACTTTCCCATGGTAAAAGGCGCTCATCCTATGCCTGCTCTATCCAGCACATAAATTAGAGCCGCTAAACCTCCACTGGCCTGTACTCATCGGCGGATCCACGGAGCGAGGGGGCATTAGCCCTCTTCCCCGATTGACCCTCATCGCCCCCTGAAAGGTCAGTGGCATCCCCTGAAATATCGCTTCCAAAACCCCTCTTCTCCCCCAGGCATGCAAGTGTCAGCACCCCTGCGATGGGATTTGGCACCCACTTGATATATTTTGCCGCCAAAAAATCCCCACTCCTCTTCTGGATAGCGTACCCCGCCATGTTCTCCCCCTGATCGGAGATTCTAGATTTTCCTATGCCCATACGGGATTTTTTTCGCCCGCGCGCTGTTATCCACCCACAACTCTGATACCACCAGTCTAAGACCCCACCCCGTCGCCAGGTTCGGTCATATACCGCCTGAGGGGGTATGACCCGGACGGCGACTCGCTACAGTTTGCCGTCAGAGGTCAGGTGGGGTCAAGGGTGCTCAACGTCCTCCCCGTCAGCGACACAGAGGCGGACTTGGTCCTGAAGAAGGAACTGGATCGAGAGGTGAGCTACGGATCCTGTGGGCTTTTTTTCATTGTTGTCGATCACATGTTGGATGATGTCTATGGAATCGTTTTATTTTGTATTGAGATAAACGTAGTGCATATGCAACAAAATGGATCGTGTGCAACGTTATTTTCCACATAACGATAGACCAATGACGAAACCAGGAGCTTGCACGTAATACGCAGCTTTTTTATTTTGATTTATCTAATGTTCATCGGTTGTTTGTGAAAGTGTAGTGTCCACTAAGGTAGATTAGCTGGACTGGTATTCAGTGCAGCGGTGTGCAATGCTGATCATTATTCAGTCAGAGCAAAGTCATCTCCAAACATAGGCGGATCCGGGGACGGGGGCGTGCCGATCGACTGGCGCCCGAAAGGTATGGCGCCCCAATGTCCCCCACCCCCCCCCAGGATACGAAAGTCGGCGCCCACCGATAGGATTTGGCGCCCACAAGGTTTTGCCGGTCATAAGTGGCACCCCTGGTCGGATGGCGCCCCGGGAAGGTGCCCTCGATCGGCAATCCTGGATCCGCCTATGTCCCAAATATATTCGTCATGTAAGCGTTTTCACAAATGTATCAATTCCTAACACCTCTATATCTTTGCGCAGCTGGAGGACGAGTACAACATCGTCCTCACTCTAACTGATGGACGGCTTGGAGAGGCGTTTGTCACCCAATCACTTCTTATTCTGGTGGAGGACGTTAACGACAATATTCCACGTTTTCAACCCTATGAGGCCACCATCACGGTAGCAGAGGACTCCCCTCCGAAGGTTCTGGCCGTTCTTCAGGCTACGGACGGCGATGAAGGACCGTTCGGACAGGTAGAGAATAGCCGCTGACTGGGAAGATGAATGATGACCGGTCCCGGGTTCAATTCCCGGCGGAGCCTCTGAATAAGTCGATCTGATCCCCAAGATCCCTTCCAACAGGGTGAGAGTTGGCGACGCTGTATGGCCCTGGCAGTTGGTGCGTCGTTAAACTGCAACAATTATTAGAAGATGAATGATGTTTATCTTTTTCTACTGCCGATTTATGTCCGTTGACCAATCGGTGATAAGGCATCTCTTCTTAATTTCATTTAGAGCGATGCACCTGCTTTTTTATAAGTTTTGAAGTGCTGCGGCAGGCATGATGAGGAGTTGTTAAGATGTTCCCTGGCCTCTCCCCCGAATCCGGAAATGTAAAAAACACGAAGATTATATATTCGGGCACAGCCCTTCATCAGAATCGTGGAGTAAATATCAATAATTCTCAGTCCTAGTATAGCCAGACCTCGAATTGAGCTTCACACAAAAATGCCTTTTAGAATGAATCGTTAAAAATAAGATTGGATGTCGTGACAACAACCATATTGGTACCTCTAACCTAAAAGTAATGCCGACAATACGACAAACCTAGAGCAGTATTTGTGACAGTCTTTTCTATTATTTCAGCCAACACTAGCTTTTGATTAACAGTGAAAAACTGGCTTAGGTACCTTAATCAGTTATTTGAATATTTCTGTTCTTCTTATTTACTATTTTTCCGTCGACTGCAGCTAAAATGCTAACCAAAAACTATCTATTAACCACTAGTAGACGTGATACTAGATCGGTGTAAAGACTGCATACTTTCCCCTTTAAGATGATGCTATATTTTTACAATAAAAGCCTCCCTCGAATTATTTAGTTAAGATTGTACCTAGTGGTCAAGGTCAACTTTTTTGTAATTGATAAACCCATTTTCCACAGCCTGCTCCTCTGGCCCAACGTTAAGCGTCGAAAGAGTATACGTGTGGCTGTAAAAAACATTATAAATTTTACATTATACTTATTCAACAACCCTTGCCCTTGGTATGTACCTCTTAAACAAATGCAACTTTTATAGCTAGTTAATGTGAACAATCATTGGTAAATACTTTTCTCAGCCTATACCTCTAGCCCAACGTTAAGTGTCGAAAGGTATACGTCTAGCTGCAGAGAAGTATTATCAATAATTAGTTGCATATTTCAAAACCCCAACCCCAGTACGTACCCCTAAAATCAAAACATCTCTTTGAGCTAGTTAATCTGATCAATCATTAATAAACACTTTTTCCAGCCTGTACCTCTGGCCCAACGTTAAGCGTTGAAAGAGTATACATCTGGTTGCAGAAAAGCACCATCAAAGATAAATTACCTAAAAAAACCTGAGCCTTACCTGTGACCTAAGTCCATCACTTCTGACTAGCTAAACTAATTCAACCATCATAGCCCTTTTTCCCAGCCTGTAAATCGGGCCCAAAGTTAAACGTCAAAAGCATATACGTCTAGCATGAATAACACTATCAATAATGTAAGGAAGTCCTACCCCAGAACACATATACTTACGCTGATCCCTCCCTTACCTCTTAAGCCACTGCTGTTAAGTGATAGCCTATCTAGCCTATATGTGTGTTTTTACAGCCACACGTATACTCTTTCGACGCTTAACGTTGGGCCAGAGGGCAGGCTGTGGAAAATGGGTTTATCAATTACAAAAAAGTTGACCTTGACCACTAGGTACAATCTTAAGTAAATAATTCGAGGAGGCTTTTATTGTAAAAATATAGCATCATCTTAAAGGGAAAGTATGCAGTCTTTACACCGATCTAGTATCACGTCTACTAGTGGTTAATAGATAGTTTTTGGTTAGCATTTTAGCTGCAGTCGACGGAAAAATAGTAAATAAGAACAGAAATATTCAAATAACTGATTAAGGTACTTCAGCCAGTTTTCACTGTTAATCAAAAGCTAGTGTTTGGCTGAAATAATAGAAAAGACTGTCACAAATACTGCTCTAGGTTTGTCGTATTGTCGGCATTACTTTTAGGTTAGAGGTACCAATATGGTTGTTGTTACGACATCCAATCTTATTTTTAACGATTCATTCTAAAAGGCATTTTTGTGTGAAGCTCAATTCGAGGTCTGGCTATACTAGGACTGAGAATTATTGATATTACTCCACGATTCTGATGAAGGGCTGTGCCCAGGGGGTTGCGCTCCGGCTTTTAGCCTATGCCAAAAATGGCAACCTCAAATCTGGCATTCACCATGGTGATGACGTCAGCGATCGCCTAGAGTTGCTTAGCAACGCATTGTCGCTGAGCATTGTACAAGACGGGGCTATCAGGAGATAAGTTGCGTGTTAGGGGCAATAATACTGTTTTTGAGGACGTGGCGTAATAAATCTTGGGTCTACCCCTCGCCAGATGCATCTTGAAACCGTAAAACACTCCACGATCCGGAGTCGATTCTCATTGAATGAATGGGCGGCTCCACCTTGAGAGCAACTGCTGACGTCACAAACGTAAAAGTCTCTAGAAATAGAAGTTGCCATTTTTGAGAGGGGCGTTCTACCTCTACATTTAAAGGCCTTGGCTGTGCCCGAATATATAATCTTCAGTGTTTTTACATTTCCGGATTCGAGGAAGGCCAGGGAACATCTTAACCCGCCCCCACCGGGGGTCCGGTGCCACCTTCGCCCCACCGGGGCCATCGATGGCCCCCCTCTAACTCCGAAAATATGGGCGTTAGCGCAAATCTCCAAGTGAAATAGAAAGCTAGCGTGAATTCAGTAAGAAATTACTTCGCATGTTTTAGTGCTCAGGTCAATGGTTTGACCTCCAGAGGACAAATTAGGTCAAGATCGGCTATTTTCACTCAAATATGCAATGATTAAGCCAACTGGGCATAACTCTTATGTCATTAGAGCTATTGAGGCCTGGTAAAGTACATTTGATAGCAAATTGCCAGTACTTTTTCGGCTATGTGGAACATAAAGACCTCCCGCCAGTGGTTTGACCGCCAGAGGTCACCTCGTGACCTAATATGACCTGAGGTCACGAAAGGTCAAAAAGTGACCTTGCCGTATATCAAATGAAAGCCAGTGACAAGACAAACACGATGGTGTTTGTTTCACCGCTCTAGCTCAATTAGGTCAAAGTTATTGTCAAAATACTGTTTTTGACCTCTGGTGACCTTGGATGACCTTGGAAAAGTCAAAGGGTAAATATGACCCCTGGGATCCGTGAAAGGGTGTCCAAAAACGTTGTTCTGAGCAGTCTGAGTATTTGCAATCATTTTTGTGGCTTTTATATCATGAAATAGCTTTTCCCCATGCTTTGTCAATGGGAGAGGTCGCCTCGTGACCTGACCTCAGGGCACGAAATCGAAAAATCCCGGATATACACCTTGTAGACCCTGGAGGGTCATGAAGTGTAGGAAGTTTCAAATCGATCGACTTTGAAATGTAGCTCTTACAGAGCTCTAAAGGTGAAGTGAGGTGACCTTGGTTGACCTCGTCTGGTGACCTGACCTTGGGTGACCCGGGCTAAAAATTTCAGGGATGATGGGAAAATGATGCAGGAGAGGTAGAGCCCTCAACCGCGGTGCTGCGCCTCGTAGTTTTTCTGCTATCCCGGAAAAACCTTAGGGGGCCATCGATGCCCCCCGGTGGGGCGAGGGTTAACACCTGCTTTTTTGGTAAAGTAAAATTGTTAGTTTTATTGAATTTTTCATGCATCCATTTCTGCTTAAATCTTCCCTTATTTGCCGTCATGTCCCTATATCGGCTTAGGATGATTGTGAAAACGTTCAACGATTTATTTAATCCATTTGTTCACTAATGGATTAATTCATTCATTTAACTTTTTCAACTACGTTTACTCCACGAAGTTTACCTGTGTTTTGCATATGATTTGTTTCCATTCATTCTTCCTTATAATAAATTCATATATCTAAGTACGTATCCATTAATTCAGCAAAATGACCAAAGAAGTTTACCCACGCTAAAACCTCCCCAATTGATTCCTTCGCCTGCCCCTCAGGTGGTATACAGATTAGAGGAGGAGAGGGGAGACCGTCCCGAGCTCTTCTCCGTCTCCACCCGAGATGGCCAGGCTGTTCTTCGGCTGGAGGGCAAGCTGGACTACGAGAGGAAGCCGTTCTACCAGCTACACGTTCTAGCTGTCGATCGTGCCGCAGTTAACGCACATACGGGTGAGTACTTGGGGAAGGTCATGGTGTATTGTGTTCAGGGGTGTGGGTTTATTTTTCTTTGGGGGTGTCCGGCTTGCCCCAATGAAACTTTCAGATAGCGCGGACTTTAAATTGGGTTTGTACTCTTCAACAGACGTGTGAGAAGGCTTTATACCTACCCTACTTCATACCATGTTATCATCTGTTATTCATAGGCGGGTCCAGGGGGGCAAGGGGGAGGCACGTGCCCCCCCGATCGACCCTCGGTGCCCCCCTGAAACGTCGATGGCGCCCCCTGAAATGTTGCTCCCCCCCCCCCCCCAGGATACGAAAGTCGGCGCCCACCGATAGGATTTGGCGCCCACCTGATAAGTTATGCCGGTCATAAGTGGCGCCCCCTGGTCCGGATGGCGCCCCCCCGGAAGGTGCCCCCTCCGATCGGCAATCCTGGATCCGCCTATGCTGTTATTATGGTGGGTATTAACATTGTTTCGAATTTGGGCACTCCCAATCATTTTGAAAACCCCGGCCTTGACTATGTTGTTTTTTTGTCTGACATGGGCGTTGAAGGTGAGATATGGGGACAGGGGCATGTCTCCTGGTGAACCCCATTGGAAGGGAATGTCTCTCCCAAAATTCTGGCCGTCACGTGAGTTTTATTGTTCCTTTTCCCAATGTGAATCCCCCTTTCCTGACAGCGCGAAGAGTGTACGCAAGCGTTCCAAAACGTACTATCGATCAACTGCCTGGACAGAGCACAAAATAGCTCGTAATGCATTCAGGGCACGGGATTGTAGGAACCTGGGGAGTACCTACCCATGTCCTAAAGGGTTTCGCAGGTAGCCAAAAATAACATGATGGCACGTAACGCCACTGCACTTGGAATGCGTATTATTTCATTCTTGTTGTAAGATTCATCAAAATATTAAGTTCAGGTTATATCTAATATCTAATCTAGCCTAGAAAAATGTAAAGAAAGGTTAAAAGTTTGGGTACTACGTCTATTGATCGGAGAATTCGTATCACGAAATAAACTTGCAAATATCAACGACTCGCAGCAACGAAATTTTTCACATCGATGTCCCGAAATTTACATAAGTGTCATAACCTAGACAACCTGCAAACAGGCAGTCTTAGAACAGTAACCGCACAGCCCCAGACAAGTTAACAACTATGGAACCTGTGACCATCTATTGACCTCTGATTGACCTTTGACCTTGCAGCGACGGCGGCGGTGGTCATTCGAGTGGAGGATGTGGAGGACAGTCCTCCCGAATTTGTCGTGGTCCCTCCGGTCACCAGAATTCCTGAGGATACGCCCATAGGGGCAGAAGTCATGCAAGGTAGGTTTACGGAATAACAAGCAAGTCAGCACCTTCGTCATCAAGCGGCCTGTTTTCCACATCATTCAGGACTGCCTCAATATTTGTCTTGTGATTTGCACGAGATTTGACCAGTGCCGAAATAGCTCAGTTGGGAGAGCGTTAGACTGAAGATCTAAAGGTCCCCGGTTCGATCCCGGGTTTCGGCAGTTTTAGCCCAGTGGTAGGGCTAGACTTCGTTGTAAGGGCGTTTTGCAAGTCGTTAACGTCAGCTGTGTGATCGTGTAATCTAAATATTAAATAACAAAAATGTCTGCAGCGTGATATAGGCCTTCACAATCTCTGTGAGTGATTGCAGCCGCGTTTTCGTCTATCTCGGAAATACTGGTTAGAACTTCTGACGTTGACTTAATTTCATTCGTCTTTTGTTACAGTTATGGCCATGGATGGCGACCGAGGTGTGAACGCTGGCATAGAGTACGCTCTCCTCGATGGTGGCGCCGCCTACAATATAGACGGAGATAGCAGTGCCATTTTCAAGATGGATCCAGAAAGCGGAGTTGTCTACGTAGCGGCGAAATTGGATCGGGAACAAAGGATTGAAACCAATGGAGCATATATACTGAAAATCGGGGTGAGCTCTTGAAATATTCCACGTCAATGATTTATTGTAAATGAGAGCCTAATTGATTATGTAACAGGAGTGCTTATGTGTTATGTGTTTGAACCTTGTTGAGACATTCTGTTTACCATTCAGAACTTTTCATTGAATTATGTGTTATTTTTTGTCTGTTGCGTGCATTGAGCAATTTGATCGTTGCAAAACATGAATATGATCTTCTTTTTAACCCTGGCAAGTTAGATTACGAATGAAATTACAACGGCCTTCTCCGCAGGCTCGCGAAGCCGGCGCCCAAACCAACTACGTAACAACCGAGGCTACAATTATTCTCACCGACGTCAATGACGAAATGCCCATGTTCCGTGCTGCCCTCTATACTGCGGAAATCAGTGAGGCGGCGCAGCGCCATCTGCCCGTTACGTTGTTAGGTAACGCACGGCCGCAAGTGTTCGATTATGATCAGGTAAGAGACTATTTGTACTATCCTTCTATGTTTTTCCACGGGATGCTGAAACTATTTAAGAACGCTACCACCTCCAAATAAGCAGATTTTAGTGCGTTAAGGTGTATAAAAACGTTGGCAGTTAGCATTACAAACACACGATGTTTGGGAGGTTCAGTCACTTGACAGCGCCGTAACTCAACGTAGTTAGTAGTTATTTGGCTTAAGGGCACCAGCCTGGAAGGCTATATAGTGCCCAATATTAGAATTATCCTTATAATCATACTGTCACCAGGAGCCAAAAGAAACGTAAGGGAGCTAGTCGAACTTCAAACTGTGCTGGCAAGTCATACTCTTCCTAAGAACCGAGAAGGTCATCAGAGTTGGACTCTCAATTATCGTCTGTACTTTTGGAAAAATTGTGTAATTTTCCCAAACTTGACAAAATTTATAATGTTTTGTAAAAATTTAGCAAAACATTTGCCCTCCTGTTCCGATGCGTATGCTTATAAGGATAGTCTTTTTTTGTCTTATGGACCCACCAACTGACGGGTTATTTAGCCTCACCTTGAAAGAATTCCACCTAACGACATTGTGTGTGTTATATGCCCTCAGGGTACAAACGGCACTTTCCGAATGTACTTGGAGGGAGACGGAGATATATTCGAGGTCACGCCGCCAGAGGGAGTGAATGAGGCCACGTTCCTAATACGAGTAAAGGACCCTTCACAGTTGGATTACGAGAAAGTCAGACGTAAGTCAAATTAACTTAAATGTGATGATATTGATGGCTTTTTATTAATATTACTTGCAGAAACATTCCATCCTCACGTATTTAGCGAACAAAATATGAGAGAGAGAGAGAGAGAGAGTGAGAGAGTGAGGATCATATTCAAAGGATTCAATAATAGTTATTGTATCCTCAAATTTTGACTTCTCCTGAAGATGTTCACTAGTAAAACAAATATTACCTGTTTTCATAATCAGCTACACTTCCTGTGTGCTACGACTTCTGTGCCAAGTAATCGACACCATGCTCAACCCGGGTAATCCGTGGGACTTGCCTCCTTTCCCGTTGATCCGCTCATATCAATATTCACACACCTATGAGATACTGCTCCGGATGACATTCCACCAATTCCCACAGAACTTAATTTCACCATTGTGGCTGAGGAGGTGACCTCGCAGGGGCCACCGAAACAGTCGCAAGCCCAGGTGGTGGTCTACGTGCGGGACGCAAACGACAACGCACCCGAATTCGCCGAGGAGCGCTATGTGGTAGGTTTCAGAAAGAATGGTGGGTGAAAGTGATTCAATGTGTCTAAGAGAATTCGTTATATATGATTTTGACATCATTTTTTCAGAATGTTTGAGAAATATATAATTGTTTTCTAGATTTTTCCGGGCGATGAAATGGAAATAGAAGGTAACTGAATATTTGGAATCTATATTGAGGGTTTTGTATCAGTGATCGTAACATGGACAACAAATAGTTATATATTGATGCTCAGATCGTCGGTCTTTCCATCTATCAAACGGTTGATAGAAAATCATGAACATAGATTCAAAACATTCGGTTACTTTTTTCAATTACATCCCCAGCAATTTTTTTACCAATAAAGTAAGCGATTCACGACGCGTGACGTCCATGCAGGCTTCTTTTCTCTATTGCCATTTATTTAACGAATCAGGGGGTGAATTATTCGCAGGTAGATGGTAATTTATAACATATTATACTAAAGGTGATAGACTATATCTCTGATGAAAAATACGAGCCCTTGTAAATAAAAACCATACTGTCTGGCTTACAGCGGTATATTTATGCGAATAAGTGCGCCCTCTCTTCTCAGTGTAACAGTTTCAAATAACTACTACCACACACGTAATTCACCGTGCCAAACTTTTTTTAATATTTCGCTTGACCTCTCTCGACAGGCGTCGATTCCGGAGGACGTTCGGCGTGGGTTCCACGTGGCTTGGATCCAGGCCATAGATCCGGACTCTGGATCCTTCGGAACCGAGGGGATCCGATTCACAGAAATCACCGGAGACATCTCGGATGTGTGAGCGACTCTAGTCCAATCATTGTCTACAAAAGTGATGGCTTTACACGCTTACCCCTCTTGATTCTAGACTCTACCTCCGTTCCCTTTTCAATAAAACGTGACTGCCTTGCACACTTTCCCCCTTTTTGTAGGTACAATGGGCTTAGCATTAGATATATGTTGTCGGTTTATGTCGTGAAGGCAGAATATGTAGTGGTTGGTATTTAAACATTTCACTTTTTCTAAGCATCCAGCTCCATCTTTAGTGAATTTAATAACGTAATTGTGAGCACAAGCGAAAAATCCACTCTGCCTACCTGATTTTAAAAACAGCAGTGCATGCAGTTATTTATTTATTTTCTATATCAAAACTCTCAAATCCACCATTATGAATAAATGCATTATTTGTCTGACTGAGTTGAGCTATAAGCCATCTTTTTAACTCCTCACTTTCCTTCAGATTGCACTTGGACCCAATCTCGGGAAAGATCACCATGGCAACCGATAATCACGGCCTGGACAGAGAGACCAAGCAGCGTCATCAGCTGATGGTTGAGGCTCGGGATACCAACGGGCGCGGAAACGGGTACGTTTGAATTTTGAGACTGGAGTTCGCTGTTAATCAGAGTCAGACAAACTTGATTGGCACGTGTGCCTGTTACGTTAAAAGTACAGTTTAAACCAGACAAAACTTTGAGTGAGTGTTGAGTGAGTGTTGAGAGTGGATTCTCCCTGAAGCAGATGGTTAATCACTCAGTGACTTTTTCCCACAGGAATAGAGTACCACTCGAAATCATTCTCACTGATGTCAACGACAACCCACCGCGCTGCACCCAACGAATCTACACGGTATCTGTGCCAGAGAATGTACTGCGCCTGACAGAGATTCCGATGCTGGAGGCTGTAGACGATGATCAGCAAGGTGAGCCATGCAGAGAGAGAGAGAGAGAGAGAGAGAGAGAGAGAGAGAGAGGAGAGAGAGAGGCGATGGTAGGAAAACATGTTAAAGAAGCTATTTATTTCAACAGGTCATGGCTATGCTGGTTTGTCTAACTTCATTACGGATAAACCAACAACGTGTGAAAGTGTGTAATTCCAAAATTATGATGTCATGATGTCATTTAGGGCCTTTGTCTTAACTAAAAAGTCTCAGAAACATTATTACTGAGGCCAAACTCTACGATACGTGAGACTCGAAATAATCTGGACTGGTCTCCCGTCTGGACCTTTGTCAGACATGAGACCGTTACAGTAAGTGTGATCCTTTTTATTGCAAGCAGGGGCGGATCCAAGGGGGGCCGCGGGGGCCGCGGCCCCCCTCGCTGGTAAGGCGCCCCCTCGACACTATGGCGCCCCCGGGGCCCGCCTCCATTTGCTCCACGTTTGCATGCCTAACGGAAATACTGGTGCCCCGTGGTAATGATGCTGCATACAAATACATCTTGACAACCAGTCCTGTATCACTGGCGCCCCCCCATGATGCATCATTGATGTCTTTGTTTCACTCCATCAACGCCCCAAGCCACATCGTGGGCTCTTCCATCTCTTGACATCCCGCTATGTACTACCGGCGCCCCACTCTTCACTACGGGCGCCCCCATCTTCTTAAAATCCGCTCTATACTACTGGCGCCTCCATGGTGCAGCATTGATATCTCGTTCTTGCTCCAACGGTGCCCCCACGCGTCACTGTGAGCGCCCCATCTGTTGAAACCCTGCATGTACCACTGACACTCCCATGGGCATCATTGGTGTCTTCTTTGCACTCCACTGGGGCCCCCACGCTTCACTGTGGGCGCCCCCTGCTTGTTAGACCCGCTCTTTACCTCTGGCTCCCCCATGGTGCATAATTGGTGCGTTCTCAAACGGCGCCCCCATGGCCCACTGAGGGGGTCTTCACCTTTCAACAGCCCATTCTATACCACTGGTTCCCCATCTTATGATCCAACATTGTTGTCTACTTTTAGCTTTATGGGCGCCCTCCCCCCGCCCCTTTCCACCATCTTTTGACACATCGGTCTGTATCACTGGCGCCCCCATGATGAATCATTGGTGCCTGTTCTTTGCCCCACCGGCGCCTTCATCTCCCGCCCTGGGCTCATCGGGAGCGTCCCCACATTTCGACAAACCGCTCTGTCTGGCGGCCCCCATGGTACACATTGGTGTTTTTCTTTCGCTCCATTGTTGCTCCCACACTTCTCTATAGGCGCCCACATATTTCTGCTGAGTGCTTGATGCATCATTGGTATCTTACTTTTTCTCCAACGGCGCCCAACCAGCCCCCCCGCCACACGGCACTAGGGGCGCCCCAACATTTGACAGCACGCACTGTGCCTCCAGCGCCTCTATGGTGCACGATAGGTGCCTATCGTTTGCTCCATTTACGCACCAACATATCACTGTTTTTGACACCCTCTTTTTTGCGGTTGGACGCCCAACTTTCACGATTGGCGGCCCTTTTCAGCTCTAGAGCGCCCCACTGCAACATGGACCGCCCGTGTCTGCCTTTGGCCGCCCTCTTCCACATGAGGGGCATTCCAGGACAAAACGACCAAAAATATTTCAATTTGACACCACCATCTCTAAAAAATATGAAACTTTGTCTCTGGGGTATTTTTGGGCCAGGAACACGCCTGTGAGAATCTTAGCCCCTCCAACCAACGGTGACCGAGTTATAGTCCGAGGCATTTTCGGGAGGTCACCTTATAGACTCATCTTTGATGCTTCATAACTCAAAAACACATAGCCTGATTAACAAGTTTTGAATATCATTGAACTCGTCTTGAACTATGCACTATTTTGGAAAAAGAAAATTTTGAAATGTTAAACATTTTGACTTTTAATTCCTTTGACCTTTTCTTTTTCTACCTAGCTTGACCTTTTCGCAGTTGAAATTGACCTTTTAGACACCTCAAAAATTTTGCTTCCTAGATTATATTTCGATAAAAAAATGCGTTCTTGCTATAAATTACAAATTTTTAGCACCTAAGGTAGGTATGCAGACGGTTTTTGACCACTGCGGTAGTACAGAATATGTTTAACACCGCAAAAAAGCGATTGCTTTTGTAATCGGTTGTTTGCAATGATGCTGCATTGTCTTTACGAAATTTTAATCGTGCAAGTGTCAGAGTTTATGAGAATTAACACGCGCCCACACGAGGGGGCGAGCAACCGGCCTCCTCAGGTTTCCACAGGTAGTAAAAAAAAACACCTTTGCGTAGCGCCATCGTACTTCATCTACCTCTAATTCGACATTTTTGCAACTTCTGGCAAAATAATTTAGGTCAACTGGCAGGTGGTAGGTACCGCAAATACCGTAGGTCAGCTGGCAACTGACTGGTGAGAGGGTGACCTGAGGTAGACGGCCGTCCTTATGCTTTGTGGGACGTTCAACTTTGGTTCCTTTATTAACCCTTCATCATGGGAGTTGCTTGTTTGTGTGGTGGGGTTGGAGTCTCCGTGAAAAGTCCTTTGATGACTCTAGTGAGACTCCGACTCCTAAAACTGAACGGGCAACAACTTGGACGAGGTTTATAAAAGATAGAATAATATAGAAACAGCAGTCATTAAAAGTGATAAAAACGATACATTGTTCCGAGGGAGACGAGCGCAAAGGAACTTATTAGTAATGGGCCTTGCAGCCTTAAACGAGAATATACAAAGATGTTGCGAAATTATCAATAGTTCAAACAATTATAACTTATCCTATAAGCACCACTAACTCACACAATTACATCGTTCCCGGAGATGGAATAATAAAAAATAGAAAGCAAATCGATATAATGTGCCCCAGTGCAGCAAAGCATACGTTTGAGAGGATTCATACAATGTAAAAAAGTATCTGAAAGGCTTTCATTCCCAGGAAGTAATTTGAATCTGCTCATACATGCGAAAAACTGTTGTCCTGAAATCATAACGCATTCAACTGGGTCACTTGAACAGGTTGCCTCACATCATATTTTCAAAAGTTAATCATTTCATAGCCGAAACGATCCCAGTTCAAATGTGGCCGTCAGATCACTCATTACTCAAGCCAAATAATTCATACCTGTATGTTTAATATTAACTTTGCATTGGACATTCACCATGACTAAATTTGCGACCATTCACGCAGCACCCATAAAAGAAAGTCTACTTCCACAGCACGACACAGTTTAGTTCAAGCATAGGTATACGAAACCCGAACCTCTCTTGTTTTGTTTGCAGAGCTTTCATGAACAGTGATGGATATCTTATTTACCGCTGGTATTCTATGAGACTTTTGGTCGTTTTTCCATAATCACATTGGCGAACAGACTTTGGAGCTGTCATTGGCTATGCTTGATTGTGAAATGTACAAGAACTTAATAGCAGTGAAAAATGTATGCGTAAGAAAAGCATTACAGGAACACAGTGGAAACCTAAATTTTTTGGCACAATAGCTGACAGAACAGAGCCGTAGAAAAATGTTCAACACCATTGGAATGCTCTTGTCGAGTCCGATCGGATTATATATCTTATAATTTTGTCTAGTCAAATTTCAAAATTAACCTGCTTTGACCTAGAGCCGGGCTTAGGTCTTTATGGTAAAACATATTAATCAACCTGCAGTGGCAAGTCAGACACAACTTAAAAATAAAACCTACATCGCAATTCTCGACAATTCTCAATTCTTGCAAGTTATCAAAATTTACTAACTGTCCCATGCATTTCTAATGGAAAGATTGGGACCATGACCTCGTCCCAGATGATCGATATAGAAATCCTGCTTCGAAAAATTAGCTTCCTCGGTGACCCAACTATGTGATGTGAATCTAAGCACAATAGGTTCAACTTTATCTTAGTGATGCACCTCCAAAGTTTTTTTCGAGGTTAGGTCCCTTGACCTGGGTTGGCGGGCTGACCTGGTATGACCCAGGCCTAAAATTTTGCTAGAAGCTTCAAAAATGTCGAGTTAGAGGTATATGAAGCATGATGGCGCTGCGCGAAGGTGTTTTTTTTACTACCTGTGGAAACCTGAGGAGGCTGGTTGCCCGCCCCCTCGTGTGGGTGCGTGTAATCCTCATAAACTCTGACACTTGCACGATGAAAATTTCGTAATGACAATGCAGTATCATTGCAAGCAACCGATTACAAAAGCAACCCCTTTGTTTGCGGTCTTAAACGTAAGGCTGTACTACCGCAGTGGTCAAAAACCAAAAATTCTGCATACATACCTTAGGTGCTAAAATTTAGAATTTATAGCACGAACGCATTTTTTACTGTTTTTATCGAAAGATAATTTATGAAGCAAAATTTTTTAGATGTTTAACAGGTCAATTTCAACTGCAAAAAGGTCAAGCTAGGTCAAGAAAGAAAAGACCAAACAAATAAAAGTCAAAACTTTTTAAATTTTAAAGCTTTCTTTTTTCAAAATAATAATAGTTCAATACGAGTTCAATTATATATAAAACTTGATAATCAGGCAATGCGTTTTTGAGTTATGAAGCATCAAAGCTGAGTCTACAAGGTGACCCCCAAAAATGCCTCGGGCTATAACTCGGTCACCCTTGGTCGGAGGGGGCTAAGATTCTCACAGTCGTGTTCCTGGCCCAAAAATGCCCTGGAGACAAAGTTTCAGATATTTCCTAGACATGACCCCATATTTCACGATTGGCCACCCTTTTTCAGCCCTTGGTGGAACTCTGCAACGTGGACCACCCTCATTTACCTCCAGGTGCTCTTAACTTTGTGGTTGGGCACCCTGTTTTCATAATTGATCCGCTTTTCAGCCCTTGGGTGCCCCACTGAAACATGAACTGCCTTCATCCACTTTTAGCCGCTCTCTTCTGCATGATTGTGCGCACCTTCTCCACTGTTGGCCGCTCTTGTGCAGCCTTAAAGCACACCACTTCAACGGGGACTGCCCTCATTCACCTCTGGCCGCCTTCCGCTTTGTGGTTCGGAGCCCCTAAATCATGCTTGACCGTCCCTTTTAGCTATAAAGCGGCCCACCATAAAATTGAGCACTCTCATCTACTTTTGACTGCCCTCTAGTGCATGATTGCGCGCCCATTTTCCACCATTGTCTGCTCTTTCTTAGCCTTGGGGCACCCCACTTTTACGTATATCGCCTTCAACTTCGCTTGTCCTCTTCTTTGTATTCGGGTACCCCAATTTCACGATTGACCGCTCTTTTTCAGCCTTAGGGCATCCCACTGCGACATGGCCAGCTCTCAGCTCTGAGTGGTAAAAATTGCCCCGAGTTCTTTTAGTGTTTGTTTTGGGTATCCATCGGTGTCATTTTGCTCCATTACCAAGCAGGATCCCCCAGGGCGCGTTCATGCCCATCCGATGTGTGGTCGTGTGCCCGTCCGATATGTGGTTGTGTTGTCTATTGCGACGAGAACATGTTACAATGCAATATAGCGAACTGGTAAAAATAATGTTTCTTGTGAAGCAAATTTTGAGCACGTAGACAAATAACCCTTGAATTTGTAAAAAAAACATTTCGGATCTACTGATAACCCTGTAAGCTGTTGACTTCGATCATTTACTTATTTTCCGAGGTGTTTTTTCTGGCAGTGCCAATATTGAAAGGCTGTGTCCAGACCAAGGCCCTTAACGTAAAAGGCACGGTCATCCGACGATTCGGCCGGATCATGACGTAAGCATGTGACGTCATAATTTATCACATGCCGAGCCTCTTTATTGACTTAAACCTACGCAGGCGAATAAAATGTATATTTCACAAAATCTTCATACATAAGATAATTTTATCACCTATTGGACTTGTTCTGCTTAGCAAAATGTTGGCAACGATTTTATCATCACCTAGTCCAAGGACTGGCTCGTCCAGAAGACCGACAACTCTTGGTCTTAACCACCCCCCACCGTGTGGGGCATATAAGTACCGAGGTACAAACTGAGTTTGACCGGTCACCACGATCCTGACCGAGTTGAATGCGATAGTGAGCCAGTTCAGTGAGTGAAGTTATGTAATTTGGCTGCATTGCAACGATCATAATGGGAAAAAGTTAGATTGTGTGCCGAGGCATTTTCATTAACACCCACCCGGGAGGGCCTGCGAGCCATCTTCGCCAGGGGTGGGTTGGGGGTTTCAAACACCCCCTCAAACTCAGCTCCTATGCGGGATAGCAAAAAAAAAAACGCGAACGCTAGTGGATAGCCCATCAAAATTCATGAAGAAACTACATCAGCCACTTTTTGGCTGAGACCAATATTGAGGTCATGACAGGTCAAAGAAGTTGCATTTTAGAGTACAGTTTTTGCAGGTTTTGGACTCTAGCGTCTGACAGAGTTGAGCAGGATCATTTTTACGCACTATTCTCTTTCTCTCGTCATGGAAAATCGAATGATGTATGATATTACTGTGCTAGGTCAAAACACAAAAATGACCTGACCCGATTTCATGGAATGGCAAAAAATCTGGGTATTTACATATAATAAGCATCTAATATTTCATAAGAGGCATCAGCTACGAAGTGAGAGGTGGATAGCATAAATTAATAATTGGTGATCTTACCTGAAGTAAGTATTTTGTGTGCCAATTTCGGGTATGATTACTAGCTTCATGAAATTCAAGTAAGAGAAATGATACGTCCTTGATATCTTGATTTTACACAAAGTACTTATTTTTTCTATTTTTACTTCTGCGTCAAGTAGCAAGCAGTGCCTGTCTCTATGCTGCGCCGCAGTGTGTCGCCTGCAGTGATGCTGCACCGCCAGGCACGCACGTCGCTGGCTGACGTTTCGCGGCGGATTTTTGTGGCTGCAATTTTAGCAGGGAGAAATGCTCCGCGGCCATGGGCGTCGGAAGTGAGTGGTGTCGTGGGGACTCGACACGTGGTTTTGGTTTTCTCCCTGTTATCTGCGTGCGATTAGGCAAATGTTTAGAAGCCTAGTGCAAGTGAAGCGCATCGGTACTATTTACTAATGCCGTAGTGACGCCCCGATGTGTGTATCCCATGCTGTTTTGTAGGTACCCACCCTATCTTGATCAACACTTTTTCCACCTCAGAAAATGCCAAACCAAGCGACTGTCTTTTTAAAATATCCGCCCAGTTGACATGGACGGATGGCGGCACTTAACCCACTCCCCACCGGGGGCCAGCGCCACCTTCGCCCCACCGGGGGCATCGATGGCCCCCTCTAACTCCGAAAATATGGGCGTTAGCGCAAATCTGCAAAGTGCAATAGAAAGCTCGCGTGAATTCAGTAAGTAATTACTTCACATGTTTTAGTGCTCAGGTCAATGGTTTGATCTCCAAAGGTCAAATTGGGTCAAGATCGGCTATTTTCACTCAAATATGCAATGCTTAAGCAAACTGGGCATAACTCTTATGCCATTAAAGCTATTGAGGTCTGGTAAAGTACATTTGATAGGAAATTGTCAGTCCTTTTTCCGCTATGTGAAACGTAAAGACCTCCCGCCAGTGGTTTGACCTCCAGAGGTCACCTCGTGACCTAAGATGACCTGAGGTCACGAAAGGTCAGAAAGTAACCTTGCCGTATATCAAATGAAAGCCAATGACGAGACAAACACGATGGTGTTTGTTTCGTTTCAGCGCTCTAGCTTATACAGGTCAAAAGTTATTGTCAAAATACTGTTGTTGACCCCTGGTGACCTTGGATGACCTTGGAGAGGTCAAAGGGCAAATATGGCCCCTGAAATCCGTGAAAGGGTGTCCAAGAACGCTTTTCTGATCAAGCTGAGCATTTTCAATCGCTTTTGTGACTTATAGATCATAAGACAGCTTTTCCCCATGCTTTTTCAATGGGAGAGGTCACCTCGTGACCTGACCTCAGGGCACGAAATCGAAAAATCCCGGATATACACCTTGTAGACCCCGGTGGGGCCATAAAGTGTAGGAAGTTTCAAATCGATCGACTTTGAAATGTAGCTCTTACAGAGCACTAAAGTTGAAGTGAGGTGACCTTGGTTGACCTCGTCTGATGACCTGACCTTGGGTGACCCGGGGTAAAAAATTTCAGGAATGGTGGTAAAATGATGCAGTGAGAGGTAAAGCGCTCAACCGCGGTGCTGCGCCTCTTCGTTTTTCTGCTATCCCGGAAAAACCTTAGGGGGGCCATCGATGGCCCCGGTGGGGCGAGGGTTAATGAGAATGTGACACCTTGGTAGAATCCAGGAATTCAGTGTAATAAGGAGTATTTTAGCCGAAAATGAAAACGTCCATGATTTCCTTTAAAATGTACAATGAGCTCTATATTTTTATTTTTAAAATGCTCCTCTAGGGTGAAAAATAAACCTCCTCCTGTGGATGACGCCATGATCTGGCAATTCCTACCATATTAATCTTCGCCCGGGTGGGGGTCTTTTTAGACCCCCTCGGGTTTTTCCGAAGTGACCAAAAAAACGGCGGCGCGCAGCGCCACCAAACTTAGTCTAGCTGTTCCTTCATCACTTTTACATCTTTCCTGAAAATTTTAGCTCAAGTTCAGATCAGGTCAGATCACCAGGTCAGGTGAAGTGACTTCACCTAAAAAATGCTTAGGACTGCATAACTAAAAGGAGGATTAATCGATCAAGTTTAAACTTATACCACATAATGGGCCCACCAGGAGCTACAACATATGTTCCGGGATTTTTTTATATTGGTGACCTAAGGTGATGTGCAGAGCATGACCTCACAATTGTAAATACATGGGGAAAATCACGAAATGAGCTTTTCTCAATAAGTATGGATGGAATCAGCTTGAAACATCGGTTACGACTTGCTCTTAGCCCACTTCTGAAGTTGATACCAAAAGTTTGACTTGTGACCTTTGACAGGTCGCCTTAGGTCAAATAAGCATTTTTGGTGTTTTACTCTATAAATTTTGAATAAACAAAGATAGAACTTTTATTTTGTCACCAAAGTGTTTGTATAGTCACTGCCGGTCAAATTGTATAAATCATGACTATACCAGGTCAAGTTGGGTCAGACTGTTGACCTATGATATTGGACTGTATTTGTGTGGATAAAGGTGATAATACCTTCATATTCTCAAAATCAAAGTAGCCTAGGTCCCTTTTTAGGTTCATCTTACAATCTTGGATCTGTGACTTCTTAGAGGTTATCTGGAGCTACTTAAGCAGTTTTCAGACTTAGTTCAATAACATGCAATGCATGCAATGATGATACAGCTTTTATGTTTATACCATTGCGTTTGGATTGATATTCCAAGTCGATTGATATGAATATGAACTATGCTAGTTCAAAAAGTGATCTTGACCTGACCTGCGTTCAGGTCATTTGTGTTTGGATCTAGTATGGTCACATTATACAATTATCCGATTCGCCGTGACGAGAGACAGCGAATAGTGCCTACAAAATGATTCTAACTCAACGCTGTCAGACGCTAGAGCCCAAAAACTGCTAAAAATGCCAACTTATTTTTTTATAAATTTTGTTCAAGTTGTTCCTGGTAAGGCTGCTGGAGTCGGAGTCTCACTAAAGTCACCAAGGGACTTGTCACGGAGACCCCGACCCCACCACCCGAACGAGCAACTCCCTCAATGGAGGGTTAATTTAGAAGCCAAAGTTTAACGTCCCACAAAGCACAGAGACGGCCGCCCCGCTCAGGTCACCCTCTCACCAGTCAGTTGCCAGCCGACCTGTACATCGGGTAAACGTTTGAGCGCCGGAGCGTCTCAGGGGAACCGATCCCAAGCCTGGACATGCACTGCCACTGCATGCTTCTGAGCAGCGGGCCGGAGCCCAACGCTCTACCAACTGAGCTACCGGGGCGGCATTTTACCTGTCATGACCTCAATATTGACCTGAGCCAAAAAGTGACCGATATAGTTTCCTCATGAATTTGTATGAACTATCCACCAGCTTTCGCGTTTCCCGCTATCCCGCACAGGGGCCGAGTTCGAGAGGGGGTGTTCACCCCCGCCAGGGCGAAGGTAGCTCAGAGGCCCACGGGGCGCTGGTCAACTGATTCAGTTCGCAAAAACAATACTTTAAATGGGTATAGAACATAAAATTGGGCGCCCCCAGCCAGACTAAAAATGGCGCCCCCTGGTCATGCAAGTGGCGCCCCCCAGTGCTGCGGCCCCCTAGCGAAAATTCCTGGATCCGCCCCTGATTGCAAGTGCGAATGCTGAACAATTTACCAACACTATTTGCGCAAAGGAGTATGTTATAAAACATGTTTAATTAATTCCCTCTGTACCAGGCACGCCAAACGCTCAACTACAATTTCGAATCATCGACGGAGACCCTCAGCGCAACTTCAGTATAGACGGCGCCACGGGTCGCCTGCGACTACAGAGACCTCTGGATTTCGAAGCCCTGTACAGAGACACTGGAGATACCCGTGCTATCAACCTTACCATACAGGTTACGGACAAAGGTATGTGAAGTTTTCTGCCGATTCTGATCGTTAAATGTGCGCTGGAATATAGCCTAAATGTATTAGAAGGCAAATGAGGGAAGAGGCTTCCAATGTCTTAGATCAATTCGTTAGCCCATGCCAATACATACGGGCTAGCACCCACGCGCTCAGGATGTTCAAAACATTCCCAGATCCTCTATTGTAGATTCTTTAGTTTAATCGTTTTGATCTTTTTCTTAGTGATATCAAGCCTTATACTAGGCTTACAGTCATTAGATATCTTGTTATTGGTATATTTTGTTAGTTGAGGTATATGCATTTCTTCACCCAACCTCTGTTCCACTCTGGTCGGCTTGTATCACCAGAAGGCACGCTGTGCCGCAGTGCATAACCGCCTGATTGGATGCTGTGCCGCAAAACCCTGCTAGTCGTGTCCCAATGTTTGGAGGGTAATGCCGCCTGAGTAAATGCTGTACCGCAAGACATATTTTGAATGATTTTTCCGCCTGAGTATTAGATGTACCGCCCTACACGAAAACGATGAAAATACCAGCACCAGAAGTTATGTTGTACCGCAACAACCAGAAAACCTGACGCGGCTTTCAAGGCGATAGCGCCTGAATAAACACTGCGCCGCAGTGCATAGGCTCGGGGTAGACTGTGCCGGACATCTCCTGTTCCTAGGTGCGCCTTAGCCAGATCTGGAAGTGCGACGCATTACTTGTAAAGGCTTCTGATTGCTAGTAATGCAAGTGAATGGTTGCTAGCTAGTAAATGCACGTATAGCTATTGATTTCTCATGGAGCCATCTATTGTGATATACCGCTCAAATACCCTAAAAGTGAGCATGTAAACTGGTAGAAAGCAGTATGTCATCAAACTTGACCAAATACCCTAAAAGCGAGCATGTCAACGGGTGGCAAACATAATATAATCCAAACGTGACCCACCTCTTTGCCAGGAGAGCCACCACTATCATCCACCTGCACCATACAAGTACTGGTACTTGACGTAAATGACGTCAAGCCTCACTTTGATCGGTCCGTATACGTCAAATCCGTACCAGAGGATGCGCCTGCTGGCACCAGAATTACGCAGGTCAGTGGTAGGCCAAAATGGGACGTCTGAAGTTCAAAGCCCTTCACGTGAGGATGGCTCACAACCGAAACGTTTTGTTTACCTTCCTCACGCCTTTACCTCTCTTAACTCGTGTTCTGTCTTACCACTTCTGGTTTTTTTGGGTGTGTCGGTCTTTTTAAGTTTTATTTTGTCTTCTTTTACATGTTTGGAGACATTCTCACGTGTGGAGTGTCGCCATAAGATGCAGAAGTGTGCGTTATTTTGTTTACCTTGTTTTTTCCACGACAAACTGTCTCTTTTATCTTGTGACAGCTTTGGCATTTAGACTCTTACTTTCTCGGCCGAGAGGTCATTCCTCTTTTTGTAGAAATTGGACGTAACACATCAATAATCAGTCAAAAACTCTGGAATCTATATTTCTTATTTTAACATGTTTAAAATTTTAAAAACGAACTGGTTTCGGAGGACTGTTACCGAATTCGTCTTCAGCATCTGGCGACAATGTTTGCATTTTCGAGGAGTATGATTGGTTTTGCCTATAATATGCTTATACTCACACCCATCGGCTCTAAACTAGAGAATCTACCATGTTTAGAAAAGAGCACCCAAACTATTTTCACTTCCATCTCCAACTACGCAATGAAAAAAGGTAAACCAGGCTCTGTGTTTTTGGTGTCAGGTGTCGGCGTTTGACGGAGATGGATCGCGCCAGTTCAATAAAGTCGTCTACAGAATACAGGGTGGCGCCCAGGACAAATTCGTCATCGACTCTACGACTGGCGTCATCACTGTGGCTCAGGTAAGAACATAATAGACATAAGCGTCGCCACCGGTAAAAAAGTGAGGGGGCCAGCTAAATTCAACCTGGCACTGACAAGAAACTTCCCACGTTAGGACCAAAAACTGTTCGAGTTTGGGCTCCTCGTTGCCTTCCGCAGCGGTTGGTTATAGAAATGTCCGGTATTCTCCCATTTTGACTGAGATCAGGAAACTTTTTTACCAAAAGGGGGAGCCGGGCTTTTCCGACACTTATGATTATGGATACCGGAATGTTTTATTTTCAGAAATTTCTCGTTTCGAATTGGATGTTATTATTATGCTTGTTTTCTGATCATTTATAAAACAAAGGTTTGAACACTTTCTGGGTTTGTAAGTTTTGTCTTTATTTTGAATAACGACAGAATTCGTCCCCGAAAAGAGATTTATTAACATATTCTGGGAATATGTTTTAATTTTTATTTGATTACGAGTGTTTTTCATTGTTCATGAGATGCTAATATTTATATTTTCAGTGTATAATATTGCAAAAGAGCTGTTGTATAAGGATTTCGTATTCTCGAGGTTTGTTTGATAACCCATTTGAACTCAGCCTGAACAGAATCTCACCCACATGACAAATTCTACGTAGCCTTAATTCTGTTACGCTGAGCACACTTAGCTGACACCCGTTACTAGAGTCACAAAAACGGCTCATTATTTATCACAAGGCTTAATGTGTCACTTCACCAGGCTACCTCTTCCTCTTAACCCTTAAAACTCTCCCGTGCCGGGAATCGAACCCGGGCCTTCTGGGTGAAAGCCAGATATCCTAGCCACTAGACCACACGGGACCGTAAACGTTCTACCTTTAGATATCGAAATATCAAGAGAATCTTTGAAAGTAAGGTATCTGCACTATCTAAAGCACGTTATTATTTCCTTGACTTGACATATAACGATGTTGGGCCTTTGCCTTTGATGCTCCAGTTGAAATTGATGAAGTTCCATGATGCTTTCTGATCTAATATGATACAGAGTCGACAGATCTCACCCCGGCTCTGAGGATTTATCACGCTCAATTTCGTCCCCCAGCCTATCATCTGTTCTGTTTCATTTTGCAAAGACTTGGAGCGTACGTATTTTTCCGTCCACTGGTGTAGCTATGAACGCAAAGTGCAATACGCCGCATATAGGTAAAGTCAGACTGTTGTTGTTTGCGAGGCGGATCCACGGGGGCAAGGGGGCACGTGCCCCCCCGATCGACCTTCGGCGCCCCCCTGAAAGGTCGATGGCGCCCCCTGAAATGTCGCTTCCCACCCCCCCCAGGATACAAAAGTCGGCACCCACATATAGGATTTGGCGCCCACCTGATAGGTTTTGCCGGTCATAAGTGGCGCCCCCTGGTCCGGATGGCGCCCCCCGGGAAGGTGCCACCCCCCCGATGGGCAATCCTGGATCCGCCAATGGTTGTTTTTTGGTTTTAGGGCGCTTCGACAACTTGATCATTTCGTCCCCAGATATAAATGGCAGCCAATGATATCGCATAGGAACACTTTGGCTTAAATTACTAACGTTTTGAACAACCATAACCATTATCCTCAGAAGTAGGTATTTTGCTAATTACGCCCGCCAATCGTTATTCGGTAATCAGTGGATTATGGAAACATTGGTGGGTTATCTAACAAAAGCTCTTCGAGCTATTCTTTAAAGTGCAAATAGGATTAAATTCGCTTCTATAGAAAAATAAATATGAAAGAAACATAAAAGCCGCTGTCGCACCCATGTCTAACATTTTCGAAATTATCAAAGTTAATATTCTAATGTATATCAAAATATTTCAGCTCAACACTTCTATTCTAGTCTATTACAGTCAAAATAGGGCCGAATGCATCTGTGCACTGAAATGGAAAGGTGTCTATCAATACCATGCTTTAAGTATTTCGAAGCATTGAATATGATAATTCTGAAGTATATTAAGGTATTGAAGACACCACAATTTGTAACGAGAAAAAATCATTGCTGGGTTGTTCCATGAGAAAGGATCAGAATTTACGGAACACGTTTGAGAAGCTCACGCCGATTTCAACGGTGACCTTCAAAGACTGCAGTTCTCACTAGCAAATTGCAAAGCAAATAGGTGACTTGGTAATAATTTCAAAGCCACCCAACAATGAACGCTCAAGGCTCATGTCAACCACTGGATGACACTAATTATCAATCCAACGTTTCAGGGTGCGAGTCTAGACCCTGACCTCAGCCAACCACGAGCGGAGAACTACGAGTTAATAGTGTCGGCGCTAGATGGCGGGGTCGGCACTGAACAGCTCACAGATGTCGCCACCGTCAATGTGACCGTGCAGGATGTCAACAACAAACGACCTAGGTAAGTGCGGGGATTGAATTGAGTAATGTATGCTCAGTACAATTCTACATTTGGGATAGATTCTACATATTTTGTTTTCTACATAACTGAGAAATTGGTTCCAAACTTTCACTTTCCCTCCTAGCAGCAATGATTATGTCCATGCTGTTTGAAATCCTCTCAAAACTGTGGGGGTAAGAGAGGAGTTTTGAGAAGATGCCGACTAGTCAGAAGGGATTCGTTCCGAAAGGTTTCAGTAGTAGGTAACTTTTTCTCTACATGTCTGGTTTGTTTGTTATCAACCGTTTTAAAGATGCCACCATGTTCACTGTTGGCTGGAAAATTTTTGATCCCGTTTCCAGTTTCATCGACCCCGGCGAAGTGCAGATCCTTGAGAACACCCGGGTGGGCTCGGAAGTCAGTCGGGTTCGGGCAACCGACCTGGACGCTGTGCCTCTTCTCCGCTACAGGTACTGGATCTGGAGATAATTATCATCTTTGGGGCTTATCAACACACTAACTGCCAGGGTTTTTTATTATTAGCGCCGCATATTTATTTGCTTCACATAATAATGCTCAACACCAGACCACCACCTCCATCACAAACTCCATCATCACCTCCGCAACACCTCCATCACCAGCAGAATTTCGCAGGGGGCGACGGGCTGGGGACCGGGGAGGCGAATTTAGTATATTCGGTACTTGACAGCATTAATAACCATACCCCAAAATTGGGGGACGTCCCCCTCGGTCGGCCAACAGGGGACGCGTCCCCGTCCCCCGCTTTCGGCGCCCATGTCCATCACGACCTTCATCCCTACCTCCATCATCATCTCCATTACCACATCCTTCACCACCTCCATAGTCATTTCCATAATTACATCCATCATCACGTTATCATCACGTCCATCATCACGTCCATCATCACATCCATCATC
This sequence comes from Lepas anatifera, assembly GCA_034440635.1. NCBI lineage: Eukaryota > Metazoa > Arthropoda > Thecostraca > Lepadidae > Lepas > Lepas anatifera. The sequence continues at coordinate 958,907 of JAOTON010001776.1, read as the reverse complement.
ACCTCCATCATCACTTCAGTCACTGCGCCACCTATGAATTAATCCTGGTTACCCAATCCCCACCCCTATATCCCTCCCTTCCCAAATCCCCATCCAAGCTGCTAAGGAACCAACTGCCAGGGTTATATGACGTCGGTAACTCTTTCCTTGTTGGAAAGGACTTCTCGGGAGGCAGATTACTACCTGTTCAGGAAACCTGCCGGGCCTTGGGCCTGAGGTCGGCTGCGTGGAAAGCAAGCGTGCTAACTACACCACCGCGCCCCCGGGTCTCTGGTGATGAGAAACTCGAGACAGCGCTGGTAAAATAGGATTGAATGAGATAGGATAGTAAGAAATTTTCAGAAATCGTTTGAGTAGGGAGAATATTTCTGGAATTTTATCACAAATAAGGAGAGAAGTTGTGGGAAAATAAGTTTGAATGAGTTAGACCGGACGGAATTAGTTACTAGATACATATTTCAGGACGGAATGTGTCAGGAAAGACTAGGATTAGACGAAGCGATAACTTGTTGTTCCCTGCTGAACCTTGGCTAGTACGCTTTGATACATTTTTAATGTTTCAGTGGTGCTTAATTTTTAATTCAATTCGTGTGTTTTTCTAACATTTTTTAAGGAGAGCAAACATCGAGTCTGTTCTTAGGGTTAATATCCTAAGATACCTGCAATTTCGACGACTACCACTTTGTTAGCCTTGATTGTTTCAAAACAATGTTAATTTTCTAAGCTTTGTAGCATAAATGAATTTGGTCCACTCCAGTATAAAATGTTCGGTTATTTGTTATCTCCGTGAAATATCCGGTATTGTACCGTGGGCGCCGCGGTTGGTTTAAGTGTTAATATCCGGTATTGATGTTTTTTTGGGTAAGTTGCGTTTCGTTCAGACTCGCCTCGGAAGTATCTATAAAGTCAGGGTTTTGTGGATGCATTTCGCATAGTTTTTCAGAGAATTGAAGACTAAGTTTCAAGCTTTCACCTTTCCTCCTAACAGTAATTAGCCTATGAACAATGTTGAAGTATTCACAAAAGGTGCAAGGAACACTCCCTTTTTCTGACTGTTTTTTATGCTCCCTTACAGTATTGACCACAGTCTAGGCGAAGCACGCAATGGAGAGGGAACCCTGGTGAGGGCTTCCGACTACAATTACACGGCAGCGTTCCAGATTCACCCCATAGAAGGAGTAATCCGAACGGCCAGGTCTGTGATCGCTGGCTTCGCAGGCCTGGATTTTGTCGAGTAGAAGTTTCTGCTACCAATTACAACTGATTCACAACGGTTTTAGAATGTTGATTTATGTTGTGGCTTAATACTGCGCTAAGTGTTCTGTTCCAGTCTTGAACTTTGTATCATACATACATACTCGTACATACCTGGCGTTCTTTGTATCTACACTTGCTATCAACTTCTAAAGACTACATGTTTAGATTCACAGGGACGTCTGTATGGTTCTCCAAGTGCACGTTTATGTCAATGGATTGTGACAGATCCTGGTAATCGACAGAACTCTGGACCGCGAGAGGGTGGAGACAATCCGTCTTGTGCTTAGAGTAGAAGATCTGGCAGCAATGAACTCAAGACAGACAGCGACAAGTGAGTGGGGCTGCCATATAAAAGGGCGACCTTACACTATTTATTTGTTTGTATAATGATATCAATACAAACAAATATGACCTTAAAGGGGTTTGTAAAGAAAATATTGCCGAATTATATTCTTTTGACGGGCATTTATTTTTAGTATAAGTCTAGTAGTTTTAGTGTAGGTGGTGTCTCTGACTCAGTTACTCTACTGACAGTGTGGTTGTCTATTTAGCCTGTATTTAAACATGTACGATTTTACCGCAAAGTAAACTGCATGCAAATATAAAACGGATTCGGTTGACATTTCCAGAGGTAAAAACCTAACCCTGCAATTCAAATTGTAAAGAATATCGAGGAACCAGAATAAAATATAATTAAAACTGATTGTCATGCCCATTGAGGCGCAAGTAGTCCCTTTAATACAATGTGCCTTCACAATCTGGTACCAAGTCTAGTCATTCTGCCGGTCGGCGATAACAATATTCTCTTTTGTAAGACGCTTGAAGCTCATTTCAGTTGGGGAAACTCCCTTATCTCGGCAAAAGTGTGTTTCTGTTGGAAAAAGTAAATAATTATCTACCTCTAAGGATTGATATGTAAAAGCCGGCGGAAATAATCGTGTTTATCACCCACACACTTACGCTACCTTCGCAGTTCGGCGACCTTAACCGTACATTTGGAGGATATAAAAAACCACTCCTCGCTATTTCATCGACCCTATCCGAACACCAAGAGGATTTTAACGACCACTACCGTGATATTTCAGCGACCCTATCCGTACACCAAGAGGATTTTAACGACCACTCCGTGGTATTTCAGCGACCCTAACCGTACACCTAGAAGATGTCAACGATCACTCGCCGGTGTTTCGACAACCCTACTATCGCCGCTCAGCCATGGAGAACAGCAAACCGGGTACTCCTATAGTTAACGTGGTGGCCGAGGATGTGGATGTCAACAAAAGCATCTCGTATAGCCTTCATGGACCACCAGATATCCTCGGTAGGTTTTCGTGTCTAATTGTTTATTTATTTAGCATTCTACAATATGTTTTACGTTTCTTATTTGGGTTTCTGTACCGGAATGTCTTGCTTGATTTTGTAATGACTTTTTCTAGCGTTAGTCACGTAAGACATACAGTGAAAATTATTATTTTTAATAGAAAACGCAGGTTTCTATGTAGATATATGAATAAGTAAAAATTGTAATCAATGAGTCAATTATTTGATTTCCTGTAAGCATAGATCCAAAACTATAGCTTTAGTAGTATAAAAAACATTACATGGCATTTGGATACGCTTACATAGACTGCTCTATCAGCCCCGTAGTTTCTATATTTTGAGGTACTTGTCTCCCCACAGACTTGGTATTTCTTGACGAAGAGACAGGAGAAATAGTGGTGGTTTTGAGGTACTTGTCTCCCCACAGACTTGGTATTTCTTGACGAAGAGACAGGAGAAATAGTGGTGGTTTTGAGGTACTTGTCTCCCCACAGACTTGGTATTTCTTGACGAAGAGACGGGAGAAATAGTGGTGGGCAAAAGGATCGACCGTGAGCGGACGGACTGGTTAAACTTCACAGTACGCGCCACAGATAGCGGAATACCTTCCCGGTCCTCGCCCGCCGACATCTACGTACAGGTAACTACCCTATCTTATCATTTTAAATCATAGGTTTTGTTTTTATTTTCGACATTGTTTGATGCACTTCGTGGCCAAATTTCCAGCAATGTAATTCAGTGGATTTCCAAACATTTGTATGTTTTACAACTGTTGGATTTCTATATGAAGATGGAGATAAATTGCCCGAATAATCTTCCAGGGGCATTTTCACACCGGTTTCTTAAATTTTCTTTATTTTATTTGAGCCTTGTTTTGTGATCAATGCAGGATATCTCACTAATGACCAACGTTTCGTCTTCTCACGATGAATTTGTTTGTTCTAACTATAATATATGGTGATGAATGTTTGATGAATAATTCAATTTAATTCAAGAGTTATAGCTCAAATGAAACATTACTTTTACATGTTTACTTGGGACACAAAATCATACGTTCTTTTAACTTGAAGTTGAAAAATTACTTTGTATCATGTTTGTAATTATACACAATCTGTTACTTTCCATGATAAGCGGGATTGCACGAAATGTGTGTTTAGTATCCACGACTGCCACTTTGTTTTTCCCAGGTTCTCGATGAAAATGACAACAACCCGCAGTTCGTCGATACCGAGTCGGTGGTGACTCTCAGAGAAGACGCCCCTGTAGGCGAGTTCATGGCTGGTCTTCATTGTTGGTTCAATTTTGAAAAAGCCTTAAGTGCTTTTGATATCAAATAACTGTTGCAGCTCCTACGGTGGCATTGTAGTCTTATGATGATCAATCCGATCTGTCAAATTAATTCTTTTTAGCCACCAAGCATATTTGACTTCTATTTTGATCGTAACATTTTGTATTATAGTCAGCTTTAGCTATCCACTCGATTTCGGCGATAAATTTTATGACAGAATATAGCACGTTTTGCTCCCACTAGTCTAGAAAGACTCTGTTACAGGTGAAAAATGACCGACATCGTTCAGGCACCCTCCAACGCAGATAAAGAGAATCCTATCTCTTTCTGAAGTACTTCTTAGATCCAATATCTCAATAAATCCCTGAACTATGTCGAATTGGGTCGGGCAGGCCGGATTATTGCGGCGTCTTTGGCCGGGATATACAATCAAATTCTCAATTTTAACTGATTGGCCGCGTGTTTCCTGTTTCCTGATGCAGAACATGTTGGGAAGACTTAGCATCAGAATAAAATTATCCATCCAAATGAATTGACCCTAACCGGTCGAGGAAATTCTCGGGATCTGATCAGTCGGGATCTGAGCATCTGATCTGAGCAGTCGGTATCTGATCGGATCTTTTCTGTGTCACTCGTATTTTGATAAGCATATGACCAGCATGATAAGCAGCATGATTAACATGACAAGGCATGGCCAGAAAAAAACGTAAGGACTAGTTTGTCTTAGACCTCCCGCTGTAGATAACATACCCGTCTGAAAACTGGGTAGATATTTGGATAACGGATCTTTCTTGTCTTTCTCACATTTCTGAAAAACGCAAAGTTTTCTAAATACCAGATATAACGTATGTATCTCCACAGGTTCATTGGTTGTTCAAGTTGAGGCTCGGGATATCGATTCGGGCGACTACGGGAAGCTGACCTATCGCCTGGACCGACGCTCTTCCGCTGGGAAGTTTCAAGTAGACGCCGACTCAGGTTAGTCCCAGATCAGAGGCGGGCCCCGGGGCGGGGGATACCTGCCCCCCCTCCCTGAGCACACCTAGGCGCCCTCTGAAACTGTCATGGTGCCTCTGAAACTGTCATGGCGCCCCTGAAGGGTCGACTGCGCAATTCCGAAATGTCGCTTTCGCCCAGGATGGGAGTCATAGGCGGATCCAGGGGGGCCAAAGGGGGGCTCGTGCTCCCCCCAGATCGACCTTCGACGCCCCCTGAAATGGTCATGGCGCCCCCCTGAAAGGTCGATGGCGCCCCCTAAAATGTCGCTTCCCACCCTTCCCCCCATGATGCGAAAATCGGCGCCCACCTATATGATTTTGCGCCCACCTGATAGATTTTTCCGGTCAAAAGTGGCATCCCCCTGGTCCAGATGGCGCCCCCCCGGGAAGGTGCCCCCCCGATCGGCAATCCTGGATCCGCCTATGATGAGAGTATCGTCGCCCCGCAGTAGGATTTGACGCCCACATGAAGTGAAGGTTGGCGTAAAATCTCGCAAATGACGCATTATCATTATTTAACAAAGCGCGAAAAATTCAGCACTGGAACTCCAGTTCAATTAATGAATGCACTTATAACTTACCTATAATGTATAGCGCTTAGGTATAATCAACTTACATGTAACACGACAGAAAAAAATCGACAGGAATGTAATTTGATGATGATTGATTTAATTTTCCTCTAAACTTTTTTGAATAGATAATTTATTTTTAAGCTGTTTTAGCTGTTAAAGCATAAGTAAATTATTGCAGAAAATGCTCTTCATACGCGACCCAAGATAAGCACGTGTCCTCATATTAACTTTGCTATTTCTGCCTTTGCCTAAGACAATCCAGCAACGAGAAAACTACACCTGTGTCGAGCACAATGTTTTAATCTTTTCGGTGAGCCGGTTCTGAAAGAGGATTTTGTGCGTCAGTGGATATTTTTCTGGTCGGCCTGCTCTTATTTTGAAAAGTGTTAATTAGCAAGAATATCATTTATTGGATTGAATAGGACTCTTGTTTATTCACTCGGATGTCTTTCAATGACGGCAGATCTTGTCCCCTTTTTTTCCTGTTCAATCCAACCTTTGAAGACTGAAAAGATATCGTTTTGCACAGCTTATTTAAGTGACCCAGTCTCATTGAAGGCACTTTTATCAAATCTTTGAAATATAAATGGTATTTTCTGTCATCATTTCTCACCGTTTACCATTCACGGGATCCATTTTCTCGTGGATTTTCTTTGCATTGCGTTGGTTATCAAGCAAAGGCGTTGTGACCCTCCTAGCTCAAGCAGAGCAGAAACAATCATTGAACTAGAATAACTTTGACCATCCCCATATCTCTTTCATCACGGAAGTAAACCAGGCCCTCATGTTTGCCAATTCACAAAGTAAGAGATACGAAAGGAGACCTCATCTGTATTATATCGGGGTTTCACAGCCTGGACTCTCGCGGCGCCATGGCTTAGTTGGTTAAAGCGCCTGTCTAGTAAACAGGAGATCCCGAGTTCGAATCTCGGTGGTGCCTCTTTTCTGGGTCCGCCTCGTGAATGTTTCTTCCATCTAAATTGTCGAGTATGACAATAAACTAAGATTACGTAAACGTTGTAAATTAGCTAAATATGTCGCCACAATGATGCTTCTGCTATAGGACAAACATAGCATGTTGCTGAGATTTTCAGTTACTTCCACTAAAGCCAGTTTTCTAAGCCAAAATAGGCAAAGAACGCGTTTTTTGGATCGGAGACTGAATTGTGTTTTGCGGTGTTTCAGGAAAGATCACCGTTCTATCCCGATTGGACCGAGAGGAGCAGTCTGTGTATACCCTGATCGTTGAGGTATGGGATAACTACCAGTTCGGATTCTCTTCCGGGGAAAGTCGGAAACGCCTTCAAACAAATTCGGTAAGTTGTAACTCTATTCTAAAATTTTGTGGGCGCTGAAACATTAAATCGTTATAAACAGCCTATGGGCGCCACCCACTGGCGGCGGAATGGGGAGGGCACCGGGGCGCGGTGCCCACCTCCCTTAAATCAGAAATTTTAGCACTAACCCTATGGCGTTGACTCGGAAGAAATAATTTGAAAAGTCCATGGTGCCCCCTTAAATTCGGACGTTCCGCCGTCATTGGCACCACCTCATTTCATTCAGATGAAGCTTGTTACTTGCGCCCATCCATGGTCTTTATCAGTGTTCCGCCTTGTTTGTGTGCAGTGTTTATTATTTTCTGAAATCCCGATGGTGTGGGCTATGACGCCCTACTAAAAATGTTTTCAGACTGGTCAGTGAGCACTGCCGTCCATACAAAATTTCGGGAAACTGCAAAGATACAGTGGCATGTATCACTACTTTGGTGCTATTTTCTATCTAATAATGCAGTCTCCATTTAATTTCGGGAAACTGCAAAGGGTGCAAGGGTAAATAACACCATTTTGTTGCTGATTTCTTGTTTAATGATGCAGTCTCCAATTTATTTTGCAGAAACTTCAACTATGCTGTGACCTGAAGGTGCCTAACTAGATTCCTTTTTGAAGGTTATATTCATGTTCTTGCCTGCAGTTATTTAAACGCTTAGCCGATTTCCGGGCCCCCGTCGCTTCGCTCTGTTCCTGACATAGTTTTATCAGCAATATCTTTTGTCCCCAAGCTCGTGCGGTAAATTCAGACTCCACTCGAGATACGACTGGATAAATGGAAGAATCTGTTCGTTTTGAAGCTGGACTCGGGACTACCTGGATTGATTTTTTGTCTGTGTTAGAATCGAAGCCAATGTCAAAGATTTTTGATCGTCTCCGTAGCCCTGATAACCTATCTCGAAGTCTGAAGCATTAGAGTTTTAATGATTTATGGAGCTGGCACGTAATGTCGATAAAAATGCAAAAAAACTCCCTAGGGAGAACTTAGTCATGTAACAATTAAATCTAGCCTCTTGGACACATTGCAGCCGTTGTATCGCCTCCTTATCAATACTAAAAGGTCTGTTTCTTATTCGCTGTCTCTCTCCAGGGTGGAAATCTCGGATGTAAACGATGAATTTCCCGTCTTGCACCTGCCGTCGGCCTGCGTTTCTGTTACTGAGTTTCACGACCCCCGTGACGTCATCACACTAGTAACAGCTGACGACGCCGATGACGTCACCACTCCGAACGGACGAATCAGATTCAGCATCGTCGGTGGAAACAGCGACGGTAAGGACGTTTTCGTAAACACCCTGAAGTTATCGCGTATTTTTCTGATTTAGAGAGAGAGGTCAAGTATCGAATAAGGCATACTAACTTTTAGTTGATCACATTGTTGCAGCGGGCCAACTGTGCTCCTCTTGGTGTGTTTTTCTTTAACACGCGGGGGTTTTCAGCCGTGATAGTCTAGTGGTTAGGACCTCGCGTTGTGGCCGCGATAACCCCGGTTCGAATCCGGGTCACGGCATTACGACTTTTGACGCGGTGATCGCTTGAATCCTGTTACCAGCAACTCAAGTGCCAAGTTCATAAGTATAAGTACTCAACATCAAAATTTTATTTCTTCTAATGTTTCATCTTGGCTAGCTGTTCCACTTTCTAGAATTCGTCTGATAACGTGCTAACTACTTGCCACTTTGCCGTCTGTTGCCATTGCCGTTTTCACCTACGTATAATAATACCTACAAATATAATATTTTTGGCTGGATTGTAAAAGCTCTTTCTACCAGGTCTAAAATTCGTTTTAATCCATCTGGAAGTGAACTTTCAATGATCTGTGTAACTAGCTCCGTTGAAAACACAGGTACCTAAAATTGTAAAAGTTTTATGTTGTCAAACAAATGGGAACCTCATGCCACAAATTTGTGTGCATAGCTTTGATTGGTAATTGCCGTTCAATTATGGTCTCGCTAAGCTAGTTCAAACATCACACTCTCCTCGATTTCCAGGTCTCTTCACACTTCGCGCGATAGACGAGAACTCAGCTAACCTTTTTGCCACGCGTCGTTTGGTTGGTTACTATGGCAACTACACCGTCACTGTCCTCGCTGAGGATGGAGGTGAGAAACTGTTACACGCTTTCTTATTGGCTCATAGCAGCTTACATTAGCATGTTGATGACGACGTTGAGATGGAAATGACTTTGGGCATTTTGCGCATACTAGTTAATTATCATGAAGCCGTCTGGAGAACCAAGAAAGAGAATTGGAATAAATGTCAAATTTGTGTTAGCTTTTGGGTGCACTTTTGTTGCCCCTATTGTACAAATATATTTAGTGCACTTCTTTATTTATCACAGATTATAATGTATCCAAGAAACCTGTTTTACAGTTACCTACTAGTATATATATATATATATAATATATATATTGTCTCTATTTATCTTTTTCACGCATGTAGCACATAGGTTAAGGATGCTAAATATCTTAAATGGATTCGTGCATCGTCAACATATGTGTTTACACCTCGTATGCACACTAAATGTAGGCAGGGAACAGCAGTTAAGCATCCATTTCTTGTCTTTCCCTTACGTTTGGTTGTTCTGCCCCGTTTTGTACCGGGAAATCATCCGGTATAGTGTACGCCATAAATCGTCCCACTCCTCCCATTCCATTTTGTTTCCTGTGAGATTATGGGAATGGACTTCCCCGTTCTGTCCCATTCCGGGACACTTTATCATTTTCAGCATCTTGGCGCACTATAGCGAAGATGTTGAAGCACTCTAACCCCTCCACACACTCACGGTGTTTAATAGCCAGCCCAGGGGCAGCAGGGGCAGGGGCACGGATCGGTGCCGGGGTGCCCTTTGATTGCCGGGTGGTGTACCCTCTTGGGCCGTGCCGCTCAAAATTTAGTGCCCTACGCCGTTGAGCCTGGATGGAACTAGACTGCATTTGGCGATTTGAATTATTGTTTGACAATTAAGTGCCTTTTTGGTCAGTTAGGCATTCTGTCGCCTTCCAAGCACCGGAAGAGTATAGGCACGTAATCCGTTTCCAGATAATGCCTCATCGTCGCCAATAATCGTACGGGCGGAGCTAATCTGGTGCCCCTTGAGCTCATCGGTGCCCCTGAGCTCTGGTCTTGGCCCCCGAGCTGATAATGTGCCCTCGAGCGATCTGGTGCCCTCGTAGTCAATCTGGTGCCCCGAGAAAATGAGTGTGCCTTCGAACCTATATAATACTCTCTGAGTTAGTTTGATGCCTCCGAGCTTGCCTAGTGTCCTTTAAGCTGTTTTAGTGCCCTTGAGCTGATCCGGGCCCTGAGCTTATTTAATGCGTCCCGTAGTTTATCTATTGTCCAGGGCCGCAGCCAGGGGCACAGGGGCACGTGCCCCCATCGGTGCCGGGTGTCCTTTGATTGTCAGGTAGTGTACCTCCTATGGGCTGTGCCGCTCAAAATTTAGTGCCCTACGCCGTTGAACCCAGATGGAACTAGACCGCATTTAGTGATTTAAACTGCTGTAGGACAATTAAGTGCCTTTGTGGTCAGCTAGGGCATTTTGTCGCCTTTCCAAGCACCCGGGAAGAGTATAGGCACGTAATCCGTTTCCAGATAATGTCTCATCGTCGCCAATAATCGTACGGTTGGAGCTCATCTGGTGCCCCCTGGAGCTGATCATGTGCCTTCTGAGCTGATCTGATGCCCTCGTAGTCAATCTGGTGCCTCCCCCCTGAGAAAATAATTGTGCCTTCTGAACCTATATAATGCTCTCTAAGTTAGCCTGATGCCTCCGAGCTTGCTTGGTGCCCCTTGAGCTGATCCAGGCCCCTGAACTTATTTAATGCCTCCCGGAGTTTATCTACTGTCCAGAGGGGCTTACGGGGCACGTGTCCCCATCGTTGCCGGGTGCCCTTTTGATTTCCAGGTGGTGTACCCCCTTTGGGCCGTGCCGCTCGAAATTTAGTGCCCTACGTCGTTGAAACTAGATGGAACTGGACTGTATTTAGCGATTTAAACTATTGTTTGACAATTACGTGCCTTTTTGGTCAGCTAGGCATTTTGTCGCCTTTCCAAGCACCCGGGAAGAGTATAGGCACGTAATCCGTTTCCAGATAATGCCTCATCGTCGCCAATATTCGTACGGGCAGAGCTCATCTGGTGCCCCTGGAGCTAATCATGTGCCCCTGATCTGAATCTGGTGCCCCTGAGAAAATAAGTGTGCCTTCTGAACCTATATAATACTCTCTGAGTTAGTTTGATGCCCCGAGCTTGCCTGCTGTCTTTTAGCTGTTTTAGTGCCCCTTGAGCTGATACGGGCCCCTGAGCTTATTTAATGCCTCCCGGAGTTGATCTTCTGTCCAGGGGTGCAGCCGGGGTGGGGCACATGGGGCACGTGCCCCCATCACTGCTGGGGTGCACTTTGATTGCCAGGTGGTGTACCCAATTTGGGCCGTGCTGCTCAAAATTTAGTGCCCTACGCCGTTGAGCCTAGATGGAACTAGACTGCATTTGGCGATTTAAATTATTGTTTGACCATTAAGTGCCTTTTTGGTCAGTTAGGGCATTCTGTCGCCTTTCCAAGCACCCGGGAAGAGTATAGGCACGTAATCCGTTTCCAGATAATGCCTCATCGTCGCCAATAATCGTACGGGCGGCACTAATCTGTGCCCCTTGAGCCATCGGGTACCCCTGAGCTTTGGTCTTGGCCCCCGGAGCTGATTACAGATAACAGATAACAGATTTATTCGAAGATGATCCACATCAAGGTGCGGCTTTTCACACATTCACGTCATATCATAAAAAGGTTCAATGTAGGCTGAGACTAAAAACACTCATACTCATAAAATCACACATAACAATGAGCTGTGGGTAAAAGAATGTAGCTCGATGCTACTCTAAAATTTATAACAAGGCCTGTTTGAGTTCGGTCTTAAAACTCGACGAGCCAGGTAAAAGTCCAGTCCGGTTGAGCAAAGTCACTCCACGAAAACATAGCCGCCGTCGACCTGCCTCGGTACGTATCGCCGGCAGGGTCCGTTGACCCGCGCGCCGGGTATGGTGATCATGCACCTGGTTGGCTTGCCGGCCCATGGTCTCACACAATTTAGGTGGCTGTCCTGTCACAATCACTCGCTCCACTGCGCACACTGTGTGGTAATCAATCATCTGCTGGGCAGACTGCCAGCCAAGCTGCTCAATAGCATCCGTGATGCGGTCAAACCTCCTCCTCCCAGTCACAACACGAGCACAAAAGTTAACAACTTTTTGCAGTCGGCGGACCTGAGTCATGCCACATGAGCCGTACACAGATATGCAATGTCGCAGTATTGAGATAACGAGGGCTTGCACAACAGTTGCTAGTACGTTCCTAGGTAAAACATGACGTGCATGACTAAAAGCTATGAGGATCCCAGTGCATTTATGTGTTAATTTGTCCACGTGATTTTTGTAACTGAGGTGCCGATCCATTGTGAGACCCAGATTTTGACGATCCTGTCCTCTCTAATGGTTGTGCCGCAGAAACTCAGGGTAACGGGTTGCAGGTCGCGCAGCATTGCCTTAGTGCCCAATACAATCATCTGTGTTTTATCGGTATTCAATTTCATCCCGTTAAAGCAGAACCAGTTGCATATATTGCTGAGTGCAGTCTCCATGCGTTCAATTATGTTTGCGAGATCCCGTTTTTGCCGCTAACTAAGACCTGTGTGTCGTCGGCGTATTGTACCAGAGTGACATCGCTCTCAACACACAGGCTCAGGTCGTTGGCGTATAACATGTAAAGCAAACATGAGGCGGCACCCCGATATACGCCCATGTTGTTTTCGCGCGTGCTTGACGTAAGAAAGGATGAGCCATCGGCGCTTTTGACTTGCACCTGTTGAGTATGTCCCTCGAGATACGCACGAAACCAGTCTGTATCTATGCCATATGCTGAAAGTTTTGAAGTAATTTGTGATGGGGAACGACATCAAAGCATTTTGAGAGATCAACCAGTACCAGGACAGAAATTTCGCCTTTATCCATAGCAGAGAGAGCTTTATCGGTAATTACATGAAGGGCCGATTCGGTAGAGTATCGTTTTCGATAGCCGTGCTGTGCGTCCGAGAGGAGGTGATTTTCTTCAAGTAGTTGGAGAGCTGCTGCTGCACAACACGCTCGACTAGTTTCGTGACGGCAGGTAGGAGTGAAATAGGTCTAGTTTCAGACGGTTTTGTACTCTTCGTGCCTTTGGGAATTGGAGTTACCATGGCGTGCTTCCATGCCTGTGGAACGGAGCCAGAAACAAGACTTCAATTAATTATATCGAGCAGGGGTTCGCCGAGTCCGTAGCAAAATTTTTGAAGCATATGTATGCTGATTCCGTCAGCTCCCGTTGATTTAGAGGGCTTCATACTTGCTAAGGTCAAACACAACGTGTTAAAATCTATGGGCTGACTTTAAAAGCGCTAGTCGTCACTCGTGGTAAAAGGGTCGGCACAGAAACTCTGGCTGCAGGGACACTGGCTGAAGTGTTCGGTCCGACCGACACGTAAAAATCATTCAATGCATCGGGTGTGATGTTAAACGCGGTGCACTGCTGTTGTTTCCGTCCGATAACTGGTTGAATAACACGCCACAGACCAGCGCGGCCGCCGCGTCTGATCTCCCCCTCGTACAGTGCCACGCAGTCCCGGCGAACTGCAGAGCGGCAGAGGCGGTTCACGCGCTGGTACTCGGCACGATCGCCCCGGCTGAGGGCCGCGCGGCGGTCGCGTATAAGTTCCTGCGTATCTGCTGACACTGGTGGGGCTCTGTACTGCCGCCTATTGACGCGCTTGAGTGGTGCAACAGTGTTAAGATGGTGGGTGAAAATGGCCTTAAAAGCTTCCCACTTTTCCTCAGTGGAGGGGAGTAGAAAACATGTGTCCAGTCAACATCGCGCAGTTGATGATTAAAAGCAGCAATGTCAACCCTCTTAAAAGATCGTGTCAACATGTTACAACCACGCGGTGTTGGTGAGCGCATTTCCTGAGCTAAAACAAGTCTGGTAAAATCGTGTGGTCCTCCATAGTGACACCTTGTGACTCCTGCACGCTGTACTAAGTCTGGTCTGGAGGTGGCCATAATGTCAAGTAAGCTCGCTGCGGGTCGGTATGTCGGACGATCCTTGTTCACTATGTGAAGGTTATACATCGAAAGCAACCGCGACAAGTCATGACGAGTATTTTGGAACTTGAACAAACAACGGTTAAAATCACCAGCCAGAACTACAGTTGCTCTAGGATAGTTTGCCAACATGTACTGTAGCTGAAGCTCTAAATCATCTAAATCGGTAGAAACCTGACGTTCAGTGGTATTAGGCACTCGATAACCAGAGGCGAATAGAACAGTATGGCGATTGTCGATATGAACTAGAATCCAGATAATCTCTAAATTAGAACCTACGATTCCCGTCACAGGAGTTTGGAGAACTTCACACCGAAGACTGTCACGTACTAACACAGCGACACCGCCCTTGCCTTTTGGTAGGTTTAAGCTGGCTGGCCGGTCTCTTCGGAAGAGCCGATAGCCACTCACCGATATTAGTCTGTCCGGCACGTTAGGTGTAAGCCACATCTCGTTGAGAGCCAAAATGTCAAAACCGTATACGTTATCAATATCATTCCTAAGGTCCGGCAGCTTGGGCTTGTATGATTGGATGTTTAGTTGTCCGATGATCAGCTGACTGGACCCACAGTCCCCGTGGCGGCGCCAGTTGATTCCACCTCTGCGACCTCGGCGCCTGGTCGCGCCTCTGCCGCCCCTCCTCCGACCGTCCGCTGTGTTCGCCGCTGCCGCTGGTGCAGCAGTCAGCCGAGTGCCGCGGCCCGGTGTCTGGTCAGCTGAGGGATCAGCGGCTGCTGACCGCGGCCGCGCAGATCTTAGAGGCCAAGGTCGTTCAGCCGGTCGGGCAGCTTGCATGATTATATTTGCAGCGTGCAAGAAAATCAAAGCACCGATGAACAGCTCGGCTGGTCTTGGGGTCCTAGCGTGGTTGGCCATGATGACTCACGTTTAAAGTCCTTGCTCACCTTTAGGCTGGTAAGTCAATCCGTGTGCGTCACAGGTAGGGTATTAAACTCATATAGAGTTATCACACTTCACTCTTTCCACTTAATTAGCTCACACTTCCCCACATTCATAATTGATACGATCGCACTCGTACGCTTGATACACTCGTACAAGGAACAGTAGCGGTGGTGGTCAGGAGAGCCGGTGCGCGTGCGACCCCGGGCGCGGCGCAGACCAGACCAGACTTACTTGCTCTCGAAGCTGATCTGGTGCCCCTGTGTCAATCAAGTGCCCCACTGAGCAAATAATTGTGCCTCCTGAACCTATATAATGTCCTCTGAGTTAGTCTAGTGCCTCCGAGCTTGCTTGGTGCCTTAATAGCTGATTTAGTACCCCGTGAGCTGATTCGGGCCCCGGAGCTGATCGCATGCCTCCCCAAGTTGATTCTGTCTCCTAAGTCAATATGGTGCCTCTTCAGCTGATTAGGTGCCCCCTCAGCTGATTATTGATGTCTCCTTAGATGACCTGGTGCCCCCTGAGCTGGTTTGGTGGGCCCTGAGCCCACCTTGTGTCCCCCGAGCTGTTATGTTGCTCCCTGAGCTGATTTAGGCTCCTGCTATAGTCTGGGGGCTGGGAGCTGATCTGAGCCCCCGAGCGGATCGATCTGGTGCCACCTGAGCTGCACTTAAGCCTCTGAGTCAATCTGGTGCCTCCTGAGCCCATCTGATGCCCTCTGAGCTAGTCTGGTGCCCCTGAGCTAATATGGTGCCCTTTAAGATGATCTGGGCCTCCTTACGTGATTTCATGAGCAGCTCTAAAGCTCTGAGCTGAGCTGGGCCCACAGAGGCTGATGGGGGCCCCTGAGATGGTATGGGGCTCCTGAGCTGATTAAGTGGCTCCTGACTTTATCTAGTATTCCTGAGC
The DNA here is from genome assembly GCA_034440635.1 of Lepas anatifera. NCBI lineage: Eukaryota > Metazoa > Arthropoda > Thecostraca > Lepadidae > Lepas > Lepas anatifera. The sequence goes on along the minus strand of JAOTON010001776.1, from coordinate 943,204 downwards.
TAGTCGGGGACCACTGATCTGATTGTTTATCCCCGAAGCTGATCTGGTGCCCTCTGGGCATCTGGTGTCCCCTGAGCAGCTCTGGGGCTTTTGAACTGATTGGGCCCCGAGCTGGTGAGGAATTCCTGAGCTGATTTAGTGCCCCTGACTTGAACTTGCCCCCTGCGCTGATCGATCTAGAGCACCCTGAGCAGATATACTGCCTCCTGAACTTAACTAATGCCCCCTGAGTTGATCTGGTGCCTGCTGAGTCATCAGTGTGTCTCCTGAGCCCATCTTGTTCCCTCTGAGCTAGTCTGGTGCACCATGGCTAATATGGTGCCCTTTAAGCTGACCCGGGCCTCCTGGGTTTATTACGTGATTTCCTGAGCAGCTCCCAGGCCCTGAGCTGAGCTGGGTCCACAGGGGCTGGTGAGGGCCCCTGAGATGGTATGGAGCTCCTGAGCTGATTAAGTGCCTCCTGACTTGATCTGGTATTCCCGACCTGATCTGGGCCCCCAGCTGGTCGGGGACCACTGATCTGATTGTTTGTCCCCGAGGCTGATCTGGTGCCCTATGGGCCGATTCTGTGTTCCCTGAGCAGCTCTGGGGCTTTGAACTGCTTGGGCCCCGAGCTGGTGAGGAATTCCTGAGCTGATTTAGTGGCCCTGACTTGATCTTGCCCCCTGGCCTGACTTGAGGCCCCTGAACTGATCTGGGGCCCCAAGAGCTGATCCGGGGCCCAAGAGCGGATCTAGGTTCTGAGGGTACCTTGAGCTGGTCTGGGCGCTGAGCTTGTGAGAGCCCCTTGTTGGCTTGAGGCCCCTGAGGTGATCTGGCGCCTTAAACTGTTCTGAGGCTTCTTGAACTGGTTTAAGGCCCTATGAGCCTATCTGTGGCCCATTGAGCTAGTCTGATGACCTCATCTCTGGGACCGATGAGCTAGTTTAGTCCTCATTGAAGCATGAGCTGCTCTGTGGCCGTGATCTACATCAGGGCCCCTGAGGTGTCTTGAATAGACAGATAATAAGAACACAAAGCCAACTCCCATCATCTCGGGGCGGGGTCACTGAGCTAGTCTAGTCCCTGGAGGCACAACTGGGGATGGGAAGCTGCTCTGGAGGCCTCTGATCCACACTTGGGGGCCCCAGAGCTGGTCTTGAATAGATGGGGAATAAAAACACAATGGAAACTCCCCTTGTAAAACGGAGCTAACAAGAAATGGGGAATCTCTAAAACGGCTTGTGATGCCTAGGCACCCCAGGTTATATAAATTGTTTATTATACTGGTGGATTCACTTTAGAGGCGGGCAAAGGTGCTTTGCACAGAACGCCTTATAAAAAGCCCTTAACTAATAACCAACTGGTGGATTCTGGGAAGGGATGATAAAAGGCATGTGCCCCTGACCTCAGAGCACAGTCGCCTAAACCAGGATTTCTACTAGTTAATTTAAATGAAAAACTAGTTTTCACAATTTTCAGCCTTGTCACACCATCCCCATCCAAACCACCGGCCTATTCACCTTTTATTTACTCTTAACTGGGACCGATCCTTGAGAACGTGGAACTTAATAAACGTGTTCAAAAGGAATCTCCCAAATTTTCCGGCAGCAAAAATGTGTTCTTCCAAAGACACTATGCCACTCCTTGTCCCACGGCGATTGTGGGAGGCAAGGAACTTAATCCGCATTCAGTCAGGGTTCACATTTTCACGAGAAAACCAGTGGGCATAACAAATGAATTTTCGACACCAATATGCCTTAACCTGCAAACTGTAACAGACATCATATGCTCCGCTGATTTCTCCGATGTTAAGTTCTTGCATGAGTTGGCTGATTTGTCCTTAAATCTATCCAAAACAGTCGTGTTTGGGCTACTTCCATGACATTTGGTGATATATTTTCCTTTTTCGGTTTTAATCGCGTTTTCCTTCTCCTTCAATGATTTATTTGCACTTTTATTGAAGCAAAGATGCCCAAAAATTATATAAACATAGATGTAGTTAGTTTCCTAGGTTACGTTAAATAGTGCCCTTTTTTCCCCAGGGTGCCCCTCAAAGTTGGTGTGCCCCCCATACCAAAGCTCTGGCTGCGCCCCTGAGCCAGCCTCTTTGAATTCTGAATGAAAAATGGATCTGATACACTGGAATCCATTTCTCGTCCAGGATTCGAGTAGACAGGCCATTAAACATCGTGTTAACTTATAATCAATATCCTTGCCTCAGCGCGCCAAAACCTACACACACACACACACCCTTAATAATTTCCACCTACTTGCTGTACCCTAAAATCCTAAATCTGCACCTCCAATAGCCCACATTTGTGCTCTCGTCAAGTTACTGAATTCATATGGTCAAGTCGCTGAACCTCTCTTCCAGGGGCGTCGCCACGGGGGGGAGCCAGGGGGCCTGGCCCTCCCACTTTTTGGCCAAAAATTTCCTGATCTCAGTCAAAATGGGAGAAAACCGGACATTCTTATAACCAGCCGCTGCAGAAGGCAACGAGGAGCCCAAATTTGAACAGTATTTGGTCCTAACGTGGACAATTTTTGTCAGTGTCAGTTTGAAGTTTGGCTGCGCCCCCTTTTTCCCGGTGGCGACGCTTATGCTCTGTTCCCTACCCCCCCTTACACCCCACCCGGTATTTCTGCCGTTACAGGTTACCCACCCAACTCGGCGAAGGGTCCGATGTCTATCTGCGTGAGCGACTTCAACGACCACGCTCCCAGGTTCACCCAGCCGCCTGCTAACTTTAGTATCAGAATACCAGAGGTGGGTCCGATTTAGGACCGTGGATGGATTATCGCTATTTTCACTGATGTATAGTTACTGATGTGCATTACTGATGTACAGTTACATATGTGAGTCACTGATGTACAGTTACTGATGTCATTAGATGTACAGTTACATATGTGAGTCACTAATGTACAGTTACACAGTTACAGATGTGAATCACTGATGTGCATTTATTGATGTACATACATCGCTGATGTACAGTTACTGATGTACAGCTAGTGATGTATGTACATTACGGATCCAGAGTACCCTGGCCTTACCTGTGTTGTCCGGTTTCTCTGTGTTATCAGTGTCTCTCTGTGTCTTACCAGTGCTGTCTCTCTGTGTCTTATCAGTGTGTATCTCAGCGTTATCAGTATGCATCTTCTATGATAATGATGATCTCTGTGCCCGTTTCCAGAACGCCACCCTGGGCTCGTCAGTGATAACAGTGCACGCCGAGGACGCAGACATTGGCATCAACGGCGCCGTGCGGTACAGACTCAGACAGGACCCGCTGGGGAACTACCACACCTTCGAGGTAGGTATCGATCAATTTATCGAAGGCTCACTTTAAAAATGTTTTTAACTGAGATAACACTTTTGTAGAGCCTGTCGAGAAACCATGGTTGGCGTATTTCATTTCACCCAAACTCTCTGTATCAAATTTCCGCACGCTGTAAGGCATGCGGTCAGGCATGGTCACGCAACCTGACATGTCGCAAGCCGCAGCCAGCTGCCAGATTCGTGGTTACGTGTGATTCTTGGGTTAACCCAGTGTACTAAGACAAGAGGCAATATCTTTGTTTTGAGTGACTGGAGGTCGAAACAAAATATGATTTCCTGATTTTCAGACACATTTTGTACATAGTTTGTCCTTTTTTATAATTTTGGCAAGAGGTCTATTCTTCTTAATTCTAGCCTTTATCACAATTGTTTTCTTCAAGCTTCCGTATGTGTATTACGAGCTTTAAAGTCAGCTGCCTCCTAGTCCCTCTATAAATGTATACACCATTTGTACGAATGTATACACCCTTTACAAATGCCTTGGGTTGCCTGAGTGCGATAGAATTCCTTTCTTCAGACTTTTGGTGGAGACTATGGTCCTTATAAAGCATTTCACACTTCATCTTGCTCATATCAACATGCTAGGACTAGAAAGGTGGTTCAAGTAAATGCATTTGCTGCCTAGACGTCCATCTTGAAACCTTTGCAACCATAAACGTCCAAATGAGGGGGGAAGGGGCAAGACAACATCCCCCAACGCGCGAGTCACGGAAACGTTCTCTAAAAAAGTTGTATGACTCCACCTAGTTGTTTGTATTTTCCTCTATTACTTGCGGGAACCCATGTAAATGTGTAAGTGAAGTGTATCGTCGTTAGCGTTTCAAATACAGTCAACGTGTAAAAATGTCCTCTCTACCCCCCCTGGTCATCGTCAGTTCCAGGTCCATCCCCTGAAAATTTCCATGGCAACACCCCTGCTTGCAGTCAAGAGAATTTTTATAGAAAGCATCCAGCTCAGGCGAAGATAATAACAGATTTTCAGCATATTTCATTGCTATCGATCTATACTGATATTTCAGTTTTGTATCCACACAAAGTCTCTGCTCCACAAATTGTGAGATGACACTATTAACGTATCCGGAATGAAATTCTGTCGCTAGGTTGACGACGTCACCGGGAGAGATTGTTCTCCGCCGGCCTCTGGATAGAGAACGCCAAAAGGTGTACGAGGTAAGTCTACCCAAGACACTGCAATAGGGCATTTATGATGTGTGTTTTTTTAATATTGACAACTTTTTTTGTAAACAGAATGGATGCCTTTGACCGATATCGGTTTATAAGCGTTAAGACCCGTGCCATCTCTGATTTTCACAGTGCAGATGTCCAAGCCTCAGGCTTATTGGAAACTAGCAAACAAAATAAAGTACAACTTATCTCACTTTTCCTGATATGCAGCCAATGGAATTTATATCATATAAAACAAATTACCAGCATGGAGTTTGTTTTATCTGACATAAAACAAACTATACTACCAGCATGGATATAAAACAATATAACTACCAGAATAGACGTTTTTCACCTCTATGTTTGATCCGAAACACACAATGTTACAGCCATGACCTTGCGTGACCTGTGTTTCAGATTCGGGTGGAAGCCTATGACCTGGGCATCCCAACGGCGCTGAGTTCGGACCTGGACCTGACCGTCTTTGTCAGGGATGTGAATGATTTCCAGCCGCAGTTCCTCGTGGATAGTTTTTCCATCAATTTTACAGGTATGGAGGTTCACGATACTGAACATGCAGTGTGATATTTTATGTGGATGCTATGACGTAGCCTGATACATTATCACTATATTCCCAGTTCACCCTTTGAAGTAGACATAATATATTCTGTGAAGAAGATGCTAATTAAAAAGGTAAATCTGTTCCAACTTAAGCATTCTTCTAGCTCAGGCCTAGATTTTGTAGTAATTTATCGACTCAGTAAATCATGGCCATGCCTTCATCACACCATAAATATTTTCTTACAGGAAAAACTCCAACAACTTTTGGGAAAGTATATTTTGTAGATTTTGGAAGTGACTAATAGCCCATTCTCAAAGCCTGGAGGATAATGTCAGAATGCTTAACGGAACAAAAATGTTTCAAAGCTCTTGCCTCTTGTTTTTTTACCCACTGCAGTGTGCTATCCCACGGACTTTATAAAGTGGGCTTTGTTTGTTCTTTTGCGAGGGAATGTGGGCGCGTGGGCGAAGAGCATTCGACTTCCACGCCGCTGATCCAAGCTCAAATCCCTGGGCGGGTATTCTGCATAAGCCTTTCCGATCCATATAATACCCTCCCAACAGGGTGAGAGTTGGCGACAACATATGACCTCAACAGTCGTTGTGTCGTAAAGCCCTCCCCGTAAAGTTTTTTTTCGTTTTGTGTTTTAGTGCGCTTTGATTACAAACCTGGCCTTTCTCACACCCAGAGTGGGCTTTACTGGTTCAACGATGATATACCTGATAAACTAGTATCAAACAACCCCTTCCCTGAACAGAACACCGCCCGCCGGGGGCCGAGCGACGCCGGGTCGTCGAGACCGTCGACCGCGACGAACCCGACGACGATGACGTCAGCAAGGTGCCGCCCGTCTGCTGCTTCATAGTCGGAGGAAACGACGGAGGGTTCTTCACCCTGGACCCTGTGCGACACGAGATCATGGTGGGTGTGGTGATGGGGGGAAATAGTGGTGGGTTTGTTGTGTGTTAGCGATTGGAAAATCTGGTACATGTTTCCTGGGTGGGCAAGAGGAAGACTTAATTATCACTAGAACAAAATGTTTGTCGCATTATTTTGTGTCGGTGATACACTTTTTGTTATGTGCCAAAACAAGATGGCGTTTCTGAGCATTGGTTCAGCAAGTAAATTATCGTAAGATCATTGTGTTCATTATGCATATTGAGCCTTTGTCTCAGATCGACTAACATACAATTCGATAATCACTATCATAAACACAAAGAGAAATGGTACACAAATATCCTTCTTGTCGTATCGGGTTTGGCTTTATTACGTTGCAGTGAAAAGAGGACGTAAGAAACGTTGGAACAGAAGTGTTATATGTTTGGATAAGCCATTCTGATGATTAAATACCTGAACATTTAGGTCAACATTAACATAAAATAATCACTGTTTTGTGCCATCTCACAGGCTATCAAAGAGTTGGACCGGGAAGAGACATCTGAATTCGTCCTCATCATCAAGGCCACTGAGGACTGCCAAGAACGGCCTCCTGACGAACCCTTCTTCCGGTCTGATGACGACTCTCTACTTAAGGTGAGATTTTCTTAACTGATCTGCTGGTACTAGTTCTGGGCTCAGGTTAGATTTGCAATTGTTGTGTTCCTAATTGTTGTACATTTCGTTTTAAAAGTTTTGCCTGAAAGTTCAATCTGGCTTCTGAGTTGGGGGAAATATGTGACTTCGCAGGAGTTACTGTTCTTTGGGGTTTACCATGTTGTGACTTGTCACAGTTTTCGCTGATAGGAATTTCACATTAGAACACATATAAACACATTAGTCCACAGGAAGTTCAGGCTGTGATAAATTAGATTCACTTCAAATGGTTCAGAACTGCGCGACCTATCCACTGGCGGACGCAGAGGGAGAGGCCATAACCCCAATTGGCGAAGTTTTGCTTATTTTCTTTAAACACTACGTTTTGCCATTTTTCCCGAGTTCGCCCCCCCCAAATGCACTCCTTTGCCCGCCCTGGACCTGTCGTGTTTTATACGAAAAACTATAGTTAATAAAGTATCAAGAAATGAATTAAGCTGTTAACTTGTCCAAACTTGTCTATGTTATTTATGCGGTTCTCATCCGAACTGTATCACAAGAACTCAGCAGGTCCATTCACTTTGTTCCAAATACGCTGTTCCATTCACGCAGTTCCAAACAGCACTTCCATCCGTAACACTCATTGCATCTCACAACTTATCATGAGAAGGAAATACATATCATTTTATTAGTATCTCTGGGGTTTCAGGTGATTATCTACGTAAACGACATCAACGACAACTTACCCAAGTTCGTACGACCCTTGTTCACCGGCGGAGTTACTACGGAAGCCGACTACGGAGCCGAGGTTATCACTGTTCAGGTGAGTAACTCCTTTTGCGAGAACTCTTTTTGAAAGCTTTAACCCCTCTGCCTCCTGATAAGGAATATCTTTAAATAGAGTTATATTCTTTGATGGGATAAGACATTGGAGTATTTGAATAACGTTACCTTTGCCCCGTGAATTTATTGCTACACTGATAAGTTGAGTTAGATCGGCAATAACGCGGTGACACGGGTCAACACGATCGAAACTGTTCTGTGCGTAGACATATAATATGATAGCTCGCTTTCAAATTCCGGATTTAGGCAGCTCACTATTCTTTACCTAGAAAGTGATAGAGTTGTTGGGGTTTCGTATGCCAATTTTTAGCTTGTAAACAAAAATTGGAACTAGGCTACCGGGAAAACTTGCACGCAGTTATAGGCATAGGCACAGAAATTGGAGGGCAGGGGCCGCTGCCCCCAACTTTTTGAACTGAGAGGCAGAGCCCCCCCCAATTGTGGGCCGATTTCGGACCTTTTCCATTAACAAATCAAGTGACAGGCCGAAGCATATTTGACCCCACTAGCAGTGATAGCTTTTGTCCCCTCCACCCAACTTGCAAAAAGCTCCTGCGCATATGCTTATACTTTGGAGAAAACAGGAATCAGTACAGAATGAATAAACAAATGACTTTTAAGAGCAACGTGTTTGAGCTGCCAATATCTACTCTTTTAACTGCCTTTATTTTGGACATATTTTTCGGAAGTCTTGGACTGTGTAATAACTATGCTTGCAATCAAGCCCAGAGCAAATCCACCCATCCACTAATGCGCATGTCTGATGCCCCCAGGCTATTGACCTGGACCAAGGCCCGAACGCTGACCTTCGCTACTACATCAAGGGGCCGATTCAGAGGACTCTGAGTGAAGGTAGGCTGCTGCACTCCGCGCTGTGGGAGCTGCTTCATGTGATTTAAAAGGTTAAAAGTAGCTGTCTTGCATTTTTTCACGTTAAATGCTATAACTTGTCGATACATTTTTTACGGCGTGTTTCGAGCTGGTACGAAAAATATCTCCAGTTGCGAACAGATTCCTTTTTTCTCATTACCTGTTCTCTCTTCTTCTATAATATTATTGTGTTTTTTTGTAAAGTTAGAAATCCCTATAAGGTCAATTGTAAGCTTTCTCTAACGGGGTAAGGGTCGTTTCGAGAGTGCTTTCGAATATATCTAAGATTCTTGATCAGCTGATCACTTCAACGGCCAGGTGCGCTTGGCTGCTGAGGAATATTAAAGATATGTCTGTTCTTGACCTGTTTACCTGTCTATTATCTGTTCTTTTTGCGTATAGTATGCTTGTGATTTTTCTTTGAAAAGTTATCAATTCCTAAGTTCGACTGTGAGTTTTCTCTATCGGTGTTATATCGGTCTCTATCGGTACTTTTGATATCCCTTTCGAATCTATTTAAGATCCTTTATCAGTCATGTAGTAGAACAATCCGAGGTGCTTAGCTCATGAATAATATTAAGCATATTAAAAATGATCTCAAAACGACTGGTACGCCAGTGGAAAAAGACTGAATTTAATTATTAACAAACCCGCCCCAACGTGTTCAATATATAATGCGTGCATTGATCACAAGTGGCTCTTCTCTGCCAGGCCTGGAGACAATCGGAGACGTACCTTTCCTGCTGAATGACAAGACGGGCGTCGTCATTCTCAACTTCGACCCGCAGAAGGGCATGAAAGGATACTTTGATTTTGTCGTGAGTTTTCTCTTAAAGAATGGGTGTGATTAAATAAATAATCAGCTTAGCGAAAAGTTTTGTTAGATTTTTACCAGACATATTTTAGGGTAATTATCAATCATATGTATTGCTGATAAGAAGCGTCACGTGCTAAACCAGTCTGTTAACTGGAAATTTGGTTTAGTTTAGTCTGGGACTATAAACTCCGGATGACCCAAATGATTGCTCAAGCCGGAACTTTTCTCAGTACATCCTTGCACAATCCTTTGAAGTCACTTCCCTCTTTATCACTGAGCCACGTTCGGATCATTGACAATCCTTATGTCACGGTTGTCTTTGTCTTTAGAGTCAAGCATCTACTCTTCCTGTTCACGTTCCAATTCTTCCCTGTTGGAAGGGTTTCGCGGGAGCCAGCTTGCTCCTTGGTTAAAGAAGCTGCCGGGCCTTGAACCTGGGTCGGCTGGGTGGAAGCCAGCTGCGCTGACCACTCCATTACCGCGCCCCCAAGCATCTACATTAAAATTATCAACATGGAGTCCCCAAATGAAGCTTGGCTTATCTGTCTTTGCAGGTACAGGTCATGGATAGATCGGGGAAGGGAGACAAAGCTCGGGTGTTCATCTACCTCTTGCGGGAGGACCAGAGGATCAAGTTTGTGCTGCGAATGCAGCCACAGGAAGCCAGAAGGAGGATCGACTATCTCAGAGAGTAAGAAAAGGAGAGAGAGAGAGAGAGAAGCGAGAAAGAGAGAGAGAGAGAGAGCGAGAGAGAGAGAGAGAGTGAGAGAGAGACAGAGAGACAGAGCGAGGGGAAGAGAGAGAGAGGAGAGAGAGAGAAAGAGTGGAGAGAAGTGGGAAGAGGGTAAGGAAGAGAAAATGAAAGCGAGAGAGGTGACTGAGAAAAATGTAGTGAGTGAGTGATCAAATTACTGCTTACCAAAATAAACACTTTAAGAACTTAGTAGAAGTCGTAAGGCTGAGACATGAATCAAAGCAGGAATTCAAAATCGATGAAAGGGTCTTATTGACTATATTTTCTCACATATTTGTCATATTTCCTGTTTGTTGTCTTTCAGTCAATCTCAAGCCATTTTCTAATGCTCCTGATCACAACACTCTTCTGCGCAGTTACCTTGGCAACGTCTCCAACGCCATCGTGAACGTGGACGAGTTCAAAGTGCACGAGACGCCGACGGGGGCTGTGGACCGTACCAAGACCGACCTCTACCTCCACTTTGTGGACCGAAGAGACCACAGCATACTGGAGGTGGACAGAGCGCTGGGACTTCTGGATAAAAATGTGGAGGTTCTGGACCCGCTCTTCAAGGTATGGAGAACTTTTTTTTATGCTGGCTCAATTATGTTTTGTTTTTGTTTTTCCTGCTTTTACTGGAGCTCTATTAAGGTTTCTATGAGTTTCTGGACTTTGTATCATGCTTAGAGAGAATGATGAGATGATGTTATTTACACCAGTGAATATTTCTCGAACGTCAGCAATAAAAAAGTTTTTTTAATCTATATATATTATAATTTATATTCCGATTTATTTTTATTTAATTCTAGTTTTTTTAGCTCGAAAACTAAAACATATTTTTATTTACTATAATAATGCTTTAAAATAAATTAGCAGATGCATATGAATTTTTAAAATTACTTTTCCCTGCGGTCCTTCGTACAAACACTCACCCACTACCGTACAAAAGGCACTAGGCGGTGTCGCGTAACTTTATATTTTATCCATTTACGGTAGCACCCTAGTATATTCTCTACTATCATTTATTGCTCCGCATAGTTTATTGTTTCATTTGCTGACGGCACGACATATTGTGAGTTTCAATATAATAATACGATACAATAAATAATTTGCTGATATTAGTTATATCAGATCAGTTAAATCTCAAGTTGTAATATGTTAGCTAGAACGTACCATTTTTTCATTGTATTTTGTTGTTGACCTTATACGTATTTCTAATGTTTTAGAGTTTTTTTATTTTTATCTTTTTACCTTATGTCTTTATCTTGACTTATTTTTAACATCTGTCTTGTATGTAATTTAGGAATCTGATATTCCCTACTGAGCTTACGGTAACCTTCCATATAATGAATAAATAAATAAATAATAAATAAATAACATGCGTAAAATTTTCTAACATCTGCTCGCTCCTTAAGAACTGCACAGTCTTTGCCTGATTAGGCGGAAAAAAGTAGCAACCTATAAAAAACAATTTGAAGGGTGCGTTTCAGATTCCTTAGATTCTTGTTAGTCCATGGAATAATGAAGGCCATAATACTGTTTTAAACTTAGAGTTAACGCAACGTCATACCCGGGATAGATTAGACTGGCGACGATATGCACACGCTAGGTAAATTACATTGCGTACCTGATTTATAAACAAAAATGTTTTAATGTAAATTTTAGTCCAGCAAACAACTTTCCCATTTAAGCTGCATCCCACACCTAACCCTTTCCTCATTCTCCTACAGCAAACAAACATTCCAAATAAACATTCCTCCAACCTCCCGCAGGAGTTCAACGTTCTCTCTACTCGTGAGGCGGGGACCTCCCCCATCCAGTCAGACCCACGCCGGGCAGCGCTCAGCTGGTTGATTGGGGTCTGCGCCTTCCTCCTTCTCCTGCTGGCCACAGTTCTTGGAGCGTGTCTCAGTCAGAGGGCGAGGTACCGGAGGATGCTGAGGGCGGCCACCGCTACAGCGTTCGGTGAGTATGGTGATGGTGATGGTGAGTATAGTGTGGTGATGGTAATGGTGGTCACTGGCGGATTCTGGAGCGCCGTTGGGGGAGGGGGGCAATTCGGGGAAAATCGTAAAATCGTAGTATTTTCGAAGAAAATCGGCCAAATTTCGGAATTTTGGGGGATGGCCATGGCCCATTGGGCCCCCTCTGGATCCACTAGTGATGGTGTTAATGGATGTAGTGTTGTTGATGAGTTCAAGTGTGGTTACAGATCAATCAGGGGGAAGAGGGAGAAATTTCCTATTATTTTTCCAATTTGTCTAAAATTGTGAATTGTCTATGATAAGTGGAAGGGGAGGGGGCAGTCTTTTCCGTCGCAGATGCCTCCAAAACATGACAGAGCCCCATCTCTCTACAGGTTCGCCCTCCGCCACAGTCAGTCGCTCGTCCGCCGTTCCAAACACAAACGTCCACGCCGTTGAGGGAAGCAACCCGGTGTGGACGGGGGCGTTCGACAACGAGTACTTCAAGCAGGACGCCGACAATGGGCCTCCCAGCAGGTAACGCAGGATTGTTCTTGTCGCTTATCCATGAATGGAGATCCCGAAGGGTTGGGGGGTTAGGACAGCTCCTGGACTTTAGGTCTCCATAGGCTTTCTATAGGGCTTGTATTACCGTGCCAGCATTAACGTAATTTCCAGTACCCCCCTCCTTGGGTTGTGAAGAGATCTCCAGCATTGATCTTGGGCGTCATAAGCGTCGCCGCAAAAGTGAATCTTAATCAGTAAATCTTCATCTAGGGCAGTAAATCTTCATCCTGCTGCTGACAAGAACTTTCTTTTCTGGTACCAAAACTTGTCTGATTTGGGCTCGTGGCTGCTTTTCGCACCGGGCGGTTGCAAAATTTCCGATTCGTTCCCACTTCGCCTGAAATACAGGAATTGTTGGATGAAAAGTGGGAGGGGATCCGGGGACTATTCCATTGATCACCGAGTGGAGCTAACGAACTTCCAGCATTGATCGCCAATAAAATCAAATGAAAATTAAATGTCAAATAAGCCCTATGGTTCAATTTACTTGTCTGGTTTTACACCGTTTTGATGAGTAAAGTTAGCCATAGCAGTTCTGAGCATGATCGATCACCTGTCTCCTAGCAGTCTATTATGTGGTAAAGGAGACAGTCTGGATGAGAACGTCCTTCACTTGAGATTGTTCTGACACTTGTTCTGACAGCTTGATCTGACACTTGTTCTGATAGTTGTTCTGAAATTTGTTCTGAAATGTGTCAAGACATTTGTCCTGACATTTGTTTTGACATTTGTTCTGAAACTTCTGATACCTGGTTCCTGGCAGTCGGTTGTACGTTGAAGGAGACAGTCTGGATGAGAATGCCTTCACTGGAGATAGTCTCACGCTGACCGCCCAGCAGCAGCAGGATCTGTTCACTCAGCAGAGGTATGCCAGTGGGGCAGCTCGGAGAGGGAGAGAAGAGTAGAGAGAGAGAGAAGAGTAGAGAGAGAGAGAGAGTTAGGGAGGGAGGGAGAGCAAGAGAGAGAGGGAGAGAGAGAAGAAGAAGAAGAATATTTGAGTATCATCTTTATTTCTTGACGTTTTGCTATTTTACTTATTATTAATGACTATTGCAAAATCCTGTTTTTTTTCCGTTAGCTCAAAGAAAAGTTTGTCGTAATTTTCAGACTAAATAATCTAGAATATATTCTTGGAAGAAAATAGTTGCACCTTTCTTTGGTGAGATGTAAATATCATAATTTGTCATCTTATATTATGCTTTGCTTACCTATTAGGTTAAATCCAATATATGTGCTATTGAACAATATACGGCTCCGATAATAAAAACGTAAAACAGTAATCAGAGGATGATGTGAAGCACTTTCATTACTAGCAGAACACAGTATTGGTATTCTTCGTTTAAACGCCCGGCATTCCATACACATTGATCGATCTTAACTGTACATTTACACTGATACACTTCTCTAATCCCAGGTCCTCTGCGCGATCATCAGTCAACTACAATCATCCAGAAAACACCAGCAAACTGGCAACCAACGATCTCGGCAAATACCAGCAGAATATTCTCAGCCAGTCCCATCAGCTCTCCCCACGTGGCAAATACGTGGAAACTACTGAATTGTGACAAAAGGACGAAGCGCGTGCTGATAAATGGCACGTGCTCAACAATTCGCTGGAGTCATCTGACTGCTGAGACATCGCAGTGTTGAAAACGGTACCGAAGAAAAATCGTCAGATCAGAATTGTTTAGCTAAGGTTTGAAGTGTTTCTTGGAATTTGTTCTACTATGTCTGGTTTGTCACTGTCTTGCTCCGCATTATTCTGTGAAAATTAGCCGGAATGGCTGGATTTAAGGCATACCTGTGAAAGGTAAAGGAACACACTGACAAGTTGGATATTAAATATATTCAAAAGCATGCACACGGACGCGTTTCGTAACTTCTTCAGCGTGTGAAGCGTGAACACACGCTGAAGAAGTTACGAAACGCGTCGGTGTGCTTGCTTTTTAATATATTTAATATCCAACTTGTCAATGTGTTCCTTTACTTTATCGTTCTGTCAAATGGCTCTTCAACAATACCTGTGAAAGCCTTGCGTTTTAGCGTATCAGTGGACACAATATGTATGTCCTACCTACTGGATCCCAAGGGCGCAGTTACGGTTTTTTATACGAGGTATATATCCACCAATGGAAACCTCCCCTTGTCTGCCCTCTCATGTTTCATCAGCAACAGGAGTGATGAACTTTTTCCATGCTTGGAAAAACTGCAGCTGCATAGAATATAGAAAAATATTTCGTCCATTCGATCAGCGTCTATGCCCCTTCCAGTTTTAAAACATCGAGCTAGAAAAGCATCAACTGCTCAACATATGGGCCCGTTCTCGTTTTTTTTTTTAATCGGTCGAGAGGAGAATAAGTTTCAGGATGCTCTATGGTGATGCCTGTGCTGGTCACATACATTTCAGAGAACAATAGTATGAACTTACATATGTACGAGTTGCAAAGACGTTCCCTTTCATTTTTTATCAGTACAGCTGTATGACTCTCAACAGTGCTCAGGCAAATGCCTCGAGAGGAAAGACAAAGAGAATGAAGTAACGGAATAAGGAAAGCAATGTTTTGACAGGTGACAAACTGTATTCTACGATTGGCCGTATGTATGTGTTTTTACCTCGCTGAGCATCGAACCATTTTGTGCTGAGTGTATTTATTGGCAAAGAATGTTGTGCTAACACATCAAAATGCCGTCAAGTGTAATAGGCCAGATTGGTGTTGTTTATTCCGGGACATTGAGACTTCCTAGACATCGGATTTTTATATCCTAGTAACAAAATGCCGTGCTTCTATTCTCGGTGCTGTTCGTCGTTCATGTATGGCAATGTAAAGTAAATAGGCCTAAACAGGTCCGAAACTTTGAAGTTACATAAACAGCTGTCTTCTATTTCAGCAGCAAAGCTGGCATGGCCCTCAGCTGGGAACATTACTTGTCATAAGCCATTTGTGAGTCGTGTTGTTTGATGTGAGTTCAGTGGGGCAGACTTTGTCTCGCTCTAAATCCGTACTGTATGATGTGTTGGTATCACGTTGACCAACTCCTTGTGTCTGTCAAGAGGTAAGCCGTGGATTAAGAAAATGATTCATTTGAAAGCTAACGTTTTTTTAAAGTGCATGAATAATGTATGTTTTATTTTCCGTGTTGCTGTATGAGTTTTTCCTATACTTTCTCAATCATGTTTGACGTTAATCTGATGGAGCCATGATGCCAAGCGCTCACACGTAATTATATAGCACATTGTTTTGAAATATACTTTCTACATTGTTACATGTGCCGCTTTGGAATTGCTCTCCTTTTTTGCTTTTACGCACCCCTTTGCATTAATGGCCAGAAGTTCAGATTATCATGCGCGTTGGAAGGTGGTCTTAGAGCCCCCTCCTCCACCTATTTTTACTTAGTGACCGGAGAAATTTTCACAGTGCGTTCAGGCTACATTTGAGATAATCGAACGGCACGTCAATTGGTCAAACACTGTAAAAAAATCGGCTGATATTTGATTGACTTACAGGCTTTCAAAGTCAGACCTTGAAACTTCCCTTTATTTCAAGATCTCCACAATTGCGCGGTTGTACCGGTTCGCCTCCATTGTATTGATTTGGGTGGTGACATCATTTGGATGGTGAAATCCTGAGTGGTGACATTATAACGCCATATAAACAAGGTGATATGTCAAGGTCACCTCCCATGAAGGTCAAGGTCAAAGTTTATGGGTCAAGGTTAACCCTCATTTCCTGTCCAAGGCAACGGTTGGTATAGTACAAATAGTAGCGTACAGTGTATGTAGAAAATAAGTAATGCTGTGACGTAATTTTTTATTGACCTCGAATGACCTTGAAAAAAATTGTTATGTAAGAATTTCCTTTGACCTTTGTTCTATCACCTTGATCCAAATTTAGTATATTTTAGATTTTCCGCATTATTACAGCGTTTTCCAACAGATCCACAGCACAGTGAGAATTGGATCTTTATGATCTCGTTTGACCTTGAAGATATTAACCTAGGTCAATGAAAGTTGTCTATGGTGCAGATCACTATAGTCCTCATACGTCCCTAACCGGAAGTTTGTTCTTCTAAGCCACCGGTCCCCGGTTCAAGTCCCGGCGGAGCCTCTGAATAAGTCGATCTGATCCCCAAAATCCCTTCCAACAGTGTGAGAGTTGGCGACGCCGGATGGCAGTTGGTGCGTCGTTAAACCCCAACAATTATTACCGGACGTTTGTCTAAGTCTCTTGTTTTTTAGATCTCAGGGGGCATACTAGGCCCTCCTTCAGAGCACGTTAGTGTCACATCCCTCTCCGTAGTTCAGAATCTAACGCGAGCTACCGGCACCCCCACCCCCAAATCCCTCTCCAGTGCGGGTGTTAAGTTGAAATGATTTATGTCCCTGAATTTAGAAGTTCTAAAAAATAACTGAATGCATGCAGTCTTAGAAACGAGTGGGGACTTTTAGCCTGCAGGTTTTCTGAACAACTTCAATCTAAACCCCAAAATGTTTCCAAAGGACGCGGTTTTCAACACTAGATGGTCTCAGAAGGCGGCGAATTGTAAAGCCCAATAGTCATAACTGCTGTACGGATTTCTATGACATGTTAATAGAACAAAAAAACGGACCATTCAAAACGATGGATGGGGAAAATAATGGAGGTGGACTTACCTTTTGGAGGAGTCCTTTTCCCTTTGGATGTTCTATCACTGCATGGCTTGAAACACGTATATTCAATCCTCCTAACATACGTTCGTTGAAGGCAGGACAACTCCACCACGTAACTCAGCCTCCCGCGCGCTGCGATGCGCTCTCACTGAGACTCGCCGCGAGCAGGGGGTCACGTGACCTATACCGCCCCCGGCTACAGAGAGCGAGACCGCCGCGACGCCTCAGAGCTGCGGGTGGAGGGATGGGGAGGTTGAAGACAGGAATGTGATCCGTGTTGATAGCGCGAGGTGGTTTGGAGATGATCTGCCATTGTGTGTCGTTGGGTGAATAATTGTCACAGAGTAAACAGAAGTGAAAATACGTAAAGTTAGAAGGATATGATAGAAAGACTCGATATGACAAGAGGCGAGGCTGTTCTCTTCAATATTGTTCACCCTCGCCCCAGTGGGGCATTTGAGCACCCCCCGCTTGGATTTTTCCGGCGGCACGAAAAAACGAATATCATAAGCGATTATGTACGGATATAAGTAATCTGCTGCATCTTAACAGCATTGTTCTGTGATTCAAAAGCTGGGCTGATGACATAATCTTATACAGTTCCCGATAACCACCAAAACATCAACGCGTAGCTACAAGACATGTATTCTCGATCCTCACTTGAGCAGGCTATCATTGCTTCATGGCATATCGATGCTATTACCAGAAAGACAAACAGTTCATTCACGCAAACTCGTGTAAAAATTCACGGGTGCTTACACTCTGCATTGCCAAAGAGACACATCAATGGGTATCTGCAACATCATTATTACTGTGAATTGTTCGTTGTTATTGGCCTTCTACCATATACGTAGACAAACACCGATGAGTCAGTGAGAGACATAGCAACAACTAAATTTAGTAATACTTTGATATATTTCTGCATTGCTTAGTTTCCACCGACCACTTACTTATCAGCTCCACAGCAACTGCTTATCAGTGATCAATTAGTTTATCGCTGAGTCCTCGGGCGATCATAAGCGACCAGCTTTAGCCATTGAGTTCAGTCATTTTTATCTTCTTGCGCGAAGAGGCCAGAAAACATGTTAACGAAGACTTTGCTCACGTTTCAACAGTGTATCGACAGTATCAAGGTGTTATCAGACCAAAAAACAGTTCTCCATCAGAATCTAGACGTGGTCGCTACTTTAAAAAGTAACCATCATTTATCGTATTTGCCACCATCAAGGATTATTTTGTTTCAATAATTCAATTCAAAAGACATCAGCAAGATCGTGATGAAGGGCTGTGCCCAAATATTACAATCGCTGAATTTATTCCATTATTAATTCCAGATTCGAAGAGATAGGCTAAATAACATATAATCAACCCTACAATAGTGCCACTTGATGCAGCACTGCAGCAGAAGCCTTGCTGCAGTCCATCTGTATATAAATAGACGAGCAAGCAGTCCAGCTGTACATAAATAGACGAGCAAGCAGTCCATCTGTACATAAATAGACGAGCAAGCAGTCCAGCTGTACATAAATAGACGAGCAAGCAGTCCAGCTGTACATAAATGGACGAGCAACCAGTCCATCTGTACATAAATGGACGAGCAAGCAGTCCATCTGTACATAAATAGACGAGCAAGCAGTCCATCTGTACATAAATAGACGAGCAAGCAGTCCATCTGTACATAAATAGACGAGCAAGCAGTCCAGCTGTACATAAATAGACGAACAAGCAGTCCATCTGTACATAAATAGACGAACAAGCAGTCCATCTGTACATAAATAGACGAGCAAGCAGTCCATCTGTACATAAATAGACGAGCAAGCAGTCCAGCTGTACATAAATAGACGAGCAAGCAGTCCATCTGTACATAAATAGACGAGCAAGCAGTCCATCTGTACATAAATAGACGAGCAAGCAGTCCATCTGTACATAAATAGACGAGCAAGCAGTCCAGCTGTACATAAATAGACGAGCAAGCAGTCCATCTGTACATAAATAGACGAGCAAGCAGTCCATCTGTACATAAATAGACGAGCAAGCAGTCCATCTGTACATAAATAGACGAGCAAGCAGTCCATCTGTACATAAATCGACGAGCAAGCAGTCCATCTGTACATAAATAGACGAGCAAGCAGTCCATCTGTACATAAATAGACGAGCAAGCAGTCCAGCTGTACATAAATAGACGAGCAAGCATGCCAACCCTAATCAAACAGTGTCCCTTCGACAATGTTTTCTGTGTAAAATAGCAAATGTGATATGTAGGAAAGTGAATAAGCTAACGTTGATTGATGATAAGGTTATATGTAAGCAGAAGGCGCACTCCAATCATTGGAATCATTCTCTTCGCATGCCTCGCCTCCGAACATTTTTGTCATGTAAAGGAAAAAGTATCTCCAATGCATTAGCAAGGAGAGATAATCGTATTTTCCTTTGCATGCCAGATTCTTCACCGAATACATTCCAGCTTTAGCGGAAGCAGAAGTCATTATAAGACAGTGATGTGAACACATTTCACAATTGTATATCACTGAGACGGGTGTCCGGTGGCCGCATCGTTCCTCCATATGAAAATGACGTAATTATACACAATAATACAGAACAATCATGTTTTTGCCCATGGTGTTTATAAAAGCAGCAGTCTGAAGAAAGGAAGAATATGACAAAAATATTGAGTCCGTATTGAAATCGTGAATATTTTTCAAATGAAAAAAGCCAAACAATTTCCTCAAATTCCAACATTTCGGCACTTACTAAGACATCAGTGATTGTCCTTGTTCAACCACTGCACCTACCTCGCCACCTATCCAGAACCTCTCATACCCCGCCCCCTACCGCCGACGCCCGGGACCCAGAGGGGGAACAGAGGCAGCTGACTCGACTGCACCTCATTCTGCAGCGGCAGGACCCCCGCGTGGATATTGGGCTTGGCTGTTTGCTGTGGATTTTGGGGTATGGGCCTTGGCGGCTGAGTTTGTGGTCTTGGTGGTTGTGGCTGGGGCCTTGGCGGTTGTGGCTGCTGTCTTGGCGGTTGTGGCTGGGGCCTTGGCGGTTGTGGCTGGGGTCTTGGCGGTTGTGGCTGCTGTCTTGGCGGTTGTGGCTGGGGCCTTGGCGGTTGTGGCTGCGGCCTTGGCGGTTGTGGCTGCGGCCTTGGCTGTTGCAGCTGGGGTCTCGGGGCCTGGGGAAGCTGAGGCGGGCGCTGCTGTTGAACAGAGGGTGGCCTCTGCTGGGGCCTCTGCTGGATGGGAGGCCTCTGCTGAACCGGAGGCCTCTGCTGGATTTGGACTACCTGTAGGATTACAGAGAGAACGGTCAGGATCAGAAGGTCAAAAGCTGAAAACTTAAAAGCTTGTTTCAATAACGGAGGTTTGGATGGCTAAGTTCATCGAAGCGGTTAGATATGGCTGATAGAATTGTCTGCACCCGGGGTGTAAGAACAAGCCCTCTTCGATGCTGGGGGAGGAAATAATAATAAAACCGCAATTTGAGTTTGAAATTGCAGGCTACTGATGGAATTTCAGGTCAATTTTTTTAATCCACCGAGGGTATGATTAAACCATCATATACACATTGATCTGGTCACGTTTTTATATATTCTTCCAAATAAGTCAAACTAAAAAACGTTTAGGCAAGAATGCTACAATTAATGAACAGTCCAATGTATATAGACCGTGATACAAAACCACAGGGTGCTTTGACACTTTTATTGTGTGTTAAATTCTAACATTCTTGCTTTGCGCATTCATATTGTTTAATCCCACTGAATCACCTTTATGCTCAACATTCAGCTAAAACAAAACTTATTCTACCTGCACGGCACACCAAGCGCCCCCAGCTCCTCCGATGACGTCACAAACCTCCAATGACGTCATCACTGACCTGTGGAGGCCGCTGCTGCTGCTGCTGCGTTGGCCGCCTTATAACAGGCCTTGTGGGCGTCGGTCTCGTGTTGGACTGGATGAACGTCTGAGGCCGGGGTCCCCTGTTGCCGTTGTTATTGTTGTTGAAGTTGTTGCTGTTGCCGTTGTTAAAGAGGACCCGGCCCGGCCGCTGGGGGAGGACGATGTTTGAAGGCCGGAGTGGGATGTTGACAGGGCGCGGAACAGGGCGATTCTGCGACGGCCGCGACACCTGTGGCGGAAAGGAGAAATGTTGTTATAGGTGGCGCTAGACCCAGCGTCGGCGGGATCAAGACAGACTTTATCGTTTGGGCATTGCACTTGTTTGGAAAGAAGTTAATGTGTTTGCTGATCTTGTTAATGTAGTTGGGGAGCCTCGGGTTACAGTTGGGAAACCTCGGGTTACAGTTGGGGACCCTCGGGTTTCGGGAAATCAAAATATTGAATATCTTAGAAAATCATGTGCTCTCTCGGAAGCCTCTAAAAGGCCTTTTCCTTTGGGAAGTCCATCTCATCTCAGGGAAAATATACATCCTTAAGGGAAACAAAACTCATCCTACCCCTGTACCATACCCAGGCCTTACTATTTATACATTAACCTCTAACTTAAAATAAAGTAAACATTAGGCTCAGTGGCGGATACTAGGCGGAAAGGGCCCCAACCTAAAATGTCAGAGTGCCTAAAGTAACTACGAATTCGGCAGGCTATACTGGTTAATGGCGGTGGAGGCTGGAGCCTTTAGCCGCCCCCTCCCCCAAATTAAGTTTTGGGGAGAGGCCGGTACCTCGGGTTACAGTTGGGGAGCCCCGGGTTACAGTTGGGGGCCCCGGGTTATAGTTGGGGGTTTTCCGTACAGTTTTACACCACCTAAAGCCTAATTTTGTCCATCAGCGGATCCAGAGGTAAAGGGAGAAAGGCAGTACGTCTCATCCCCTACATAGGAGGCGCTCGTTACCCCTTGACTCTGTCGTGAAAAACGTGGCATCCCTCTTGACCACAAACCCCTCCTCCGTGAGTTTCCCCATGGTAGAGCCCCCTGGATCCGCCTATGACCCTCAGGGACTCACCTGTAGCCCCCTGTTCACCCCTCCGCCATTCCCTATAGGTTTGAAGCCTCCGAACATGATGACGGGCGGTGTGGGGAGTCCATCTTGTCTCTTTACTCGTGAAACAGAGTCTGACAGGGGAGGAGGCGCCCGCGACGGCAGCTAACACCAGAACCTGACGAACGGGGAAGGCTGGTTATTACACAGAAAGCGGCAAAAGCAAAACGATGCGTTTTTTGGCAATTGTTCAGGTTTTACGAATGTGTAGCTGATTCCGCCTCTGCTGAGTACAGATCGTGTTTATGTATTTTATTTATTTTTTTCATTGCCACTGATGAGCCACAGGGTATCATGCGTCACCCAATTGTAGCTCATCTTGTTCCGGTACTTTGTCGAACATTGAAGCATATAAACAACACGACATACGTCGAAATCGTCAGCTATTAAGCACACTTATTACTTGGGATTTAAAAACATAAGGGGAATCGTGAGAGAGGTCAGATTGAGGCTGGGAGTGATGTGCTTGTCGCAGGTTGGCAGAACAACCTGCGTTTTACTGCTTTAACCCTTGCAAATTAAATGGGAAACAAATGATTTGTCAATGCTCTCGTATTTCGAGCCGAGATATGTAAAGGGAAACCTCCGATTAGATGTTTTATACACTTCCAAACTGTTGAGTTGGTTTAACACGCGCATTGACGGGGGTCTGAGCCACCTTCGCATTGACGGGGGCGGGTACCCGCCCCCCTAAGATCTCAAGAACCACGGTAGGTAGTGAAAAACGGTAAACGGCGTTGGGCTGCCCATCCACTTCTCCATCGAAAACATTCGAACCATTTTTGTCAGGTCACATTTAAGGTCACGAGAGGTCAAAACATGCCGTCGTAGGGATAACATGTAAATTCAGTTTTTCGACCATTTCATCTGAACAAGTAAAGATAGAGCAAAACGACTTAAACTATATGAATTCTCTTAGCAAGCCGAATCGAATGATATAAAATTTGACCTTGCTAGGTCAAATCAAGAATTTGACCTTACCTGAGGTCAGGTCAGGGTCAAATTATATAAAATGCATATCATTAGAACCGCAAAGCCCAGGCGAGTCTAATGCAGCTAAAATAAATGCTCTATCACCATCTGTTACTGAGTTATTCCGTAAAAACCATTTTTCCCATGTATTTCCAATGGAGAGGTCATGCATCGTACCTGACCTTAGGTCATCGACATCAAAAATACCAGAACATATCTTAGAGAACTCGGTGTGGCCATTATGTGATATGAGTTTCAATCGGATAAGTTCACCCTGCTCTGACTTATGCTATCTTAAACTTTTTTGAGGTCGGGTCACTTGCCCTGTACTGGTGACCTGACCTGAGATGACCTAACCTTAAAATTTTCACAGAAGTTGTGAAAATGATGAGGCAAAAGGTAAGCCAAGTACGGCGGCGCTACGCGCTGCCGTTTTTCTGCTATCTCCGAAAAACCCGAGGGGCGGGTACCCGCCCCCGGTCAATGCGCGTGTTAAAGTTTTGTCGTGATGAGTATGAGGCATTAAAAATTATGGAAGGAGACGGTAAGGATGAAGGAGATGGGATTCTACCTGGAGGGATCGTTGCAGGCATAGACACACGTGCTCGCGGCCCTCAAGTAGAGTGAGGATGATGACAAGGATTGTCGGCTTAAAACATACTCACAATTGCACGCACACTTGGAACATGTCGATTCAAGAAATATAATGGTGAAATCGTTGATTCTTTGCCTTCACTTTCATTGCCTCTTCGATTGTGTCAATTCCATTCCTCCACATTGCCTGCGGCGGTTTTGATTTTAGACTTCAATATTGCTCATACTGTTTTTCTTTTCAAATCCCCAGTCCTACATTTTGTTCTTGGATTCCGAAAACTTTTGATTTGCTTCTTCTCTTAGAGAAGAAGCAAATGAACCTGCATTTCTGGAATAGGTATATCAACCTTCCCGCCCCAGAAGCAGTTGGACATTGCATGCAGGTATCAAAATATGTGGCATTATAACATTTTTCTTTATATTCATTCTATAAGATTGACCATTTACGATGATTTCCTCCTCAGCCCACAACATTTTTCATAAAAATTATAATGCAGACGATTGTAGCTGCTTTTCTCTCGACCTGGATACGCCCCTGGCACTGTCTTGAGTGGCAATGGCGGTGTTAGAGGGAAATCATTTTGTCGCGCCTCTCGCCTTCGCCTTCTTTGCCGAGATACGAGTATCTTATTTAGATATAAAAATCCTCGGTAGGTGATTTGGGCCACCATACAGTAGCCTCCATGCACTCCCCTCTCCCTCTTTTAGAAGATTCTGACCCCGCCAGTGGTGGGAAGATACAAAAATGAAGAGAAGAACCTACCGAGAAGGTAAATTATGAGGTGATAAAATTGACTCGGCGAGATGCTCGTTGTCATTTTTCCAAATAATCATTTTACCAAATCACATTTGGCAACCAACTTCAAAAGCTATAGGTAAAAGGCCCATTCACTGGCATTACCAAATAATTGATTTTCATTGCTAGTTCTTCAGGAATTTAGCAACGATTTTTAAAATAAAGAAATCGTAATAGATTCTTTTGCATGTATGCATAAGAGCATGTGGACTTCACTGCTCAAACGGTTGCTTTGTTAGCAAAGCACAAAGGCGTCACATCGTGTTCATGCCTAATAGAGCTGAAACAACAGTCGTCAACGCTGATTGTGTATTGACAGAGGATTGCGTGAATACCCACTATTCAATGATGACAAGCGAATGAGTCATGGGAAACCACGAACAGACCCCCAAGGGGCGATGTGTAGCAAAGAGAGTGGATACATTAGCGCTATTTACTTATCTGTGGCCTTAATCACAAGGATGCAGTGTAAACTTGGTATGTCAGTACGTGGAGGAAAAATATAAGGCCAGTTAGTGCAGTGCAGGAATGAGAAATGAGAGAATAATGGTTGTGTTAATTCTAAAAAAATCAGGATAAATTCCAGACATGAGTTCAGAATACGTTTTTCTATTTTGTACATTCTTGCGCTGGACACCAGAAATGAGAAATGCATGCAGAATGGTTGTATGGAAGGCTCTTTTTTATTCAACCTTATTCTACCCCCAGTAGGCTATGTAAAACCCTATGAAATCATACAATCCCAAAATAAAACCCCATGTATGTGAATTCATCAACAATAATTGAATTATTGCGCTAAGACCACGCACCGGGCGGTAAAACAAGTCGAACTTCAAAGGGTGCTTGTAGCCCGAGCTGTGGGAGGAGACGTGAAGCAGATGTGGCCACCACCCTTGCATGGGTGGTGGCTACATTCCCAGCCCTAAAATCCCCTTGCGGCTACATTCCTGGCCCTAAAACCCCCTTGCGGCTACAATCCCAGCCCTAAAACCCCTTGCGGCTACATTCCCAGCCCTAAAATCCCCTTGCGGCTACATTCCCAGCCCTAAAACCCCCTTGCGGCTAAATTCCCAGCCCTAAAATCCCCTTGCGGCTACATTCCCAGCCCTAAAATCCCCTTGCGGCTATAATCCCAGCCCTCAGATGTGAGGAGGTGAAAGCTCTCCAGTAGGAAATAAGCAAGATACCTTTACTTAAAGGTACGTTCAAGAGGGATTCCTCCACGCCCGAGTGACATCACAAGGGCGTGGAGGAATTCCTTTCACCTATGGGCCATGTGTCAAACTGCTGCTAATGACACTGCCCGCTTACGAATCTGTGAGAATACACGATGATCAAGTTTGTCCAAACTGCAATAAATAAGCATTTTGTCTTCGATTCTGGGCCCTTTTTGCGAAAATTTGGATATTTAATCATTTAATTTTCCCATGTTATATGCTACGAGGGGTGACGTCACATTCGGTATCTGCGCTGGCTGTTGGAGGGGGCTGAGTATTACCCAGGTCCCCCTCTCTCTCTCTCTCTCTCTCTCTCTCTCTCTCTCTCTCTCTCTGTCTCTGTCTCTGTCTCTGTCTCTGTCTCTGTCTCTGTCTCTGTCTCTGTCTCTGTCTCTGTCTCTGTCTCTGTCTCTGTCTCTGTCTCTGTCTCTGTCTCTGTCTCTGTCTCTGTCTCTGTCTCTGTCTCTGTCTCTGTCTCTGTCTCTGTCTCTGTCTCTGTCTCTGTCTCTGTCTCTGTCTCTGTCTCTGTCTCTGTCTCTGTCTCTGTCTCTGTCTCTGTCTCTGTCTCTGTCTCTGTCTCTGTCTCTGTCTCTGTCTCTGTCTCTGTCTCTCTCTCTCTCTCTCTGTCTCTCTCTCTCTCTCTCTCTCTCTCTCTCTCTCTCTCTCTCTCTCTCTCTCTCTCTCTCTCTCTCTCTCTCTCTCTCTCTCTCTCTCTCTCTCTCTCTCTCTCTCTCTCTCTCTCTCTCTCTCTCTCTCTCTCTCTCTCTCTCTCTCTCTCTCTCTCTCTCTCTCTCTCTCTCTCTCTCTCTCTCTCTCTCTCTCTCTCTCTCTCTCTCTCTCTCTCTCTCTCTCTCTCTGTCTCTCTCTCTGTCTCTGTCTCTGTCTCTGTCTCTGTCTCTCTGTCTCTGTCTCTGTCTCTGTCTCTGTCTCTGTCTCTGTCTCTGTCTCTCTCTCTTTCTCTCTCTCTCTCTCCCTCTCTCTCTGTCTCTGTCTCTGTCTCTGTCTCTGTCTCTGTCTCTGTCTCTGTCTCTGTCTCTGTCTCTGTCTCTGTCTCTGAAATAAGAGGTTACACACCGCTGAAGGATAAAGACGTTTGCGATAATACTTTTTCACGGCTTTTTTGGGGAGGGGCTTATCGACGTGCCAGCTCTCAGTGACATAAATGCGCCGCTTGCCCTTTCCCTGTCAGAAGGGTCCGGGTATCAAGCTGTGCTTTTTGCCCAGGGAATCCGCATGGCCTTGAACCCGGGTCAACCGCGCGGAAAACAGACGCATTAACCACTTCACCACTGAGCTTCCTGGTTTGTTTGTCTCTTCCTCAGCAAGGTCTTTTACATTTTAATATCTGATACCTGTCTTGTAGACGGAGTTCACGTATTCCTCGTGAGCTGGTTCCGGACACACCTCGCAAGCAAAAAAAGCGTGACCGCCCAGGACTTTCCCGCATTGTGTTCAAGACCAGCTAGCGAGGATAATTAGCTAGCGATAGCAGCTCACTTGGGCCATGTAATTGAAGGAGTGATACGTAAAGGTGGCGAAGATTGCCCTGCAAGTGTCGTGGTCAAACGTGACGAAGCGCATGCTTGAAGATCATGACACCAAGAAGAACATGCTGGGGGAGGGGGAAGGGGTCAGAATGTCCATGGATGTTTGTTTTTTCATGAGTTTTCCATTGTTTTTGTATCATCGTACTAATTTTGACTAATAGTACTTCCCTTCTTGATTGACAAGATATATATATATATATATATATATATATATGTATATATATATATATATAGCTCGTGGCAGATCGAGAGGATAAAAAGGCTGTTCGATCTCCAAGCAAGCACATTTTCCAAAAAAACATCACATACTTCAACCATGTTATCGGTTTCTCCATCTTTCGTTTATCTAGTCGAACCAATCACTGCGAAAAATATATTATCATATCTAAGTTGTACGATAGTCATATGAAGTCATAAAGAAGATGGCTTGGCTGGAAGGGGGCAAGGCTTGAGTCAACTTCTTAGGCACCCGTGCCATAGTTTACCCTCAGGGGGCCAGTAGCCGCTGTTATCTTTGTGATGTGGTTTATTCCTGAGGATGCTCATAGGCACTGCACTCGGAAAAAAATATTATATTATTTGTGTGCCTATGATAAGGAATCCCAATTGTTTGTGGCAAGTATGCTCGAGCTGCCCAGAGTAAGAACGGAGGCGGCCAGGCTAGGTTTTCGCTTCCGGGCAGTTAGCTCATGGAATAGTGGAATAGGAGCAGGTAGACTCGCACTGAGGGACGATGGTAGGAATGTATAGTTTTTTAGCGTTTTTAGCTGTCTGCTTTTTATATGCCTTATTTGTTTGACTTTTACTGTCTTCTGCTCCTATGTACCCTGTATTTGACTCGAGGACTGAAAAGCCACGTAATGGAGACCTCAATAAAGCACTACTACTACAAAAAACCTATATTTCTAAACGAAATAACACATTTTCTCACGAATGGTTAATGTGAAATCATCTGAAAATGTTTTCAGTGTTTTCTCCGTTCATCTCATGATGACTAGCCTTCACCAGTCAGTTGAAGCCAGATTAACTGACCGTGCAAACACAACATCCGACACCTCCGAAGCGGGGTGCTGGCGGTAAAGTGGCGAAATAAGCCACAGCTCAACTATTAGTTCGGGCGGAAGCGAGGAAAATGATCGATGAGGAAACTACGGCACTGCCACCTACCGCAGTTGTGGAGCAATAAAGCCATGCGATGACCCAAGCACTTTGTTAATCGGATTTACGCATACCTTTTCTCGCTTTTTGTGTGTTGAGAGAATATGTGTTTACGGAAATTACAACAAGTTGATCAGATCTTTCGAAACGCTTCTAACTTATATCTAGTCTAGATGCAATACTGCTATCTTCCCGTTCTTCCTTTACACGCGACACGCTAGGTACAGCCATCTCCATGGTAACCAATCTAACAACAGCTCATATTCAAGAGTAATTCTAAACCGGAACTTCCGTTGGAGTTGTACATTTCCGTCTAGCTGTGCTTATTTCAGCACCCTGGTGGCACCATAATGGCATGAACGACACGGGAGGACGCTTAAATGGCATTCTCAGACACGACCTTGTCCAAGTGACATTGACTCACAGCGCGACATCGCCCGCCACGTCGTTACAGGTGAGAACGATGTGCTTTTAAGTGGCAACAACAACGCTAATGATAATGAGCGTAGAGGCGAAAGTGCTTCAGTTGAGCAGTTACAGTCCCACTGTCTTTATGTGGTGTGAAGGAAAGGGCAGTGAAGTATAATGTTGATGTTTGAGGTCTCTGAGTGTCTTACCGGGAAAACAGGAGCTTTTTCTAGAACTAGAGTTTATTTTATCAGTTGAGTGTAACCAAACGATGGGAAATGCAATTTTCAGTCAGAACTATTCTTTATTAGATTTATCATTGTAGCCCGATGGATGATAACATATAGCATAGTTTCTAAGATATGAAATGCGTTATCACATAAAGTGCTGTCGATAAAGGTAAGTGATGTCAATTATTTGCTTGAAAACGTTTTATCGTTGATTGACGTTTCTAGAAAGTTTTAGTGAGAGCATGCAGTCCAAAAGCCCCCGCTGATCTTCGTTTTTATGTCGTATTGAAAGCGTATCGAATGATGCCACCACAATCATGAATCAGCACATTCAGAATTCTTTTCCGGTTGGAATGCAAAACAGCTTATACACCCTCGTTAAAAGCTCATTCTAAACAGAGAGCCATAGAATTTACAAGTTTAATGGTGTCTCCTATCTTTAGCTTCCACCCGGGAACGCCAAACCTTTTGCACTCGGTCTGAAGTTTCGAATTAATTTCATGCTCAAGGCATTGTACAGTTTCACTAAGAACACCGCACGCAGAGAGCATAAGGAAGCTAATCCCTTGTAGAATCAATAGTTAACTGTTTCTGTGGCAGAATAATGTATTCGTGTTTAAGATTTCCTAACTTACATAATTCATGAAGTTTTTTTGCCTCAACTCGTCGAGACACACCACAAAAAAACTAACACCATGACATATGAACTCCCGCGGAGTCAATCACTTACAGCTTCCGCATTACTATTAACAATCCGTAGTCAGTCTCCTGCTACAAAGGTATACCGATGGTGGGAATGGGGACTCGTCAGCTCGCCTTGGACTGATGGTCCGCGTCGCTCGATGGTGTTGTGAAGATGGTGATTGTAACGCCAGAGGTCAGGGCTGGGTGTATTGGTGGAATCAGTGCGTGGCTATTACGCGAGACAGGAAGAAGACAACACAGGAAGAGTATCACGAAATGATATTAACGGAGGCGTGTAAGTTTATGTAGAAGAGTGTCAGGAATTATTGACAGGAAAAAAGGTTGGGGATTCGACTACCATGCATCTGGCATTTCCTTCTATGAAGCTTGTTTGTATTTACAACGATGTCTTGTAATGATGCATAGCAGCAGTTCTTAAATCAAAATAGATAATAATATCTATGCGTGTGATTAAAATGTCGTTTGCGGTTGGTAGTCGAATTGTCTTGCACATTTCTCTGAACTTCTTTTGCTTTAATTTTGTATGCATCTGGCTGTCTGACCGTGTCTTCTGATCCTGTCTTCTGTCTTCTGTACATGTCTTTTGACGAAGGCATGTACGATATAGTCAAAAGCTCCGATTTCTTTATGTTTTTTCTTTCCTAGTGGAGAAGTCCCAAGAATCTACGGGAGACTATCAGATATTGGTAAGGCGATTTGTATTTCAAAACATTTCACAAAACTTTGATTGTCACGATATTTTTCTACAATAATTTTTGTTTTTAAAGTTAAAACAAGTCTTCAGTGTTTAAGTTGATAGCGTTTTCGAGGCTGAGTACAATGTACGTGAGAACAATGTGTACATTTTTAAAATACATTTTGTCCAAGTTCCCAGTACGGCTGCTGGAGTCGGGGTACCTCTTTAAAGTCATCAAGGGACTTGTCACGGAGACCCCGACCCCACCACCCGAATGAGCAACTCCCACAATGGAGGGTTGATCTAGAAGCCAAAGTTTAACGTCCCACAAAGCACAGGGACGGCCGCCCCGCTCAGGTCACCCTCTCACCAGTCAGTTGCCAGGCGACCTGTACGTCGGGTAAACTATTGAGCGCCGGAGCGTCTCAGGGGAACCGATCCCAAGCCTGGACATGCACTGCCACTGCATGTTTCTGAGCATCGGTCCGGAGCCCAAAGCTCTACCAACTGAGCTACTGGGGTGGCAAGCATACCACCGTGGGGAAAGGATCCTGAGAAAGGGATTAGGGTGTGAATAAAACACCCCCCTCTCCAAATTTCAAGTGTTGTAATACTACGAGTTGCCACCATTCTCTGCGTAGCTAAAAACGGTGTGGAATATAACAATATAAACAATAGGAACAATAGGAATAGGAACGATAGGAAACAATGGAATATAAAAATGTTAGAATTGATTATCGTAAGACATTCAATGTGATTCTTATTTCAATATTTCACACTTGCTCACGAGCTAACCAAAGTTTCGAGCCTCTAAGCGAACAAGAACCAAACATGAGGCATACACAGCTTACAGCTGCGTGACTTGAATCAATCACTCACAGTTCTTACCTAACTCATGCCTGACCATCCATCCATGCATAATGACAACTGTTCCTGGCATGCATGCACCTGCCACGGAACAAACGGGCAACCAGCATCCAAACAAAAACCGGTACTGGTCAAATACTTGGACTGGTATAGATACTGCCACTTCACCGATAACATACTAGCTTAAGTGACACAGAGGTGAACTCTTGTGTTTGCACTGGCGGAACATTCACCTATGTTTGAATCAACACAACAGATGGACGAGTTTTGTCTGGAGCCTTTATCAGCATCTGATGAAATTTCTCTTACTTGTATAAGATGTTGATAAAGACTCCAGTCAAAACGCGTCCATCTGCTAGGCTGGTTCAAATGTAAATACCTGTCATTCCCTCTCATACAATTCACCTATGTGTATTTGTGTGTGTGTGGGCGAATAACCAGCTACTTTTAAGTACAGTTATGGTTTGAAATGATGAAAATCTGCGGCTGCCGGGAACCTTGAGTAACAAGTGGCACCAGTCTCTCAGTATTTGACCCATTGCAACATTCTTAGTGTGATCGAACGGAAAAGGGAACAAGGTTAAACCCGGTTTGTATCAGCCGTCATCATCCAAATCCGTTTTCTAGAATGATTACAATGCATCGAACAGTGTACTTTAAATCTTCTTATTCTGTATTAACCTTTTTCCATCGAAAAAATGATCATCAATAACTTATCGGGCTGACTGTCAAGAGACCGTTGTGGGTCACCCAGGGGCCCACTTTACCCGCGGGCTGTAAGCTGGCCTCAACAGAGCTTTGAGTCATGCATGAGAATTGCGACAGATCCGCATCGATTGAAATGAATACAGGCACCGCAGTTTTACTGGAATCACCCATGGTCACCAGCATGGCCGTTGACAATGGAGAGGGACACGGGGACGGGTCTACTCTCACTCTCGAATCAGAGCAGGGATCATCCCACCAAAATTGTGGGATCCAGCCTAGTTTTTGCATTTCCCCTGAACCTGCGTGGACTTACGTACATGAATTGGTGAAGTGTAAATTCGTTTGCGTTTTCAAAGTCAGTCAATATGTTAAAATTCCTCTCCCCTCCCATCTCCATCGCCGGTCCGAAGTCCATCTCCTCCCCAGTAAAATTCCCTGGCAACGCCTCTGACCACCAAGGACTAAGCCGGTCAGTCACTGTTTATCTGTGACCCATGTGCTTTGCAACAGAAGTAGGTTGTGTCTACCTGAGCACAATGCCAAACAAGAGCTAAGTAAGTTGGCATGCGCCTGATGACGTTTCCAATTCAGCATTCACGGGTAAAACGGTTTGAGTGGATTTACAGAAACCAGACATGTCAACGACCCAGGAGATCAAATGAGAGATGAAGATTCTCACGGGCAGTCTGTCTTGCCAAGGCGGTTGTTCGTCTCAGACATTTTGTAGACAGCTGGCTTCGTGATAGAGTACGTCATGGCCAAGAAAATTCAGATTCAACACATATCAATCCATAACCAGCCCAATCCACATCAAATCCAATCCACATACAACCCAAGCCGTATCCAACCTAATTCATACCCAACCCAATCTATTCCCAACCCAATCCATACCCAACCCAATCCATATCCAATCCAATCCATATTCAACCCAATCTATACTAAACTCCAATCCATAGCCAACCAAAGCTATATAATCCAATCCATATTTAATCAAATCCATAAATGTCCTAATAAATGTCCATTCCAAATCCAATCCAATCTGTAGAAAATGTAATCAATATCCAATCCTTTTCCATATCCAATCCAAAACATATGCAAAGCTTTCCCGCTCAATTAGGACCAATCAGTTTCGCTGCTACGATTATAAATCAAAATCCAATCCGTATCTAAAACAAACACCACTGAATCGACAAAAGGGGGAATCCAAATCCACGCCTGTATTCAAAATTACCAAAATTCTCGGGAAAACCCAACTTCACCCAGATACAATTTGGGAATGATCCAAATGCCCCATCCGTGGCACGCACGCCGTGCTCGTCAGATTGGGGATTTACTGGGGATTGACGTCTGTCGCGGCATATCGTACGGACGGACAGCTCTGACTCAACCCTTTTATTCAGAGCGAGGCCAATGCGCAGTGGTTAATGATCGTGAGATGATTTACGGTTTGATAGATATGCTGCTCCTCCGCTGTATGGTCAGTGAGCAGCAGCGTAAAAGTATTAATTCATGATAGTGGTTTCGTGGACACTTGAACAAGAACGGAATTTATTATCCGAGCTCACCGCATTTATGCCTTTTATTGGACTAGTTTTTTGCGGATTGTCAAATATCAGACTCATGGCGGAGATCAAGGTTCGGTTCACTCGCGGGAGTTTTAGTCGTTCGTCGTAAAATCCGAGGGTTTTCGAGGCAAACCAATTCAATCATCGGAAATTTCGTAACAATGATGTCCAAACAAGCACCGATGCCGGACTTCTGTTTGAAAAGGACACAGGTTTAGCTGATCGGGGAGGATTCATTGCCCACTAAGCTGTTTGGGGACCCTCACTCATTAAAGCCCGATCCTAGACAGGTTTTTTATTTTTCATTTGACATACACAGCATCTCCCACTATTCTGACGCCGGTCGTAATGAAGGTGACGGACATAAATGACAACTTAAGCAAAAACACACTGTAGGATAAGGATAAGGATAGGATGGTTGATGGTGAAAGGATAAGGATTACAGGCTGGGAAGGGACACCTCCCAGCGTCCTCTTCTAAATATGTTCGTGTAAGAAAAAAACGTTGTGTGCATTGCAGTGTCTATAAGAGATGTCACCAGAAAACATGTAACCAGAAAACAGAAGTGACAGATGGGTAATCGACCCTCAGGAGTCATGTTCTAAAACGTTTTCAATTATGTGGTTTCATATCAGTACCAACAGGGTGTGACACATTCGGCACAATTTCAACCCGCCCGCAGCGTTATCACACACAGGAGTGTAGTGAGAGATCACGTGGTCATGACGTCATGATTCCATCACCTTTGCTTAATCGTGATTGCTGTTTGACTGCTCTTTGACAGTGTTTTTAAGGTGATGGAACGCTTATGTCTCGGGATCCAGGCAGAGAAAATCGTTTTTATTCCACCAATAGACAGCAAAGGTATGTCTGGTTATTAAATTCAAATGCCTTCCATTCAACAGTCGAATTACACAAACATTACGCACCATAAAGCACTTTGCTCGGCATACTGGTAATTGTAACTCAGCACATCAAGTGTCAAGGCTCCCCAGAACACAATCGTCGTATCCATCAAAGTCTCTGGCGGTCGATCATAATCTACCCGTGGGTGCACGCATCGTGGTCCAAATCGACAAAGCGTATATCCTCTTCCTCTTGGATACTGTTTGGTTATTCTTGTTTCCGACGGGTTTCGGATCATAAACGAGAGGTTTTGAGCATTTAAGAAGTTTTAAATGATGGGGAAGCCGGTTGAATTACGTTTTGCTACAAAAGCTGACTCATTTTTAGATAAAAATAGCCCAAACTTGAGAATGAACACAGCGTGTCCAGTGACCAGTTTCTAGACGTCTGATTCCACATAAATTCACATGCATGGATTTAATAAATCTGATTCAAAGTTATGCAATTGTGGGTACTTCTTATATGGATTTATAAGAGCATTAGCTTGTATGTTATATTAACAAATAAAGGAACAAGCAATGCTTGAGTTTGAAAAGGCAAAATTCAGGTAAATGTATGATGATTTGTTGTGAATATCTGGAAGAGTTTTCCGTGCATAACAGCCCTACTATTCATGAATCGGATAGCTTAAAGAATAGAGACCGGATCTTACTTGTCGTGTTACCTTGCATACAACAAATATGCTAAGCCTTAAGTCACAATTCTTTGAATTCTGCAGCCTCGCTGTCACTGCACCCATTGATTGATAGGGTTGAAATACTCACTGAACACAGTTGGGGCAGGATTTTATATTTGGCCCTGACACCATAGTTATCCAGTCTCTGATCGTCGACATCAGTGGGGGTCAGTTCAATCGCGAGCCCTTCTACTGCATGCTCTACTCAAGGTCCTTTTACGCAGTGAAATCGCCGAGGTTGTTCCATTGTCTGTTTTCTGTGGCTCTCTACATGAAAGGACAGTGTGGGAGATCATACCATTTCATTCCCCTTCTTGGAAAATATACCTAATAAGAGGCCTCCTCTACTCTATTCCACTATTCCCTGATAAATTTTAAGAAATTCACAACTTGCTTCCCTAAATTTTGTCCAAGATGTTCCCAGTTCAGTTCTAGGAGTCAGAACCTTACTTAAGTCATCAAGGGACTTGTCACGGAGACCCCGACCCCACCACCCGAACGAGCAGCTTCCACAATGAAGGGTTAATTTAGAAGCCAAGTTCTAACGGCCCACAAAGCACAGGGACGACTACCTCGCTCAGGTCACCCTGTCACCAGTCTGTTGCTAGCCGACCTACGTCGGCTAAGCTATAGAGCGCCGGAGCGTCTCAGAGGAACCGATCCCAAGCCTGCACGCGCACTGCCTCTGCATGTTCCTGAGCAGTGTACCGGAGCCCAACGCTCTACCAACTGAGTTACCGGGGCGGCAATCCAGTCCTGTCCCAAATGGGATTTCTAAAACTGTATCTCATCCCGTCTCGTTCTGCGATATCTATCCCAGTTCCCCTCCCCGGCAGATCCCTGCTCAGCATTGCACGTGCTTATCTCTATTTAGTGTTGTTGTTCAATGCTGCAATGAAGTCTCCGCCGTTACTAAGCATTGCCTTCGCTGATACTGTCTTATGTTGCATGCAGTCCCCGCATTGACACTGAGCGGACATCGATATGCTGTTGATTTTCTGGCAGCGAAGGCCACCTTTGGCAACAGCGGCAGTACCATGCGCAGTTGGAACGCTGTCATAGGCGGTTCCAGGGGGAACATGCCGCCCCAGTAGCTCAGTTGGTAGAGCGTTGGGCTCCGGCCCGCTGCTCAGAAGCATGCAGTGGCAGTGCATGTCAAGGCTTGGGATCGGTTCCCCTGAGAAGCTCCGGCGCTCAATAGTTTACCCGACGTACAGGTCGGCTGGCAACTGACTGGTGAGAGGGTGACCTGAGCGGGGTAGTCGTCCCTGTGCTTTGTGGGACGTTAAACTTTGACTTCTAAATCAACCCTTCATTGTGGGAGTTGCTCATTCGGGTGGTGGGGTCAGGGTCTCCGTGACAAGTCCATTGATGACTTTAGTGAGACTCCGACTCCAACATCTGTACTGGAAACAACTTGGACAAAATTTATATAAAAAACATGAGGGACACTCTCCTCCCTCCCGATCGATCCTCTGACCCCCCCTTGAAATGATCACAGCGCCCCCTGAAATGTCGATACCCCAGGGTGCGAGAACGGTGCCCTCACGATAGGATTTGGCACCCATCCCCTGGTCCGAATGGCGCCCCCTTCCGACACCCTTCCCAAAAAGAAATCCTGGATCCGCCTATGAGCACTGTGACACTCAAACCTAACTTGCTTAGACACTTGCGACAAGCCAACGGTAAAACGCTGCAATGGGGTCATTCGTTCCACCGGGGTGACATCCAACATGTTGATTGAAGTTTCTGATACAAGTTAAAGAATGGTGAATGATAACCAGATGTGCAAATTTTTAGAGCGAACATCCTAAACAATCGAACATCTCACCGACTAAGTACTAGAATAAAACAGAATCAGAACAAGGTTTGCCTCATTCAGAGGCGAAAGATTTTCCCCAACACGATTAGATAAATCTCGGGGAAATGAAAATTGATGCGCTGAATAGTGATACCTACTGTACCTTAGGACAATACCTATTGAGCTGCAATTAATCCCTTTGATATAATAAGTTATTACAGTATGGTACCAAAACCACGCATCATCTGCGTTTTATCTGCACTGGGGATGATCATCTTCTCCTTCGTATGACTCCAGAACCTTTTGAACTATTTTACATCGGGGTAAACTCAGTCTCCTTTAGGGAAAACAAATAGCTTTTCTGACTGTTGGCCTCAGAAGTCTCAGCGATTAATTTCTACCCGGCGAAATGTTCACAGGCGTGTCCTCGTAGCCTTGTTCCACCACACGCAACGCCGTAAACAACGACCTGAGACAACGTCCTGCGGCGTAGCCTCGGGCACCGCTGACTGCGCTGGGTTTAACAGTGGGAGCGCACCTTTAGACTAGACCGTGAGAGCGAACTAATCGAGTGAGAACCAGCCTTAATGCGCCTTGATTACAACCGCAATAAAGGTGGTTTCGGTTTTCTTTACGAGTGTTTGTGGTCCATCAACGGACGATGTAGATTGTTTTTGGTCTTATTGTTGTTGTCACGTGGGAGTCGACGTGTATAAAGGCACCCGATTAGCGTCACTGTATCTCACGCAACAAGCAGGTAATGTTATAGTGACAAGATTGAGTCTGTCCAAAGTGATATTAGATCATGGGTCATCTATAAAACTGCAGTAGCAGCGGCTTGTTTTCGTAGCTAGCGGACGATAGATGTCCAGTCCAATAAGCCTTTGGTTAGCATATTCACGCGATAAAAAGCTTAATTACCGTCAAAGAGGTGGATTTGAATAGACCATGGAATATCACGGTTCGAATCAAGCACAGGAAACGGTCAACAACGACACATGGGCTCAATTATCACAGAAGCAAGAGAGCGTGTCAACGTTCTACGCCCAGAAATAATCTTTAAAGATGACAATATTCTCGTATAGAAGTTGTTTATTAGCCTATCACCTAGAATACTGGATGCACAATGTAGCAAACAAGAGTGATGATATATTCGGGCAAAGCCCTTCCTCGGAATTTTCATGTAGGCAACCAGAGAAATGATCTGCCATGGAGAGATTCAAGATCTCGGCCCTCACCATGGGTAAGAATTATCAGATCAATTGCATTCATGAAGATTCTGAGGAAGGACTGTGCCTGAATATATATAATTGTGTTTCTGCTGTATTGTGCATCCAGGATTCGAGGAGATAAGCCAATTAACAACATTTCTATGTAAAATCATGCTGCTCGGTGCAGCAGTTTAAAATCTTTGACAATATTCTCATGTGTGAACGATGTCAATTTCCAGGCTTCCCCAAGTTCTCAGACATGGTACAAGATTCACGTCATTACATGCGTAGCTGGCTTCGATTTTCCCACTGATTTGTCTGCACTATTACATGTATCCACCCTCGTCAATAAATATCCAATGTGCGTTGGTTTCTCTCTTAGTTCCGATTATGTCAATTGGAATTATTAACGTCAAATTGTTAAAACGGGGATGTATATAAAACACAGACAGAACATCAAGATTCCTAAAAATATTTATCCCATCTGGTCATCAACCATGATCGTCATTCCCGGGCCTCGAATAACATGGTAAAGAAGCTTAAACATCAAAACATCAAGACACTTTAAAAAAGACACCAAACATCTTTTAGACCAGGAGCTATATGTTTGTCGCCTCACGATAAGTCCCACTTTTCCACCGATTCTGACACCACCAGAGAGCACGTGCGTTTGTTTACAAGTGTGCTGACCGGCGTTATAATGCGTATGACAACCGCGCCGCCGCCTCTCAATGGGAGTTTTCCGGGGTGAGCGCCCTCTACTTCCGGAGCGACGAACGCAGACACTGAAGAAGCACGCAGTAGAGGGAAGAGGATGCCGCAAATGCTAGGAGAATGAGGCTGAGAGCGGAAAATTACTCCTGTGATCGTCACTCACGCGTGCAATGTATGAACTGCGTCGGAGTGAACACAAACAAAAACACGATTCTGATTGTGACCGTTGGTAGGCATAGGGTCAGGACCGCTCTTCGCCAGGAATAGAGCTTGAAGAACGCAGAACGTGTTATTGGGTAACGAACCAAATTCGATTTTTTTTCTATTTAGCCAGGATTTCGCTCAGGGGCGGGGGGTGGCGCTCCGAAAAGGGCCCCTGCGACAGCGCCAAAAGGGCCCTGATGGGTAAAAAGGCCCCTGCTTGTTACAGAATAGAGTGCTGAAGAGGGCTTAAGAGTGCCCTGTTGGTATGAAATTTCAAATTTGGCTACAGAGCAGAGTGCGGGTGAGCCGCGCTTCGCGCGGCACGTGTCCTCTGGGGGACCTTCGGGCCTTCAGGGGGCGGCTGTTCCTGCCGCCCCCCCTTGGCTACGCCACTGATAACGGACGATATGAGCACGAGACCTGTGCAGTCCGAGCTTGACGATGTCTTGCAGCGTAACATAAAACCCCGTAAGCTTCTTCCCGTTTAGAATCGCTTACCTTCAGCAATTTTAAGCAGAAGAACTACCAACAGTGTTGGCGTACCCTTCCGTGCTAACTTCCGACACAAGAACTACAGCGGTGCAGGTTCTCACTAAAACCATGCACCAAACCATAGGAAAATAAAGGTTTATTTGCGCCGAGAAACCACGGCGTGAAATTTGGAAGTTGCGGCCAAATGCGTAAGTTTTCCATCCCCGAATACATAACGTAAACATACGAAGGGCAGAGCGGGGGCATCGTCATCAAAACATTTAGAGCGAACCAGTCGAAGTCTTCTACGTTTCCCCTACACTTTTTGGTAAAGTGTGCAAAAATCCGTAAGGTTAGACGGGACTACTTTAAAATCATGGGTAACTTCCAACAGTGTTAAAGATTGATGAAAATGTTATTTGATTCAGGAATGGTTCTGTGGAAAGTGTTACAGAATTGTCAAGGAAAAATAAAACATTTATAAGCAGAGTGTACTTACTTGATATTTATGAAAAACCGTAAAATTCCCATGGGTTTCTTACGTAGTGTATATTTCTAGCATGACGCACGGCGGTAAACTGACAATGGTCTGAGAGCCCAAAGCGTAAGATTTCGTGCCTTACTCAAGTATGATTCTCCCCTGTAGTGTTGGCGTACCCTTCCGTTCTAACTTCCGACACAAGATCTACAGCGGTGCAGGTTTCTCACCCAAATCATGCACCAAACCATGGCCAAGCAGCCTTGGTAAAGTGACCCAGATCATACCCCATACAGCGACTTGGCAAGGTTGACCTTGATCGTGCACCTGCATCGTCGACTCAGGAAGCATGCAAGCTCGGTAATTAGGCCAGAGCACCTGCAGCGTTTGAAGCGGGTTGATATACTAGTTAAATAGAGCGGAGAATATGAGTCTTCATGGGCCTTGTGCACCGAGTGGCTTCCTGTATCCATGGTAACGGAGGCAAGCGTGTAGTTTTTGCGGTATCTCGTCGATGCCTGGTCATGTTTTCCCACAAGGTTAGGGTGGTGAGGCAGTTTAGATGGCCGTTCAGTTAAATGAGACCGGTGACTAATCTCATGCGAAATTTATGTTGGTCAAGGAGTTAGGATGAAAGGTGTGTTACTGCAGAACTAAAAAGGAATGTAATATTAGAGTACAGCTAGATATTTTTAGGCGTTGTGCCACCTATTGGAAGCATCTCTTGAGCAAAACTGTTGAAAGCCGTGCGTAGACACTTTCTGTTTATACACGGTTGAGCTGTTTATGAATTTTGCCTTTAAAACCCTGGGTTTTCCTGATGCACAAAATAGGGAGTTGGATATCGTCGTAGAATCTTTTCCATTATGAAATGTCTTTCGGGCACCATGTGACACCTATTCAAGAATCAGCCGGGAATTGAACCCGATATCTTCGGCTCGAGTAAAAATGTATTATCTACTGAACAACGCATCCCCTCTTCAACACGCAAAGTTGTTCGTCTTGAGTGCAGGAGATCTCTCAATAAACACCCATGTAATTTATGAAGCTTTACGATTGTGACTCAAAACAGTTTATCGTCGGACAGGCGACGACGGCCAAAAGCCCACACACTTGGCTATACACGACAACCAGACGGCAAAAAAAACAGAGTGCACAGCAAAATCACATCACACCGTCACCCGACCCATTAAATAATGAAAAACGGCAATGCTTGGTCCAGGAAGCACCAAAAAAAGGGCAGGCATTAGAGGACTGTTTCCTATCGACGATGGCGATTCGCACCAGCTCCCTCAAAATATTTCCCCCCGCCCCCCGCGCCCCAAATACATTCCATGAAATATCATCACCCAAAAAATTACAATGTGGCAAACATGTTTGAGTCTTGATCCAAAGTACTAGTTTCAATAAGCGTCTGTAGGCTCAAATAGCCTGTGGTTAAAAAAAAGTCAGATAGCTCACAAAGACACTAGGAAATACAATTCGCCATAATTATTATGTGGCGAGACCATCGACAAAACCACGCACAAACGAAACCGAGTCCGGTGCCCCCCCCCGAACAAAATCTAACACTTACCCAATGGGTTGGCTGAAAAAAAGTCAAAACCCACGGTAGGCGACGTCCGCCATCAGGGCATAAACATTACACAGGCGTGGACGCTTGCCGGGCATTGAGGAAAGCAGGATTAAGCGGACTTTAATCGGTCGACCTCGGTGACCCGACAAGGAAAAAACCTATGAACCGGGTACCGGACCCACGCAAGAAATCCCACACATCCATCGATGCCCCAGCCAATACCCTCGGCAACCCAGCCAGATTACGCCGAACCAAAACACCCAACCTAAAACCCCGGTAACGACCATCCTGAGCTACTCGAAAAAGCTTTACATTTCAAAGGACTCGGGCAGAGAAGTTTCTATAAATCACCCCCCCAGTATATAGAGGAGGGCAGGCACCCCCAAAGTAGGACTGCCTATTTCCAATCATAGATAATCCACCAAAATCTAAGCAATAGCTGTAACCTTAAATGGTTCATTGAAGGCAAGGATAGGTTATGTTAGGCTAGCTTTGAAATCAGGTTAGGTAAATAGGTTAGATTTCTTCACCGCAGTGATACCTTCACGCGGGTCATGCTAACCACACCATACTCTTACTAACAATCTAACTATCCCCACACTTCTTTCCCCGCGGCGCCCAGCCGGAGAGGGAGCCAACCTCACCCCGGGTTGCAGGGAAATTCGCGGCACCCTGGCCAGGTGTTTAGCGCACTTCAAAAATACAAAATTATGAGTTAACGGAGGATTTCGAGTAACGAACAAGCGACACAGTACGACACACAAAATTCTAAATTCAAATTAAATTAAGGTCTTCAACCACAAAATAACCTCGCACCGCGGGTCTAAACTTATAAAAACCTCCGGCATGGCTAGCCAATGCCACGACCGTCCATTCGCAAGCAAAACATCTGCAACCCATACCGAAATAACCCCATGCTTTAACAGACCAACGTAGCTGCCCTCACACAAAATCAAAATCCCCACGCACCCTTTAGAGGCGGGCAAAGGTGCCAGCACAGAACGCCCAAAAAAAGCCACAAAGTAAAGTAAGGAGAATTTAACCTCCCACTTCCCCTCCCCCATAATCCCTTCATGCAGAAAAAGTGAATGCCATATGGCTTAGATAGGTAATCCGTCATTAAGTCCCAAAACGTGTTGTTATCATACACCTGGCGTAGTCCTCACTAACAAAGCAGTTGTTACGATGCGCAATGATTTTCCCAACTGGATTTGGTCCAACATTCCAGTGTTAATAGCCTAATCGATAATGGCTCATCATGAGGAGAAATTTCCGTGCCTTGTTCTCTACCCGTCTTCAAATGGTTTCTAATTCTACACTGATGCTGTAGCCAGCCGTCGGCGGCTGCTACGCCCTAAAGCTCAAATAGCTATGGCCAATGGTTGAACTTTGACCTTTCGCACCTCTTGAATGACTAGAGGTGAGATGTAGCAATTACGCCTGAGGCGTTTCAGTCTCAGAGCGGCATAAAGTATTCGAAACCACAATAGTTGCTTTGAATACTCCGACAGCAGGCGAAAGGAATGTTGCACGATTTCTTTTCGAAGAACTTTACAGACAGTCGTTTTTATGGAGCGTCTTTGTCAGTTTTGGGAAGAGAAACTTTGGGAATCAGATTTCTGAACGGAGCGTTTTCTTGCGGTAAGGTTTCATTCTGTTCAAGGCATCGTCTCAGGTTTCCTACTGGAGGGGATAGGCTCGGACCTGATGATGACGGGGGAGGGAGTGGGAGGCGAGGTAAGAAATTATCAGCTGTCCAGGAGTGCGTTCTACATTCTGTTCACCTGGGTCACATTCGGGAGCATGTTTGGAGTCAATATTGATAAGCAAAAGAAAATTTTGATATAATTTTCAAATACTACAACTTTTACGAACGTCCCCCGCCGCCCCGTCTCGCCACCTCCAATGCCTATGACTCTTCATCATCGTGTATTTCAAGTACTTCCACACATGTGAGGCGGCTTTTCAAGCGTTGCCGCAATGAGTATGAGGTGACACGAACCTATGGAAGGAGATGGTAAAAATGGGGATAGGTGAGGATAAAGGAAAGTGCGACATTACCTTGTCCCATTGTTTCTTTTTCCGATGGGACGAGTCTAGTGGTTTCATGAGTGAAAACCCTACAAACTCAAATCCCTTCCCACCAGACCTGATGATGACGGGGAG
Source organism: Lepas anatifera (assembly GCA_034440635.1). Lineage (NCBI taxonomy): Eukaryota > Metazoa > Arthropoda > Thecostraca > Lepadidae > Lepas > Lepas anatifera. Next base: position 899,535 of record JAOTON010001776.1, on the reverse strand, counting down.
GGAGTGGGAGGCGAGGTAAAATTTATCAGGTGCTTAGGAGTGATTGCTACATTTTGTTCACGTGCAACACATACAGGAACATGTTGGAAGTCCACATTTATAAGCGTAAGAAAATGTTGAGATCATCGAGCAATTGCTAAAACTTTTAAGAACATCCCCCATCACCCTTCGTTTTGCCACCTTCTATACTTATGACTCTGATTCTTTTCTTTTTGATGACATAGGGTTGTCAGCGCCTCCTTACAAAAAGATGAGAGTAGCTTGGAGTAAGTCGGAGCAGGCGCAAAAACTGGTGTCCGCTGGAACGATTTGGGATGAGATGGGATGAGATAGCTGATTGCGCCTGATCAGCGCCAATATGGCGGGCGTGGCAAAGATAAGAAACTAATCATAAATCATAATATTAAGGCCTTAATGCAGTATAATATCAAGGCATTAAGGCCTTAATCATATTATGATCAAGGCATTAAGGCCTTAATCATATTATGATTAAGGCCTCTGATGCTCATTTAATGTAGTTTTGTGAAAGTGGTATGCAGGAAAACAATGGAATCAAAACCTTTAGCTGGCCATAAACGTCGTTTATCTCTATAAAACAACTTATTTAAGTTCCTCAATTGAAATTCGTGCGCCACAATTGAGCCTCCTCTAACCTCCTCTGAAAAATCACCTTTAGTTTGAGAGGAGGTTGGATTAGATTGAGATGAGCTTTGGCGAGCTGGAGGAAGTTTAAGGAGGCCTGGACCAGGCGAGAGGAAGTTGGAGAAGCTTGAGGAGGTTAGATCAGGTTTGAGGAGGCGCTGTAACAAGCCCATAATAAACGGCACGTAAATATGGCGGTTCTAGGAGCGAAACCCTAGAAAACAAATCAAGCCTATCTTCCACCAGAAGTTAGACCTGGAACGATGCTATCACACTCTATCTATTTTTCCGATTTCAGTTAAAATAAAACATGAACACACACTGCCACATAACGTGCTGCATGCCTCTTCTTCATCCTGCAGCTGATATGTTAACCAAAAAGGTCGCGACCCCGCCACCACCATATCACCTGCGTGTGATGATACTTGGAAAGTGAAGGGTAACTTTCACATACGTTCAATATGGTTTGCCGCAGTTGGCTGCCGCTGGTACTTTTTCATGTAAGGCGAGGAGGTTTTAGATGTAGCGACCCACAGGGCATATCTTAAGAAATTTGAACTGGTGGGCATCCGTAGAAAAGGGCACGAATTGCCTCCAAAAGGGCACTCCCAGAGCATCAAATGACTGGTGACTGCTGGGCACTGGGTCGTTCAGGGCCGTTTTCTGGTGGACATAGCATAGGGGACTGGTGGACAAAATGCCTACTACTTTGTAGCTTAAAATGTAGCCCTGGCTACCCATGGAGACAATGAGTTGGGTTCGAATGGTCACAAAGTGACATTTCCACTAAGTGAAAGACAATCAGCTTCAATGTGCTGCAATGATTGAGATTCCCAAAATTTTTGGGGGTTTTCTGTCCCCACTGGCAGATCCAGGGGGAAGTCGGAAAATTTCCCCAACCCTCCATTTTTGCCCATTTTCCTATAGAAAAATATATGATTTCACGATTTTTTACCCATTGCTTCCCTCTGCCCAAGCCGTTGGTCTGGATCCGACCCTGTCTGTCTTTCACTTGCCCAATAAGATGTTAATTAGAAAATAAAAGAGCAGGGAGTAGGAAACTAATTAAAAAATAAACATGACTCATAATTAGCTTCAACGATCCACTAGGATGTCCCTGTGCCAATGCTCCATTTACTGTGTGACCTTTTACAGGACCAAACTCCTGTTTACTTGTGCGTTCAAGTGCGTGAATGCATTTCAGACTGGCAACATACACACAAGATCTTCGTCAATGCCAACAATGAGGCAATCGCTCTTCCAGACTGCTACTTTAAACGCTATTAGTCGGCCTGACATACGCCTCCGCTGATTAGAGGCTCCGACATTGGCCTTTAGTGCTAGCTAAATCCCCAGCTCTGACGAATATCCCGCTCAATTGTATGGGAATCGTTGTCGCCCTCATCACTGCCTTGGAAGGTCTCTGCGACATTATCACGTTGATACAGCACTCATCCCATTGTTACACACACTTCCTTATCATGTACCCGCTTCCTGTTTTGACAGTTTACCATTGTATTTATCGCTCATTGATTCACTAGGTTAATTTGGTTCCCAGCCTTGTTTCTTGACCCGTGAATGGTCTCTCCCACCAAACAGCCACCACTTTATAAGCTATTGGTGGGTCAGGATATGACCCTCTGACACCCAACACACATATCTCTAGTCGGCCGACCTTCACATGATCGTCGAGTCGTCCAGAAGTGTGATGTGTATGTTTTCAAGGTAATAGATACTGAACTGTCATCATCTCGTATTTCCTGGAGAATAATGTCTGCCAATCACCGTAAGGTGATACGTGTGATTTCGTGAGGGTGATCGTTTCTCTCGGATAGACGGTAATAGCTCAGGAGAGAGAGAGAGAGAGAGAGAGAGAGAGATGCAGAGCTCTCGAGGACACAAGAGACCTGAGACCAGTATGGAGTAATTCTAGAGGCCCATAGCCCGCACAGAGTAAATCTAGAGGTCTAACATGTATGGAGTAACTCTAGAGGGCGGGCACTCGTATGGAGTAACTCTAGAGGGCGAGCTTGTATGGAGTAACTCTAGAGGGCGGGCGCTTGTATGGAGTAACTCTAGAGGCTTAGTATCCGTATGGAGAGACTAAAGCACCCAGGCGGAGTAAATTTAGAGACAGAGCGCTCTCATGGAGTAAATATAGTTATCCAGTGGAGTAACTCGTCATATCTAGCATCCACATGGAGTAGCTGGCACCCCGGCGGAGTAACTTTGGAGGCAGAACGCTCTTTGGTATTCGTGTGCTATGATGTTTCTTGCTTGAGCGATGAGATAATAAAGGTATCGACGTAAAAGGCAAACGAGAAGAAACAGGTCACTATTGTGCTGGTCCTTATTAAGTGAACTTGTGCTTGTAGGTATAAAGCTAAGATACCCACAATTCAAAATCTGATGATACAATTGTACCTAAATTAGATGAAAAAATCAAACACATGACGGGGGTGGGTGGACGCCCCCTCGGGTTTTCGGAGATAGAGAAAAACGGCGGCGTGTACGCCCCATACTGCATACCTTTTCCCTCATTATTTTACAACTTCTGTGAGAATTTTAAGATTAGGTCATCTCAGGTCAGGTCACCAGTACAGGTCAAATGACCCGACCTCAAAGTTTAAGATATCATAAGTCGGAGCAGGGTGAACTTATCCGATTGAAACTCATATCACATAATAGCCCCACCGAGTTCTCTATAATATGTTCCGGTATTTTTGATATCGATGACCTAAGGTCAGGTACGAGGCATGACCTCTCCATTGGAAATACATGGGAAAATGGTTTTTATTGTTTATCTCAGTAACGGATGGTGATAGAGCATTTATTTTAGCTGCATTAGACTCGCCTGGGCTTTGCAGTTCTAATGATATGCATTTTATATAATTTGACCCTGACCTGACCTCAGGTCAGCTCAAATCCTTGATTTGACCTAGCAAGGTCAAATTATATATCATTTGATTCAGCTTGCTGTGAGGATTCATACAGTTCAAGTCATTTTGCTCTATCTTTACTTGTTCAGATGTAATTGCCGAAAAACTTAATTCACATGTTATTCCTACGACGGCATGTTTTGACCTCTCGTGGCTTTAAATGTGACCTGACAAAAATGTTACAAATGTTTTCGATGGAGAAGTGGATGGGCAACCCAACGCCGTATACCGTTTTTCGCTACCTACCGTGGTTCTAGAGATCTTAGGGGCGGGTACCCGCCCCCGTCAACCAAAGGTGGCTCAGACCCCGTCAATGCGCGTGTTAAGCCAGATTGCACCAAGTGTTTAATTTACACGGGTAATGTATCAAAGTACTTATTTTTATCTGCAAAAAGCAAGGGCCTGCCGCGCATAAAAACACCATGTAAGAGGGAAAAAGAACCGAAATAAGAGTACAGTTATGAGCCAGTTACGTGATTCACCAGAGCTATGCCACCGAAGGAGATGTCGAATGAGAGGAGGATTGCCTGCGTGTATTTCAGAGGCTCTGCTTTACTTTAGCCCAAAGCTTTCATGGACATTCATTTGAAAATGGAAAAATGTATCCTAGTTTAAATTTCGGGAAGATTAAAAGACAAAGGATAAAGTTATTTTTATATACTTATTTTTTAGCTTTCGCGAAAGCCAACATGTCATTATTTTTCTCTCCACGAAAACATTAGGACCGTTAGCTCCTTGCATAATAATTTTTCCCCACGTATTCCCTCTGAATGGAAAAATTAAAGGAACTAGACATTTGCAACCTTATCATTTACGGCACAGAACGAGTCTTTGCACTACTTATCAACTTAAATAAGACAAACACGCGTGGGACTTTTGCAGAGAACAAATGAATTGTGATAATGTACACTCTCCAGTGACGTTATCTCTGAGAGTCGTAAAATATCTAGGGCAACCGAGATTATTTATTTCATTCTTCGGCGTCGCCAAGGCTGTGTCTTTGCGAAACAATGGGTGGTGACGTACTAGTTTCGAGATATGTCGTTTTAGCGGGTAATGGAGTGCAAGAGGATTAGGAAGAAGGCAAAGTGATTACATCTTTCTGTGATGTGGAGCTGAAATCTTAGCTGGATTTTATATCCTGATCGTATACTTTCATTGTAGTAAATAAACCAAGATACATTTATAGTCATTATATCCATATTAGTAGCATAAGAATGTGTGTATTCACTCATCATGCCAACAAGAACAAATGTGGCAGACGCAAGAGTATTCACATGATATAACACGCAAATACAAACAAAAACACATACTTTCAAGCGACCATAGAAGTAGTAATAGGGACGCTGGGACCATGGCCTACTGCCCTATGTTTCATATTCTTAACTATTGACCCTAAAGCATAGAGATAAATGACCTAAAGATACTTTTTTATTCCCTACCAATATGTTGGTCGCTCTCACGTCTATATCACAAAACCAACTGACCACAAAAACAATCTTAACCAAGCCATTGTTCTCATTCGAATCGTTCATGCTTCTTGTTCATTCTCTGCTTCAAACCACACGGTAAACCCCGCCCTTCCTCGTCATAAATTGTTCTCGTCTGACCAGAAGGGTGGTGCCCGGACCGTGGGTTGCCTCAGGACCTCCACCTGCGTCAAGGTCACAGCGTGTCTCATTTGTTCTACCCTTGAGTTCCTTGCTAAATGGTCTCGGACTGCGTAGATTGTGGCACAGTATGGATGGGGCGGGGTACAGCTGGGAACTTTTCTTTGGGGCGTTTCGGATAATACTTGTGATCGGCAATGACATTATTGAATGTATTGAAGGATTGGTGGCCACGGAATGCTTATGTAACAAGGGAAATAAGTGGTTTTCAAACGACATCTTCATAGGAGAACTTCAATTACCCGTCTTTTCTATGCATTTTTGCTGACCTCAATCGGAAATCTAATCCATACCCTGGACTGATCCGTCTACTATATTCAGACCCGTATCATTCAATACGAGGTGGAATTATTTCGGTAACCACTGCCTTAAGATCATCTCCACTAGCAATCAGCCTCCCCTCATTACAACTCTAGCACAGTCACACACGTGCCATGGGCCAGTTCTAATGGGCACGTGCCACGAACCAATTCAAGCGCGCACGTGCCGAGCTCCTATTCACTTCCTGTCCTTGGCTTGTATAGCTAATGAGGCAGGAGAGATACAGATATCAGTGTTTTCCGCCAGATGTCTGTAGGGTATGGGTTACCGGGAAAAGAACAGCTGACTGACAGAGATACGACTACTAAATTATACATCGCGTCCGATTCCTCAGAGATAGGTGGCCTGATAGTGTCTATGATATTTTAGGAGGAAGGTTAGCTTGGGAGTGGTTGAGGAAATAATGAGTAGAAGTGCACTTATAAAAATATGTCGTTATCTGGCACTCCTGGTGTCAATGATTTTAGAGAAGGGTGAGTTTTTATCAGGGATGTGGATTTATATCTCTTTGTGGGTGCCCGGGCACTCGCAATGAAACGTTGAGTTAGTGTTAAAAATCCCTTTAAATGTTATTGTTTATCATTCTCAGGACTTTAAACTAGTTATATTTGCTTCAGCAGGCCTGTCTCAAGGCCAAAACAAAGATAATATCACGCTTTCTGTTTTTGTGTGACGGTTTTTTTACGGTTATTGGTATTCTTCCAAATTTGGGCACCCCCAATGATTTCGGAAAATCCACGCCCCTGGTTTTTATAGTGGTAGGAGAGATAGTGTTGAAATATAAAAAGTGGGAAGATACTGATTGCCAATTTCCAGTGCCGTCAAGTTTTGGAGACGGGGAATAAACCAGCTCGTGGAATAACTATCATTTTTTTATTATAGGACTATTGCAGTTAAGTAATACGAGCAAAGAAAACGTTTCAATTCCCTGGTTAACATAACACAGAAGATTAAGTCGCACATACCAATCTGACATAATTTGAAATCATGTACTGTCCCTTTCGGTGGCTTGAAGCAGGGAACTTTAACTAGGGTACAACCAAGTTTCCTACTAAATATACTCCTCCCTGATGACGTCACTGCCCTTTCCTTCTAAGTTCTGGGAGATTCTACTAAGTTTTGGAAGGATCAGCTGGAAAATACCAAGTTTGGGCGTATTTGGCAGCAATCTAGTAGAAATCAAAATCAACTTGTTTCACTCATTTGACAGCAACCTTGATCTCAACGGCAAACAGCGTATTTTACGTAAATCTAATGAAAAAATCATAACACCTCAAATAATTTTTGAAAGGTCATGCATTTATTTGACCAACTCAGGCCTACTTGAATTTATGCAGCTGTGAACAGTGATTTTGACAAATATACAGACACAGATAAATCAGCAACAACATGCAAATACCTATCAGCAATTTCTAGCTTCTCAATCGCTGATTTGGATACTCTTCATCACGTAAATTCAAATTATCAGCACCCACATGCTTATCATATGACTGCTTAGTAAAGAAATGCAGAAGCGTCGAGAAGGATGAAGCCATGTAGCACACGCGGCCATTGGAGTCGAATAACTGAAGCTTGATGTTACGAAACCCGCTGAAATTTCTAATGATGCCCATCTGCTTGGATTAAGAGAAGTACCATAACGCTAACGTCTAAATATTACCTGCAAACTCGTTATAATCCATCCGCTTTTATTAATAGCCGAGAAAAATAAGTGTACCTTCGCTCAAGAGATGACCGGTGTTTATTGTCTTCTGCTGCAGGTGCCACCAACAGCCAATCAAAAGTCAGCATTCAACAGCCAATCAAAATCGAAATTAGTCTTACTTGAAACAGCTGTTAGTGCTGAAGCTGCCATTATATTGACGTGCTCTAGAAAATTTGTAAAAATAATATTCTTCGCTGGAGTTTTCGCAAAACATCCGATGGTTTCACTAATAAAAATCTTTCAGCTTTCTGTTCAACCATATAAGTTTTATTGATACAGTTCTAAGATAGATTATTTAGAGCTTCGAAAAAGTGTAATTTCTCCAATGCCCTGCATAGTAACTGTTGTGCCTCTCCAGCCCTGATGACGTAATGCTGCCAAACAACTTGAACGGGGTCTGGCTTGAAGTACCATATATTGGTTTATGTTACACATGAAGTTCTTGCACCATTAAATGTCCATTTTGCAGATAAAAAACATCGTTGATATTATCTGTACTCAGCACATTTGACCACATTGTGAGCTGACATCTCAACATGCTTTAAGAAATAATTAGTAGGGTAGAGTGGGGTAAGACGCATACGTTAAGGACGAATTCGTCTGTACCGACCCTGCCAGGACGGAATTACTTCATTTTTCTTCGTTAAGTTCTTTCATGGTTTGTCTACACTCGGATATAAATTTGTTATTCTGACACGATGCAAAGTGTGCGAAATTTATTTTTCTTGAGACCATGTAAAAGGCGTTTTACCCCGATAGCGGGGTAAAACGCCCAAGCCCGGTTAAAAGGCCGTTATAAAACTCGCAGCGTATATTTTACTTTTTGCTTCACGTGAACAAAAAGGAATATCATTATACTTACGTTTTAAGACCATTTAGCGACAAAGTTGGTAGGATGAGCACATTCACATCGCATAGAGTACAATCGCAACTTTAAGACACCTTGTTTTTAGGTCCGGAGATGCAAAAAGCAACAAATATTTGCTTAAAAATAACGGAGTTTGCTGGGCGCGTCCAATCACGCCCAGGACCGGATCAGAAAGGTCGCTACCAGAAAAAATATTAGATGGGGGCTACAGTTCTTACATCAGCCTGGACATAGTAGTAGGCGTCTTACCCAGGTGGGCGCGTTACCCCACTTTACCCTACCTTGAATATGAGTATCTAAACTAGGCTATCTAGGGTAGAAAAAATATGCTCATGCGTAACTATTCAATGACAGAAGTTTCCGTCTTTTGGTTTTCCTATTTTACCCAGACCACTTAAGTTCCACTATTGAGGGCTAGGCAGCACTTCTACCGGTATTTCTTTGCAAACAGGGATAGGAAATCAGTCAAACCATCTAATAACCGCCTCTCATCTTACAAATTATGTCATATGCCAGCTTAATTCTGTTTTTTCCTCGATATTTTTCTTGTCCTGATACTAAGCCAGGATTGAATCACCCTTTAACAAGTCAGGGACCAGAACTACTCTTCATTGCTACAGACCTCAAAAGCATGATATCTTCCACTCATCAGTTTTTGGTCAAATTCCATTCATATCAGTACTGTGATTCTCATTCATAAATAATTTGTTTGGTGTACATCATACCTATATAGCACGTGAGAGAATTTTAGGAGGGTAAATATGAATTTAATCGTGGTAGTTTTGAAGAAAAGTTTAACTAGATTCGGTGCGTTATATCTGTGAGAAATTAATACCATATAATGAGGGTTTGATTGGGCTTCGGGAGGCGATACGTAGTATGTAGGGTATTATGCAAGATCAGATACGACGGTTCGAGGACCAATTAAGAAAAATGGGGAATTAGAAACGCAGAGTGGAATGGGAAGCAGAACCAATGACTCAGAAATTACATGGGCGTTTCGCAAGAGACTCATGAAATGTTTGAAGTCGTGGTATGGACAGTCAACTAAAACACAGCATTAACGTGAAAGAAGAATGATACTTTTTATACAGGAATTATAGTTCAATATAATCTTGCTCAGTAGTGGATCTAGACGTACGGGTTTTTACGGGAGGAGTTGGTCAACAAAACCACAAATCATGCAAACATAACGTTTTAAGAATATGATACAGAAGAATGTTTGTGAAGATAAGCTGTGTTATTCCCCATGGATCCGCAAGTGATGTTGCAAGAAGACGCTGGCACCAAACACGAGGTCAAAACGTCATGCTACCTTCATCGACGTAGAAGCATAAGCTTAACGGCACAAGCTATGAGCATGGCATTGTTCACTGAAGATGCCTTTATGAGGCTTGTGCTTCAGCCTTCATCCTGCTCGACTTCAAATGACTCCTAAGTAAGCAAAACATGTTCCTATGTCATGGATTACCACCATGCCTGATTCACTTCTCCGACCCCAATCCAGAGCAATCAATCAGACCCATCGCCTGCAATCAAGATTGTCACCAATGCCACATTCTTGCGATACCATCACTGATTCGGAAAACACCAAGTCATTAAGCGCCTCCGGTCCATCCTTCCCTCCGCCTACCACGTGACGTCACAGAAATCCCGGTCAAGGTCACGTGACTAGACACGCGACAACTGCACGGGTCTCCGAGTGTACAACTCCGCAGTGGGAATCATTATTGATTACGGGGAGATCTGTCTTCAGACTATGATTAATGATGAGGTGGAATGCACGTGCCAAATAATTGACGGCGCATCCAGTCGGCTCAGGCCAGCCTGAAATTCAGGTAGATATGCCCCTGTAAGCTTTGATTAGAGACCGTTTTATGACGAGTGAGATTTCTTTGATGTTTCGGGACAGGTTACGAATTGTTTTTTTTTGGGTCAGAAAGTTACTTAAAATTCGTATGATATTTTTTTTACGTTCTTAAGCAAAGTCTTGGGCCATCAGATAATCATACCTTGCTTTCTATACCTGCATTTTGGTCCTAAATGAACTCTTCGGGTTGAAAAATGTGAAAATATAATACCTACTGTTTTTTATTGAAAACAGGTGAATAGAAAACAGAAAGAACTAAGTTTAATTTATTTATCGTGTGAAAATGGTTAATTATTTGATTCCGAGAGATATTTTAGATCCATCACGTATACCGCCTTATTTGTATGAGCCAAAGTACACCATCAGCTGTTGTAAATGAGCCGGACATTATAATGACATTCTCATCGATGTGAGCTGTCAATCATCCAAGAGCACTTGTCAGGGTGGCATTGCTGGGTCTCAAACAGAGCTAGTAATTCTGGTCTACCTGGCACCTTCGACAGCCCGCTATCATCTTGTCTTGAACCTTTTGGGTGCATCCAGCCATGTCAGAACATTTTCTAATAACAGTTCAGGGTGAGAAAAAGTATCCTTGCCGGTCGTCAGATCGGGACAATTTTACATGTCAAGGGACTGTAAACATTTCAAACATTTTTATATACCACCCAATTCATCATGAATCTTTCAGACACACGAAAAGTGTCTTTCTCTCTCCCTACTTGATGACACCCTTCCTTTATATTCTCAGCTTGTCATAGCCATTATATTTCTAAAAGAGACAGATTACAAAACTTTTGGACTCTGTTCTGTTCTGTTCGGATGTGTTGCTTTCCTGGTGAGTGTATAAGCCAACGATCCCGGATCCAGGCTGATCTGGGGGATCTGGGGAGGGGAGGGAGCAGCAAGACCCAAATCGTAAAAAATATTGTTTAACAAAAAATTGCAAAACTAAGAGGGTTGCGGTGATCTTTCAGAGGGCGTCGTGACCATTTTATGGTCGATCCGAGGGAGAGAGCAAATGCCCCCAATGATCCCCCTGGATACGCCTATGTCTTCGACAATTTCTTACCCCACCGCCAGCTTCAATCCCGTCTGTGTGAGTCTGCATGCTATTATGTCTTTGTTTATGTTTATTTTTGTATCTGTACTTATTTCTGGGTATATTTTCTATGCATGTGTCTATGTCTATGCCAGGGTCTATATATGTGCCTATGCCTGTGAGAGTGCCCATGTCTGCGTGTGTTCCTATATCTGCGCCTGTGTATATGTCGATATATGTGCCCATACCTGTGGCAGTGTCTATGTTAGTGCCTATGTATATGTCTGTGCCTATGTCTGTGTCAGTACCTATATATGTAGCGGTGCCTATGTTTATGACAGTGCCGATGTTTATGTCTGTGCCTATGTCTACGTCTGTGCCTATATCTAGGTTTGCGCCTATGTCTGTGCTAGTGCCTATGGCAGTACCCAAATCTACGTATGTGCCTATATGTGTGTCTGTGCATATGTATGTATCTGTGCCTATTCTATTCCTGTGCCCATGAAGGGGTATGTGCCTACGACTGTGTCAGTGCCTACATCTGTGTATGTGCCTATATCTGTGTCAGTGCCTATGTCTTTATCTTTGCATATATCTATGTATGTGCCTATGCCTACGTCTATGTCAGAGCCTACATCTGTGTGTGTGCCTAAGTCTGTGTCAGTGCCTATGGCAGTGCCTATGTCTGTACCATTGTATATGTATATGTATGTGCCTATGTATTTGTCTGTGCCTACATCTGTGTCAGCGCCTACATCTGTGTATGTGCCTATGTCTGTGTCTGTGTCAATGGCAGTGCCTATGTCTGTATGTTTACATATGTCTATGTCGGTGCCTATATCTGTGTCTGTGCCTATTCTACGTTTATGCCTGTGTATGTGTCTGTGCCTATGTCGGTGTATATGTCTGGGTCTACTCTACGTTTGTGCCTATGTATGTATGTGTCTGTGCCTACGTCTGTGTCGTCAGTGCCTACATCTGTGTCTGTGCCTATGTCTATGTCTGTGTCTATTCTACGTTTGCGCCTATGTATGTGTCTGTGCCTACGTCTGTGTCGTCAGTGCCTACATCTGTGTATGTACCTATGTCTGTATCTGTGCCCATGTATACCTATGTGCCTATGTCTGTGTCTGTGCCTACGTCTGTGTCGTCAGTGCCTACATCTGCATCATCCCCGGCCTGCGCCCTCTGCCTGTGCAGAGATGTGCAATCCTGCATCCTGGCTCAATGCAAATGGAGCTGGCTACGGTCATGCGATTGCCTCTTTGCATTTCATTTACGGCATTGGCGGCTCCTATTGTGCAACAAGGCCACACTGGCGCCGCAAAACTGGGAAACGACTGTGGTATTGTATAACGCGGACGCAGGTAGTCGGTAGTGTTGGAAACCACGTGCGAAAGCTTCTGGGAGTGCTGCGTTGGCAGCCAATCTCGGCAGAGTTTGTGTGTTTTGCAGCAGTGTTTGAATGTGAGGTGTGTTAGCATAATGGTGTTTTTGTTGTCGCCTCTTTACACAATGATAAAAAGATGAGTAAACAGCTTCGACCAATTTATTATTTATCGTGTTTATCCAATCTGACCTGACGAGAAGCCGACTTTGAAGAATCATCAATTAAAACGAATTAATAATTAAACAATTATCATTGTATGAAGAGGCCATTCGAAAAAAATAAATAATAGTTTACACTTTTTGCTTCCGATTTGAATGCAACAGGTTCATGATGGTAGGTAAGAGATATGGAAGATATCACATTGGTCCCGCGTAAATAAATGAGGTATTGCCAGCCCGAAAGCACGCGGATAAATTATTTGGATGGTCAAACGTAAGCATAAGCACGAAGGTATGATTATTCTAATTCTTCCTTACAACTTAAGAATCCTCGGCAGCAGTGACCTGAAAACAACAACATTGCCCGTGCACCCAGTGCTTCCTCATTTCTACGGAACATGTCCCTTATTTCTTTTACAGCTCACATTGACACAGTCCCGATAACAGGAGCAAGGTTAATGGTGGGCGTCACGAAGAACGAGTTTGAGTGCAGGCTTACCCCAGGGGAGGGCTGTTGAGCAGAACAGGTGTAAACCCGAACCCACCGCAACAACGTCTGCGTACAGCCTCTCTCATAAGTGTCGCTCCTCATAAGTATCATTCTTTCGTTGTGAGGACTTTCTCCACTCGAGTTTAAACAAGTTGATGGAGCTTTCGACCTGTATTTCAGGCCTTCGTCAGCAGTTTAGCAGCACAATTCAAAAACAATCCTGATACAATTGGTGTTAAAAGCGCTAAATATAAAAAATGTATATATATATATATATATATATATATATATATATATATATATATATATATATATATAAAGTATCATTCTGTCGTCTAATCTGGGAGTTTTGAGAGTTCAATGCCTAATCATCATCAGTAGGCTTCAGGACATACAAGTGGTCATGATGATGATGATGACAGAGCATGTTACGACTCAAAGTACCTAGACTGGACGACGGATTGATACTGAGGAATTATGACAGAGACTGTACATTTGTCGCGATATTTGTCTCGTCTGCTTCTCATCATCCCAACTAGAGGTCGGAAAAAGTGCGGAAGTGTCCCCTATGAAATTTCAAACCAGGTATTGTGAGACCATAAATGATGAAAGTTTGGCACATAAGGGACATTGTTTGTCAGACTCTCTGAGTGTTTAAGAACGCATCGACAGACTGAGCGTCATTTTTGCAAGATGGTGAGCACAACTTTGCCTATTTTTTCAGCGACTTGATCAATTTTTGTCGCCAGCATTATTGGCGAGCTGGCAGATTTTACCTCTGATCCCATATCTGTGCTAGATCCTATCCTTAAACCGTTCTTACCTAGAACAACACACCTCGCCGAAATGTTTGTGTTTGTTGTTTGTGTAGCGTCTCTCACTCACAGCAAGAGATAAGGCTTCTTGGTGTGCTATCGTGTTATCTAGTTTCCAGACTTGGCATAAGGTTGGGGGGATGCGCCGTGGCTTGTGTGGAATGTCACAGATTATAAATGGCCCTTCCAGAAGTGTCTAGATAAATGGTTCCCGAAGAATTTACTCAGGTGGACAGGGGAATTTCTTGAGGTGAAAATAGTTGACCTCTCGGTCACTTATCAAGTGATTTAGCTTCAGAAATGTGCATTTATCCATTCTAGAAATGGGCTAGTTCCTAGACGCAATTTTGCAGCGGACATCTTCGGCTCAAGGCCTCAAAGAAGTAAAGCAAGTACCATTTTGATGCTGGCCTTTTCCTTCCTGTAGCTCCCTCCCACCTATCAAATTACCGTTTCCGTGTCTGTACAGCGAGGAAACGGAAGACGTCAGCCTCAACTATTAGTGGGTCGTTCATCTCCGTTTATGTTAATCGTTCCACCCACACATCTCTTCGGGAGATAAAAGATGGCATGGAGTGGGCAGCTTACATCTTCCTGAAGCCAGATAGGATACGGTCTACTAATGAAAGCTTGGGGCGCTGAAAACAGGTCAAGGATTGATCTCGATCGCTTAGAATTTGTCACGTGCTTGATTCAGTCTATCAGATGTGGTATAGATGTTAATCAGTATTGAAACGCTCTAGTCCTAAACCAAATTGTATCCGTATATCCCCTCCCCTTATCAAAACGCACGAACACCAGAAAGCCGCTGCAAAAGGAAATTTGAAGGGGGAGGGCGAAAGAACACGGCAAAGAGTAACCATCTCTAGTAAATTACAAGGTCTAGAGCAAGCTTTAGCCGATATTGAATCATATCAGATAAGACGTGGGTCAGAACATTTCGCAATCTTAACTAGGCAAACGGAAGATATTAAAAAGAAAACTTCTGACTGAAAACAACTTTTTCTACTAGAATATCCAACATTTATGCAGCTGACCGGCGTGGGGAAATTCCTATCACTCTTTACCTGGCGCCTGGCGGAGGTCAGTGATTGAATGATCCAGTGCTTATGTATGTTTGCGAATGTGTGTGTATGCTTGTTAAGCTGTTTGTGGGTGGCAACTGTAATCGAGAAGTATGAGAATATGTTTCTGCGCAAATGTGTAGGCCGTACGGGAGAGAGGTACCAAGATTTAAGCTTAGGATTTCGTGCCAAATATCAGATGAAATAATATGGAATGCTTGTGAATAATACATGTTGTTGTCACTGGTGGACGCAGAGGGGCCATGCCCAGCCTCAAAATTGGCGAAAGTTTTCCTGATGTTCTTAAACAACACTATGATTTTACGATTTCTCTCGATATCCCCCAAACGGCGCTCCTGGGTCCGCCCCTGGATGTTGTATTGTATTGTATTGTGTTGTGTATTACTTCCAGCTTTTACAAGAGGCAGACACTGTATAGGAAACGTCCAGATAAATCCGGAGCGTCAGGAAAGCTGTACATCCCGCATAAATTACCGGCCCGGCCTCCAGAAGCCGCGAGTGATCTCCGCCGGTGAGGAACGATCCAGGAACAGGCCCTCGGGCGGTGGCGGGCGTCATCCAAGCAGGGTTGATCCGGTGTGACCTCGTCTTAACGAGAGAGGCGACAGTCATTCGTCAGCGAAGACAGGTATGATGGTTAGGGTGTACAGATGGACCCATCGCCTGCTTTTGACAACAGATTTTCTATATGGCCCTAAGCAGGTGGTAGAGAATGTTGATGCAAGTTTTATCGGTAATGTGTATATGCCGATGTTGATGCCGGTGCATGATGTGCCGATGTTGATGCCTAGCTGATGTTGATGCCACTGTTGATGCTAATGTTGACGTAGCGGCATCAAATTTTGAATGAGAACGCGATGGGTGGACCCTATACCTTTGGCGAGATTTGTGATATCAACTTTTGTGCGGCACGAAAGGGGCTTCAAATCAAGCACCAAGGAGGAGAGGGGGCACCAATGCTGTCATTGGCAGACACTAATATCTGAATATCGTTTGTGTCAAAATTCGGATCAAAATCGGAACTGGGGCACCACTGACGTCATTATCAGACAACGACACTGAGATACCACTGACGTCATTATCAGACAATTAGTGACGCTGACAATGGGCCGCCAACGTCATAATCAGACACGAACATCAGGATATCAATGTCATCATACTATCTAGATTAAATCAGTTTTGGTTAGTTTGGGTCCCATCATCAGACAACGCAGTGGGGTGCGGATGACATCATAATCAGACAGTCAATAGCACCGACACTGGGACACCGATGACGTCATAATCAGACAATGCACTGGGACACCAATGACGTCATAATAAGACAGCCAGTGACACCGACAGTAGGACACCAATGACATCATAATCAGACAGCATATCCCACGTTGTAATCAGTGTCGTAGCAGTGTTCCTGGTTTTTTCTCGAGGGGCGGACGAAATGTCGGAAGTGAGGCGATGGAGGCGGTCAAGGTGCACTCTTTCTGACCATTGTCTACCCAGCGCCGTACCCAGGCAGACAGAGAGGGAAACAGAGGACGCTCAAAGGATGTTCACTGATTAGAGGTTGGTCATAAATTACGTAACAGAAAAGGGGAAGAAGGAGTCAGCTTCAGTGTTTTCAGACGTTACAAATGGAAGCTGGAGAGCGTTACATGGGGAAGGGGAGGGGTGGGTAAGAAAATCACAGAATTGGCTCTCCCCGTTGTGTCTAATCTTTATTCTTTTCTACCTTGCCATCTCTGTCCTCTGTATGGTGAAAATAAATAAAAAAATGATGATCATGATGTGCGTCAGGCCATTTATGAACGGCTCCTTAACTCGTGATATGATAGATATGATAGCTCCAGTCAGTGAAACAAGATATTGTTAGTGTCCACATTGCTGGTGTGTGTCCCTAATGAGCGTCCGTGTGCGTCTGTGTGCTCGGAAAACTTGCATATCCCTTCGGTCAGTTTTCAATTCCATTTCCAATACCGACACCTGTTGAGAGTGAATAATAGATGAGCGCTGAATGAGCGTTACTCAGTTGACACTGAAAGATGATTCCATTTTGTGTTTGAGATAAGATAAGGCTTTGAATTTTGAAAATTGCTTTAGTGATTTGTTGGAAATATGATCAAGTTTTCTAGTGTTTTATTTCTTCGGTTCTATTCCAAGATTTCATTCGGAAGTAAATTTTGATATGGTGGCGATTAGAAAGTTATAAGCAATAAAGATATATGATACTGTTTATGTTATAAACAATAAACAAAAAAGTCATATTTACACATGATTTATTAAGAGTATCCTATCATACCTTTTATTACTTCATATCCATCACGACGGCGCTTGAAAAGCCACCTCACGTGTCGAATGTTCGCAGAAAATAAGTAAACAACTAAAATCAACTAAGTCGTCAACGAAAACGTTCTGGGTACAGCCTGTATGCCTGAATGATATATTTAGTGACCTCTTATACTAAACCACAATTTGGTAGCGATATGAGGCTTTGCGATCAGCAGGTGGTCCCAACATTTCCAACTGACAGAAAGGTGATGGATCTAAAGACGGAACACCGCAAAGCTTACAGTCCATGTCCGTGTGCGTTAATACCAACCGCGATATAAAACCACAACGCACAGTAATAGCATGTAACTGACATGAAAATAGCATGTAGCACGTGTCAATTGGCTGTTGGGTTTTGGCCAAGATGGATGCACCATTTTGTCTGACACTTTACCTGTAATTTCGGTTAGTGCCAGCCATAACAGCATTCGGCCGTAGTTTTGATAAATTGGTGTCATGCGTGGTTTTTAGTCCTTCGTGTCAGGGACAATGCGTAAGGCCACGGTTCAGTGAGGCGGGCAGGACCATTGTCAGAAGGGTGCTCACATTGGTTTGTATTTCATAATCGCAATTACTATCGCCCCGAAATCTGAATTCAGCCATAATGACCGAACTCTGAATTCAGCCATAATGACCAAAATATGAATTCAGTGACCTTTAAACTTGACAAGTTACGATGGAAGTGTCCTTACTATTTTAATATGACCCTCAGGAAGATAAACTTATTCCCCAGCATTTTGGAGTAATGGAATGCAATTTTTGGATCATGCTTGTTTTTAAAATGGAACTATCAAATTTTCCCGAATAATCAGCCTAATAAGGCTGCAAGCAAGGTAAAGTGTAACACAAGCATACCTTTCTACCGAATATATATCGGGTTCAAATCCTTTAAAAAGTGTTTTACCTGTTCTTGTTAATGGCTCGGCTCTCGCAAGCACTCACGCGCAATAAAGTAAGAACAATTAGCACTGGAGTTTCACACCTCGACTTCATAATTAACGTCTGTGATACAGGCGCACAGTGGTGAAACCACCGAAAAGAAATAAAAAAACCTGACGATAACATCTCCAGAGACACCCCGCACAAAAACTATCCCAAACACCGTGACACCTAGACCCCATCCCTGTGGTACCCCGCTCACGCAACGCAGCCGCAATGTCAACCACATTGCGTGCGAGGTGCACGTGCCAGGTAATCCAGAGGTCACGGTAAGAGCACGCTGAGCACGCTGGGTCCTGAGCACCCAGAGCACGCTGGGTCACAGCGAACTGGGAGCGCGCGGACCTGCCCGGTTCTACTGGGGTTGTGCGCATGTGTGTGTGGGGGGGGAGGGGGCTGGAAGTGGGGAGTTTTGATTTTGAGGTTAAAGTTTTGTGACATTAATGGGGTTTAATCCAAGATTTTTATCTTGCATCCATGGTTTTAATCTCTCAGACTTGTTCATTTTCTGCTGAGCAAATCTATTGAATATATTATTTGATTTAGCATTCGACGTAATCAATATTTCAAGAAAAAGCTTTTAAACTGAAGTGCTGTGCAAATTTGCAAATTTAGCTTCATAAGCCATAGCTTCGCAGATAATAGAAAATAAAAATCCCAACTTCCCCAAAGACTCAAATTTTGTTTTTTCTTAAGAGGTTTGGACCACACGACACACAAATTATTCGTTTTGAAAGTCTTTTTCAGGTTTCAACTATGTATCACTTTCTGTTACGTAAAGTTCTTGAAACGGCATTGCTGCTCTCTTGCCTATTAAGCGTTAGTGTCTGTTCTCTTTTGGGGATTAGGAGTTAAGTGATGCACCATTCAGATAACCCAGCTTAGCCTCAGCTTCTCTTTAACAGTATACTTTATGGCTACTTACAGTGCCAAATAATATCAAATGACAGAATCTGGGCATCACTGGTACTGAGGGACCGCTAACTGAAGTCAGTGACCTAGGCTTGGATCATAGCGAATCCCTTAAGACCATATCTGGTCCCCACAAACCCTACAAACAGGGCGACAGTTGGTGACACCGTATAGCCTCTGGATAGTGCCAGATCTTGGTGGATGGCTTGGGTGGGGCAACGGGGTTCAAATTTGAAAAAACATATGGTTTGAAGAAAATAATCGGCTAAAATCAGGGGATTTGAGGAGGAAAATGCCCTTTTTCCCCTCCCTGGATCTGTGCATACCTCTGGAGCTGCTTTATCGCTAGATCACTAAAAACATGCATCACCATGGAAGCATATTTCCCTGAACATCTTCGTTGAGGATATTTCAAGTGCATGCCCACTTAAAAAAATACATTGCAACCTCTATTTGAAACATTACACTTTGATTCGCCCTAACCAGAACTCCGGCGCCCCCTGAGTTATCAATCCCCAAGATAAGGGTGGTTGCGCTGTGGCTATTAAATCCGCCCTCTCCCCCTCCAACCAGATAGGTCGCAGCCAAAGGTGGATCCAGGACAATATTTCGGGGGGCTAGGGGGCTCGAGCCTCCCTACCATGGCCTCGGAACAGCCTCCGGCTATGCATTTACTATAGTTACTCTGACATTTCGGTGGGGTGGGGGGGGGTTGAGCCCTATTGTATCCACCACTGGTCACAATGGTAAAGCCCAACGCCCCTCTGGTCCAGAAATTACCCTCACTTCCATCACCTAGGTGTCCGCCCCTGTTGTATGGCTGTGATACCGGCGTGCCCCTAAACCCCAACCCCTGGATCCGCCCCTGCGCTGGATAACAAATGATGACACCCCATCACTTTTGAAGGGCGTGTTTCACAGCAGCCGCAGAACCGCCTAGGGCGCAACGGAGCCACGTTTTCCCCATGGCAACCACAGGGGTCACACCCAGTGAGAAGATGTGGAGTGAATTCGTGCGCAAGAGTTAACCGAAGCATAAGATTACAATGTCTGAACGTCGAACGTGATTGGTTATTGGTTAGTTTTATTCGGCAGGTCGATTGCAAACAAGTCGGGCCAGTGAGAAATACTTCCGTGATTTACACAGGTTTCGTTATTACTAGATAACTAGCCAGTCTTGCGGCTTTAGAGGGTCAACTAACTTCGTTTGATGTCGTAGTCAACGTTTGTGCACAATCCACGGCAAGTTGAAAAGTTGTATGTACACATTGCACTTATGTTTTGAAAAAAACACATTTTGAACTCTTCCGCATATCGCGCTTCATAAAGATTGCAGTAATAGGGTCTGTCCAGCCTTGTGCTCTAATTGTAATATGTGCAAGAACAGTTGCGTCACCACAGCTTTTCAACTGGGGGTACCCCGGCCGAGCGATGACCGGGGTGAGGAGGAAGAAGCAAAGTGCAAACATGTTGACTGCCTTTGAAAACACTTCCAATGCAATTTCTCAACACAAGAATTCAAAACTCATGTGCAAATATACACAGATAGTAGATAGCAAAAGGCGAAAAGGCTACATCCAGTCCCCAAATTTTTTTAGCAAAGTTTCCCCTCCCTGGTTCACGAGTTGGAGACCCGTTCCCTCGTCCCCACTTTCGATGTCTATGAGCAAGAGGCTGGGTATCATAATTCGACAAATTATCATTCTTACCAGATGCTATTAGAAAATATACCAGCTGGCAGATATCATTCTGCAGAATATTTAACCCTGATAAAGGATTGAACTATCTTATTTGTTTAAGGGCTAGATGATATTGAGAAAAATGTTTCAACGATTCGCTAAGCCCTCCTTAATCAAGAAATTTAAGTTCGAACAATCTGCCAACTTGCTAATAATATTGGTGACAAATTAGATCAACATGATGATAAAACAGGCGGGACTGTCCCAGCCTCAGGGTGGAAAGTTTGCGCCCAGTCTATTGATAAGCGTTTTAAGGTCCAGAAGGTTCAGAACTTCGAATAAATAGTTCAGTTTCGGCACAAAATCTCAGCCTCTTTGATTAAAATTCATATGTAGTTGAAGTCCCGTTGGTGACCTTCAGACACTCTTTTCGACCTTTGCAGGCAATAAAATCTGGATTTCGGTCTCCAACTGTGGCGGAGCAAATTCTCAAAGACCTCCAACAACCCAGCTATCGCTTCAGCATCTGCATTGTCAGTAGGAATCTAGTAAAGTTGAAAAGCCATCGAAGAGTTTCTTAAGAGTGAAAATGCCTTATCGACACTTAAACACAAAATTTTGAAAATATAAGGACATCCACCTTATGGAGATTATGTGGGGGCTCCTGTCTTCTAACCACCAGTCCCGGGTTCAAGTCCCGGCGGAGTCTCTGAATAAGTTGATCTGATGCCCAACATCCCTTCCAACAGGGCGAGAGTTGGCGACGCCGATGACCCTGGCAGTTGGTACGTCGTTAAACCCCAAAAAATTATTATGTGGGGGTTCCGTTTTCTTACAAGAGCTTTTTTCCCATGCATTCGATCACTCGTGCCAGTCTCTGGAAGGGTTTTATGTGGCAATACTTGACCCATGAGAGTGACCAGCCGCCGCTGCCATTGCATAATGCTTACATATCCGCAGTCTGGTAGGAATCTTGCACGTCATCCAATCGAGATATGGGGCAGCAGAATTTATGCACAAGTGTGATTCGGGTAGACATAAACATGCTGAGAATAGGTGATGTTTTCATGAATGCGTTAGGAATAAGAAGTTATTATTTAAATTGTATTTTTCTGACCATTCTCATTTATCAAGCAAGAATATTCGCATGAATAACAAAAGAGAAATATTAAAACATACCCATTATATAAAAACAGATTAAAAATTAATACGGTCTTTTTACGTTTTTAGTGATGTGTTATCTCTTTAAGCCACATAAATGGAACTCACCGTTAGTTGCATCAGGATCATCTTGTCTTCAGGGCCTTGACCACGGACAGTGTTGGGTCAGCACCCCTATATCAAAAATTGACACTTTGTAGACGCACGAAAACAAACCACCTCAATTCACCGCAACAAAAAAGGGGAACTAAGAGTGTTTAGGTATAGAGCTCACGAGAGCACAGTTTCTGGGCACAGCTTAACACCCCACAGAATAAAACAACGTCCCAAATGTTAAGTAACCGAGTACCTATTCGGCGCCAGCCTTTTCCCCGGCGGAGCACTCTTGGCCGACTACCGCCCTCTAGCCCAACGCGCGGTCAACTGCCGTCCGCCACGCCACTCTTACTCTCAACGAAGGCCGCCGTAAGGTCGTTCGCCCGCAGCGCGGAAGTTATAATTGCGCCCGTATCGCCAGCGGCCGTACGTCACGCTGTGATTTGCGTACTGGCTAATGAACGATGCGTCAGAGTGCGTTGAAAAACGGTGCAGGAAGGTCGCGGGCGCTTCCGATTTCCGTGGAGATGCCCGGAGGGCATATCAGGAGCAGGTGTGACTAGGATCGGCTTCTGACGCAAGCATGATGAATATCAGCACTGGTAGCGATTTGAGTCTTAAGTGTGTGGGAAGAATTGGTAGGTTTGATACCGGTGGTGGCATATCAAATCAGTCATACCGAAGAACAGGGTGCAAAAGTATGCTGGCTGTCACAAACTCAATGCGACGTATGCCTCCTCTGTCACACAGAGCTGGAAATAATAATTGCATACTCGAATACTATTTCCAATATGCTGAATGTCCTCTACCTGTCCCTTACTTTTTCCAGCAGACAAGGTTCTAGCACCAAACCATTACAGCATGAAAGTAGTAAACTGAGTTTTCATTTATAGATCATGTGTTTGTTTTGGAAGGAAAATTCCCAATTATGGGTCATTTTTTCCAGTATTGGGGTCATAACTATTATTGGCAACTCTGACTGCAGTTTCCCCCAATGACATGCATTTCCTTTATTGAAGAAGTTTCCATTTTTGGAAGGAGTGTTTCCAATTATGGTACTTTTCCACATGATTACATGTAGCAATTATCATGAAACTAGTCATTATTGGGAACATACCTATTAATGGGAGCGTACATGTACACACAATTGGGAACCCTAACCACAGCTTCTCCCCCCACTAAACTTCTATCTCACATATCAACAAAAGGAAAAAATGTCAATGTCAACATAGTATTTGAATCTACCTAAAATGTGTTGGTAAAGTGGACCTTAGGTAGCATTTTTAGAAACACATCAAATGCTTAAAATTTGGATCCCACTCACGATCAGCACCTGCCTGGTCCTTCCTTTTTGCAGTAAAAACTCTGAGGCAACTAGCCTGCAGAGATGTAAAATTATGTCTCTTGCCCTAATAGGTACAGAGGTATTGGAATTCACATACCAAAGAAAGATCCAATGTAGTCAAAATACTGCTTTAACTCCATGCAGTTCAGGTCCTGTGCGTTGCTTACCACCACTGGTAGTAGGCAACACACCCCCAACCAGCGCTTTTCAAAGTCTATTTCTTTCTGAGATTTGCTGTGATTTTCTGAGATAAGAAGGGGGTCTACTCGGCCCCCTCCAGTGCACGTTAGTTCCAGGCCCCTCTCCAGTGGGGGTGTTAACACTTTGTGGAGAACTGCATTAGCACACATTTGCTATCTGTACAATATTGATATGATAATTTGATCATGAAAACTCACCTGAATCACTGTTGTTGCCAGCCTGTTGCTGGCGCCAACTCTCCCAAATTCTTCCAGCTCCAAATCTATCTAACCAATCTAGGGCACAAATAAACTAAGGCACAAGCAGGCTAAGGAATGAAAAACCAAGCTTGATATGGGAAAGTGCATCAGTCTTACAATAGCCTACATTCATCTTAGATTAGCCATGGGCAGCAATATTTATTCTAGCTAGTTTTAGCCTGCACTTATCTTAAATATACCTAATGAATATGCCCTCAAAATAAGTGTCTAACTTGTCTTGTCGCTGTTGCGCAGTTTAAGTAGAATTGCTGCATAGCTATGGTTATTTTCTCACTCACTTAGTACTTTTATTAGTAGCTTTTAGGCGTACTTAATACTAAATTCTAAGAAATAGGGCCAATAAATCGAAGACACTCAAACTGTAAATATGATTTAACCTGAAAAAATGAACCGAAAAGTACTTAATAAGGTATCTGCGTTATCGTTAATGCCTTAAATATGCCTACAATCGTGTATTTCTCGAAAAAATTGACTGTCACATTTCCGGTATCTAGGCGCCAACTTTCTGCAAACTACTAACAATCAGCCCCATTGGGCTGCATGTTAAAATCTGGCAACTGTGACAGCGGTTTGCGGGTTTTCTGCAGCGGGGGTCCCTCGTTTTAGTAGAAACTGAACACAGTACCAATATTGTATTACTAATGGTACGCTGTGCAATTGAAGAACAGAGCTGCTAAGTTAAAATATTCCCTACACGCCTCATTCTCTATTTCGAAAATATGGGGTTTGATCTTGAGCCATACAGTCAGGATCGCTATTTTGTCACAATTATGCACCTCAATTTTTGTAAATGTGTCTCAAACTCCGGTAGCCGAGTTGGCAAGTTTCTGCACCTCTGCCGAAGAACCCTTTAAAAATTGTTTAATCATTTTTATGATTTTTTACTAACTGTGAAAATAAAAATGGTTCAAAATGTGTGGAATGACTTATTCAGATACATGTTGTATTCCGCACATCGGTTGCAAGATACGATTTATAGCTACTTCCCCTTAAAATCGAACTGATTGGCATACTGTGCCTTTAAGTAGGTATATACAAATACCAACCACGTAAAGCTGGCTTGAAGTGAACGCATGGCTTCGCCGGCTTTTGAGACATCACCAACCAATCAAATTTTGATATTTTCTTGAATAAAAATTATGAGGCTAAGATTCAGCCAGCCTCATTCAGCTAAGATTGCAGCCAACAAGCAAAAGAATTTGGTTAAATCTGGTACTGAAAACAAAGCTTTCAGTTTTAAACATTTCATAGAAGACCAGCAGTCCAAGAACATAGAAATAGCACAGTTACAACTGTAGGGATCATTATGCTACGACTTATTACAAACATAATGTTTATGATTTGTTGAATCACACAGTTTTAAGATTAAGTAAAGATCATTTCTCATAACAAAGTGCGATATAAATATAAAGCAACTAATGGTTACTAGCCATTAGGAAAGCAATAAAACCAGCTTCTGAATCACACTTAGTTCGTCAAGATATTGCAAGGAGAAATACAACACTAAAAATTGGCCCGCCCTTGTCGTATTGACAGAAACGAATCGACCTTGACCATTGTTAAAAACCACTCAGTGTGTCAGTGTGAGTGTGAAGGAGGGGGTGTGCGTGTCCTGGGGGAACCATGATCTGATGGATGCTGGGATGAGCTACTAATGACCACGTGCGTGACTAAAAGACAAGGAGGAATGCATGTACCTTATGATCTCTGATTGATCGGCGTGCCGATTTCTAGGTCACGATGGTGAGATTATCTTTCATATCAGGGCATGGTGATGCTCTATATACAAAGATCACGAGGCTGTTTTGACTGGCTCGCTTTTAGCAGAAAAAAAATCAGAATAAAACCTTACGAACCTTTGCTTCATCGGATTGATATAATAACATACATCTCAATAATTGTTTAGCGAAGATCATTGGGCATCGCTACTACACAAGAACACAGCATTTAGTGCACCAATCGCGGCATGAGCTCGGAACATTTGGCTCGGAATTTAGGTACTTACGAGGACGTCTGTCAAACGTACCAACCACTAAATCAATCATCGATTTTCATATGGATGAAAATGCTACGAAGAAAACGATAATTTGTTCTGATTTTGTCAGTCAATCTGCAAACTCGTTCCGTTATTAATGTGAATGTTTGTGGATGTGTATCAGAGTAGATGCCTAGAATGAAGCAGATGCTTAGGATGTATATCACAGTAGAGGATCTGAAGGTGTTTTGATACCCTCCTCACACGACGGTGAAATATAAAATATTAAAATACTTTTTCTTTAAGATTGATGCTATTTCGAGTGCAACTCGTCGTCACATTGAATAAATTCAAGAAAACGTAAGCACCATGTAGATGACTAGTGATTATGAGTGCCTTTGGACTCATTGCCGACTTGGCTATGTAGTGCCTAGAGCTTAGTATTTCATTATTATGCGAGCAGGCACTGGCGAACACAGAGGGAGACCATGGGGTCATACCCCGAATTCCGAAATTTCGGCCAATTTTCTTATAAAGCATTATGTTTTTACAATTTTCCTGAGTTGCCCGCCCCCTCAAACGGCGCTTCTGTGACCGTCCCTGCGAGTAAGCCATCAAAAAAGAAAAACGCATTCACCTACGTGCACAAACACGCCTCGCATTGATACAGCGGTCAAGGAACAATAAAGCCGATTATTGCGAGACTATCTACAGTAAGCCCTGTTTCAATGTTCCTTGCCACCACTTTATCATAGAGCTTCGCGATATATTTTGCGAGAAATCACTTCTGCTGTACTGGGCACACATAGTCTTATCAGTTGACGTGCCCTAAAACCCCAGTCACGCTCTCTTCTGTTGAACGGACAATCCTAGGTAAATCCTGGCCATTTTTACTGCTGAATTGATTACTTTTTATGGGCTTGTCACGTGTACTCACAAAGCGATCCGAGATGAGACAGTGGCACGTGAGTTATGTCAGTGACATCTGATAGGGGAACAATTGTTTGCAGTAAAAATTTATTTAAAACATCCTCCTTTTCTTAAATTAAAAAGATATATAGTAGGCGTTGCCATTGTAAATGTCTGGTACGCGTTCCCTCCGGCTTCGTTTTAACGAATGTACTTACCCAATGGTGGTATATGATGGACCAGCAGATCGGTAGCCTACTACCTCACTAATTTTTTATGGCGACGTCTTCCTTGAACTACAATTCCAGAAAAGGTGAATCACTATTGTAGACACCTGTACATGTAATAAAGATATTAGGATTAACATCTTTACACCATACCAGTACACGTTCACGCTTTTAAAGTACTTAGGCGGGTTCGATAAAACCTCTACAGTCGAATAAAACCACAAATGGCAACAGCGGCAGTTGACCATTTTTTGGCCCCGCACTTGGAACCAGTTTTATTTATCAGACTAAAATCAATATGCTGTAACAAGCACATCTGTACCCGGTGAAAGATCTGGCGGCTCTAAGCTGTTAGGAATCCGTATCTTTGACGAGTTTGAACGTGGAGCTAAGGGCAGGCCAATGTTGTCCGCACGCAGACAAAATATTTAAAAGTTTGTATTTTACTACTGCATCTGCATCGCACCCATTTTAATGGCAGTAAAATGTTTGTCCTTGGATGGGTTCTGAACGCCAATAATTGTATTTTTTCTATTTATCTGAGTTTTATTGGCCACTGTGTAACATACAGCATAGGCAGATCCAGGGGGCAAGGGAGAGCACGTGCCCCCCCCGATCGACCCTCGGCGCCGCCCTGAAAGGTCGATGGCGCCCCCCTGAAATGTCGCTTCCCACCCCCCCCAGGATGCGAAAGTCGGCGCCCACCGATAGGATTTGGCGCCCACCTGATAGCTTTTGCCGGTCATAAGTGCCGCCCCCTGGTCCGGATGGCGCCCCCTCCCCGGTCCGGATGGCGCCCCCGGGAAGGTGCCCCCCGATCGGCAATCCTGGATCCGCCTATGACATACAGTCATACATCAATAAAACACTGATTCATTATAAGCTTCTGCGAAGTTCCATGTCGGAGTTTTGTTATTTAGGGCGAAAATACTACATGCTTTGTGCTAAAAGCTAATTCAGGAAATACCTGTCATCGGGTTTCTGTGTGACAGACAAAAGCCCTTGACATTCGAGACCACATAACTTCGCAAGCAAATCCGCCACGTAAGTCGCACACTTCGCTGGACACAAAAAGTAAATCGGGGATGAGGTGTGTGACTGCTCCACTAAGTCAGTTCATTTATTTTAGTTCTCACTGGACGGGTTATTAGGACGCGTGGTTCTCTTTCACTGTATGTGCCAACCGATTCTAAGTAAATTAGTAAGAGTGCTGGTTAGTCAGCGGAAACTTCGTAGCAAAGCATGTAAGTACTTACCCTATGGAGATGTCCCAATAACAGTGGCGTTACAGTGGGACATTTTGGCATGTCCCATACTTCAGTGAGGCTTCCCTGTTTAGCTTTGGGTGTTTTCTTTAGAAGAGGGTCGGATACTATTCTATGGCCCCCTCAGAGGATCATCTGACTGCGCCATTGCTCAATGTCGATCAGTCGGTCAAGGATATGATGACGTCATAGCCTAATGACGTCATAGCCAGGGTTGAATCAGAGACCTCTAATGGCATCATGGGATGGTTTTGTCGTGTCGATCGTCAGGTAGTGTCAAACTGTAAAGACAAGCTCTGCTCATGTTGTTGAGAGCTGGACAAGAAAATGAGGCAGAATCACAGATCTTGACGATGTCCTCCCCGGATGGTAGCCTTGATAGTTTCAGGTCGTGTAATTTAATGAATGTTGTAGGTTGATTGAGTTGCCGTGGTTGGTAGAAAATATACCTATATACTATATACTTCTGTGGTATAAAATATACTACAGGGTACATGAGTGATTTGTCTTCCCACGGTGTGAACAACGAGTATCAGCCGTCTGATGTGTTTGGAAACCTGATACTCCTTGTTGATATATTTTTGCAATTGTGTATTGTTTGCTGCAGATAATAAATTATAAAAATGCATGAGTGATTAGAGAAACCAGATTAGAGCAAATGGTCGATTCAAAGGTAGCAGGGCTTGGGAACAATATTACATTATTATACGGCATTTAAAAGACATAAAACTTAGATTACCATCTTAGTATCTAGAGAGTATGGCAAGGCATGAGAGCTTAAGCAAATCGGGCCATTGTTTTTTATGAGACAAAAACTTGGCTCATCTTGTCTGAGTGGCCTTATTTTACTTAATTGTTATTTAACGGTCAAATACCTTATAGGCCAACAATAACTCCACATCGCCACTTTCAAAAAGATCCAGGGCTAACTATGCATGGCCAGAAAGTTACTGAGTAGGTACTATTGAGCCACAAAGGAGGAATCACAAACCCCATGGAAGTAGATGCAGAAGAATCATATACATGCTTGATGTCCTTAGAGTTTTATTAGAGAAACATAAAATACCCATTAATACTTCCCGTGCAGGTACAGCAACAGCCGTACGGCTATACATATTTCAGGAGCCTTGGAACCTGTTGTGGTCATCTGACCTATAGATGGAACTAAGAGAGGAAAGACGACGTTTCACATTTCTCGGTTAATTTCAGATTTTCCCGGTTGCAGCATCATGGGACAAACGATCATGGGTCA
>JAOTON010001776.1:625000-865000 GCA_034440635.1 Lepas anatifera | reverse complement strand
GGGAAGCAAAAACATATCAGGTGGGCACAAACTCTTATTGTGAGGAGCACTGATATTTACATCCTGGGGGATGAGAAAAGACATTTCAAGGAGGGGCCATCGACCTTTTGGGGTGGCGGCATGATCACTTCGAGGGCTGCCGAAAATTGATGGGGGGAAGCAAATTCCCCTTTCACCCTGGATCTGCCACTGTTGGCAGATGGGATGGAATGATAAAAAATATATATTAATCGATTAGTTGGTATGGTAAGTGGCAGGTTCCAGCTCACACTATGACCGAGTATTCGTGCAATCATCTACTGTCTAATCAAAATTCTGATGAAGGACTGTGACCGAATATGTATTTATTTATATATTGTGCGTCACAATGGTGACAAGGATATCAACATAAGTCAAAACAGAAACAAACAGCTCATTGTCAATAGGTATATAA
The DNA here is from genome assembly GCA_034440635.1 of Lepas anatifera. NCBI lineage: Eukaryota > Metazoa > Arthropoda > Thecostraca > Lepadidae > Lepas > Lepas anatifera. Next base: position 864,567 of record JAOTON010001776.1, on the reverse strand, counting down.
TCACAGTAAATTGTAAACCTTTTAAAAACCCTTAACTAACTAACCCCATTTTGTACACTGTACTAAAAAAACAGACCAATTCACAACCTATCAACTTATAATTATGTTCATCGGCTCTGCGATGTGACATCTGTGATAGCATATTAATAATATGTTGCCTGTTGTGTGTTGCATTGTGGTGGTGCGGTGCAAGGTTCCTACTTTGTGCAATACATTGTCTGCGTGTGTAATCTGATGAGGAAACTAAAAGTCTCGCAAGAGGGGGAGTCCGGTAATATATTGATACTGAAATTGATACATTTCATTGTGCATACTTTATGTCACAAACTCCCCTTCCTTTCCCCTGGCAGTCGTGGATCCAGGGTTTCATTTCGGGGGGCAAGGGGCCTCGAGGCTCAACCGCTATTGCCTCGGATCAGCCTCCGCCTATGTATGAACTTTAGGCACAGGGACATTTCGGGGAATTGAGCCCTCTAGCCCCCCTTGTATCCGCCACTGCCCCCTAGTTAATTTTGGAAATGGCCCGTCCTTCTCACCACAACAGAAGCCTATCCCAACTCCCCCCATTTCAGCGAACTCGGCCGCCGGCTGGCCTGTGCCGACTCCGCCGCCGTCTCGGCTGTACCGTAAAGCAGCCTCGGATGGTGGAGCAGATAATCAAGCCAATAGTGAATAAAGCATGGCTAAGAATACCTGAAAGTGACACTCTAAATACATTTTAAGGTGCATACTTCCAGGCGCTCTCATGTTCATTGAGACATTTCCGCTCAATTTCCCGCAATGCAAGTGAACGCGCCTCCACCAATCAGCGGCCGCCATTCGTCGGCAGCCGCGTTTGCCCGCGGGGCACAGAGGTCAGAGTTCACGCTGCCGAATGAGCGAGTTCAAGCCTCGGCGGGGAGGGGTCGCGAGGCGGATTATAAACTCTACTCATGTGGTGGTAATCACGGTGGTGGATTATAAAATCCTGCGTTTGGACTGAGGGAGAACCGATGTACAAAACATTCTGCGTGTGTTGGTGGATATATGTGTGGGGTGTTAATACCTTGATGGGTGTTACTAATACTGAAAAACATGATTTCATTAAAAATTATCTATGTGAATACATTTGGAGAGAAGAGGTGCTGATGCAGGTTTCGAGTCCGGTATGATTTTTGATATCAGCTTGCCTAATTTACCATACCTAACTTAGTAGAACTGGTAAAGTAAGCAACGTCATAAGCATGGGCTCCGAAAGCGGGGGGTGGGGGGACGTGTGTTGGGAACAGGGGGACGTGTCCCCCCCTGTTCGCCAACCAGGGGGACGCCCCCAAACTTTTGGGTTCATCGTCATTAATGCTGTCAGGTACCGAATATGCTCAAAATTCGCCTCCCCGGTCGGCACCAGCCCGGGTGTGTCCCCCTTTTAAAATTACCTGGCGGTGCTCCTGGTCACAAGCCAGGCCAAACAATAAATAAATCCTGGTAGGTAACATACATTTTGAATAGATGCTGATTTTGAGCCCAAAGCTCCCGTATCTTCCAAAGGGTGGGGTGAAGACGTGAGAGGTCGACAGAGCTTGCTACTGAAACACCGATGGACCTTATTAAAACTCTTTTCGAATCATGGTAACTTTTGGAACGGCTGTTTTTTTAGGGGCATCCTTATGATATTTACTGATAACTTACTTTACTTAATATTCATTTAAATATTAAAAATATAGAAACGGCTCCCCAGTCCAAAGTGAGGAAAAACAAGTTTTCATACATCGGTACCTAAATGAACTAATGATCCTCTAAGGAAAACCGATAATGGTCATGATAAAAATTATCATTAAAATAATAAGTAAAGATAATAATGATAATATGAAAACTCCAACGATAATTACAATTACGATAAAATAATACTGTGTATTTCACACCACTCCACGTGTATACGATCCGCATACGATTCAATCACATACAACACGAGGCATACGATACATACAAGGCATACAGTACATAGGTACAAAACAGACAAACCTAGTGCACGAGATAAGAAAAACATCAGCTGCCCGAACCTAAGCATTGGCAACGCAACACTGGCGGATTGGAAGTGAATGGCCATAAAGATCATTACTTTGCTGAAGCTTTTTCATACCATGCTCTGCCATTTGCCGCCCCGGTAGCTCTGTCTATAGATCGTTGGGCTCCTTCCCTCTGCTCAGGAACAGGTAGTGGCAGTGCGTGTTCAGGCTTGGGATTGATTGCCCTGAGACGCTCTGGCGCTCAATTTTTAGCTGACGTTGGTCGGCTGGCAACTTACTGGTGAGAGGGCGGCCTGAGCGGGGTGGCCGTTCCAGCATTTTGTGGGACGTGAAACTTTGACGTCTAAATTAACCCTTCATTGCGGGAGTTTCTCGTTTGGATGGTGGGGTCGGGGTCTCCGTGACAAGTCCATTGATGACCTTAGTGAGGCTTCGACTCCAAAATCGAAACTGCAAAAGCCATTGAGTTTGAAAATTACCTATTTAGTAGCCTGAAGAAAATTTAGTTTAAAAAATGACCCATTTCGTAACGTCTTGAGCCGTTATTATATGTACGTACCTATCGATCGAAGTTATTTTTCTGGCGTTCTCACAACGGTCCGTCCCCTCCACGACTGCATTTGAAAATGTCCGAAATATTGCAATAGGTGTCATCTGTAGAATTTCCTTTGCGTTTCCCCTCATCATGTCAACCTTTTTATTTTTCAACCTCTATCCGCCTCAGCTAGATATTTTATCACCGTGTAATGTTCAATTAGCACTGCTAAAACCCTCGGTAAATCACAAAGTAGCCCTGGCGGGAGCTTCTTCCCACCCGGATCCACCACAGACTAACAGACGCCGTGGAGTTCAAAGCTGGGGCGATTCACCGCTTTTTTGGTCACTTTTCACCACGAAACACCACCGGCGGATCCAAAAGGGGGCCAAAGGGGCTGTGGCCCCTACCAAAGTCTAAAATAGTATCTGTTGTCCCCCCAAAGAACCAACTTTTGGCCGTTTTTTTTAAAGTTCTATGTTTTCACAATCTTTTTTCTCGATTCAGCACGCCCCCAAACATTGGTTTGGTCCCCTCCAAAAGCTGCTCCTGGATCCGCCAGTGCGAAACACCATCATATGTATAATAGCTTGAAAACAGAAACATTAGGAGGAAATATGGCCTCCTGAATCACTCGCTCTCACATCCATAGCTTCTGCCATGGGCGGATCAAGAGGGTAAGTAGGGGCACTTTTCCCCAGTCAACTCTTCACCCCCGCCTGAAGTGTCACTCCCCCAGGATCCGAGTATCAGCGCTCCCGCAATAGGATTTGGCACCCACTGGTGTTGGCACCGTCCCCCGTCTGATCCGGATGCCGGCCCCTTCCGACCATGAGTACCCCCGCCCTCACCATCTCATCGGAAATCCTGGATCCGCCTATGACTTCTGCAACACTGCGCCTGCACTTCCCAGCCACTGCAGTACAGGGATGCAGCAACGACCGCGCGCGAGTTTGACCTTGACCCCGATACCCCGTGACGCTGTTACCTCCCCTCCCCACTCCCCCTCCCGTGGCACGTGCTGGTACTGGGCCACCCACACTTCATTTGTATGGAGGGAGCCAAACAGAGTTGCATGCTGGCGTGTTTGCTCCGTATGTTTGACAACTGAAGCCGATGCGTTTTAAGCTGTTTGTTTGAGCTCAAGTTGTTTGATAAGTGAGGAGATAGCATTGCGGGTACAGAAGCATTGGAGTGTGTTGCAAGTACTAATATCTGAATGGATTCCCGAAACGTAGTCAGATTGGCCTCACTGAGAAATGTAGAAGAATACTTATAGCGGAGTTGTTAACCCTTACCCCGCTGGGGGGGTGTTTCAACACCCCCCTCGGGTTTTTCCGGCAGCACGAAAAAACAACGGCGCGAAGCTCCGCCGTACTCGGCACACCTTATTCTTGATAAATTCCGCAATTTCACCCAAAATTTTAAGGTTGGGTCATCTCAGGTCAGGTTACCAGTGCAGGTCAAGTGACCTCACCTCCAAAAATGTTCTATGACCTCAATATTGACCTGACATAAAGATTATGCTTATAAAATATATTTGTTTTATCAAGTGCTTTCAAACGCCGCCCGTAATTTTACTTTAGCTTTTGTGTGGAATGAGATACGGAGGGAGGCGAAAAACGCCCCTCTAGCGGGGTGCGTCATGCCAGGGGCCCCAGCGGGGCGCGTGCTAAGTCAATAACTTTGCATGAAATGATGACACAGCTTTGATTTAGATATAATTGCGCTGGGATTGCTATTGCGAGTCGATTGATATGCATATTGACTATGCTATGTTAACCCTCGCCCCACCGGGGGGGCCATCGATGGCCCCCCTAAGGTTTTTCCGGGATAGCAGAAAAACGACGAGGCGCAGCACCGCGGTTGAGGGCTCTACCTCTCACTGCATCATTTTCCCATCATCCCTGAAATTTTTTACCCCGGGTCACCCAAGGTCAGGTCACCAGACGAGGTCAACCAAGGTCACCTCACTTCACCTTTAGAGCTCTGTAAGAGCTACATTTCAAAGTCGATCGATTTGAAACTTCCTACACTTCATGACCCCTCTAGGGTCTACAAGGTGTATATCCGGGATTTTTCGATTTCGTGCCCTGAGGTCAGGTCACGAGGCGACCTCTCCCATTGGAAAAGCATGGGGAAAAGCTATTTCATGATATAAAAGCCACAAAAATGATTGCAAATACTCAGACTGCTCAGAACAACGTTTTTGGACACCCTTTCACGGATCCCAGGGGTCATATTTGCCCTTTGACTTTTCCAAGGTCATCCAAGGTCACCAGAGGTCAAAAACAGTATTTTGACAATAACTTTTGACCTAATTAAGCTAGAGCGGTGAAACAAACACCATCAGGTTTGTCTTGTCACTGGCTTTCATTTGATATGCGGCAAGGTCACTTTTTGACCTTTCGTGACCTCAGGTCATATTAGGTCACGAGGTGACCTCTGGCGGTCAAACCACTGGCGGGAGGTCTTTACGTTCCACATAGCGGAAAAAGTACTGGTAATTTGCTATCAAATGTACTTTACCAGGCCTCAATAGCTCTAATGACATAAGAGTTATGCCCAGTTTGCTTAATCATTGCATATTTGAGTGAAAATAGCCGATCTTGACCTAATTTGACCTCTGGAGGTCAAACCATTGACCTGAGCACTAAAACATGCGAAGTAATTTCTTACTGAATTCACGCGAGCTTTCTATTGCACTTTGCAGATTTGCGCTAACGCCCATATTTTCGGAGTTAGAGGGGGGGCCATCGATGGCCCCCCCGGTGGGGCGAAGGTGGCGCCGGACCCCCGGTGGGGCGCGGGTTAAAAACTGACCGTAACTTGACCTGAGGTTAGGCCATTTTTGTGTTTTGACCTAGTATAGCCATATTAAACATCATTCTATGTGCCGTGACAAGAAGAAGCGAATGGTGTCTACAAATTGGCTCTAAACAACTCTATCAGACGCTAGAGCCCAGAAACTCTTCTCTGACATATCACCTTCTTTGACATGTCATGACCTCAATATTGACCTGAGCCAAAAAGTGACTGATATAGTTTCTTCATGAATTTGTATGATCTATCCACCAGCTTTGCTTTTTGCGCTATCCCGCATAGGTGCCGAGTTCGAGGGGGTGGGGTGTTCGAATACCACCCCCCCCCCACCAGGGCGAAGGTGGCTCGGAGGCCCATCGGGGCGCGGGTTAATGTCGGGATACGGATAAAGATTTTGGGAAATTATTTGCATGTGTTGAAATGTCTCATGAACACACATACATTCATTTTTGACGTCGCTTAGGGTGCAAAAAATCTAAAATGTTGTGTCTGCTTTGGTACCGTATAAATATTCCGCCTTCTTGCATAACTTTAAACTTGATTTTGATCAGAACATTTGCATATTTGTAATAAGTAGACAGGGAGGTTGACCCTCCTACTTGTAGCGCGAAGCCCCGCCGTACTTGGCATACCTTGTCCTTCATCAATTCTGCAACTTTGCTAAGAAATGTAAGGCTGGGTCGTTTCAGGTCAGGTCACCAGTACAGGTCCTGTGAGCTCACCTACAAAAATGTTTAAGGTGGCATAAGTAAGAAATGGGTGAATCTATCGTATTGAAACATATACCACATAATGAGCCCACCGAGCGCTACAGCATATACTCTGGATTTTTCATATCGATGACATAAGGTCAAGTACGGACGACCATGACCGTCCATTGGAAATACACGAAAAAAACAGAAATTGAGCTGTATTTGTGTAGATACAGCTGAGAATACCTTCATGTTCTCCAAACCGTAGTATCCTGGGCCCCTTTTCAGGTTCATGTTGCAATTTTTGACCTATGACCTGTGAGAGGCCATCTGGGGCTACTTAAGCAGTTTTCAGATTTATATCAACAACGTTACATGAAATGATGATACAGCTTTTATTTCGATACCATTGCGTTTGGATTTCTATTGCAAGTCGATTGATATCTATATCGACTATGTTAGGTTAAAAGTGTCCTTGACCTGACCTGAGGTCAGGTCATTTTTGTGTTTTGACCTAGTGTGGTCATATTATACATCGTTCGATTTGCCGTGACGAGAGGAAGCAAATGATGCCTAAAAAGGATTCTAACTCAACTTTGTCAGACGATAGAGCCGAAAAACCTCTACTCAAAATGTCACTTTCTTTGACCTGTAATGACCTCAATATTAACCTGAGCCAAAAAGTGGCAAATATAGTTTCTTCATGAATTTTTATGAGCTACCTTCACCAGCATTCACGTTTTTCCCTATCCTGCATAAGGGCCGAGTTCGAGGGGGTGTTCAAACACCTCCCATCAGTGCGAAGGTGGCTCAGAGGCTCACCAGGGTGCGGGTTAAAAAAATCAGCCTCTCACGAGGTATTTTTTGGCCCGCTAAGATGACTTAAAACGAAGCAAGATCAACATTTAGAAATCGACATTGTCTTCAATACATTATGAGGCATTGCCTGCGACTAGCAACCTGTGAGTACCTAAGTATTTACGTTTTCAACATAGATGTGTACCCATTTTTTGAAAGGCCGAAATAGGGAAGGTTGGGGAAATTTCACGTCTTCGAACGAATGGTAACGTCGTGACGATTTCTGTAAAATTTAGCGTTAAGCAATCCTCTAAGACATTTTCCGCGGATGAGATGGGTCCCATTGAAAGTGCCCCCTTTGGGCGAAAACGTTTCGTCGCCACTGATGTCTCTGGGATGGTAGATGATGACTCTTCACTGATAAAAAAAAAAATCCTCTATGGGAAGACCCCGGTGTGTGTAAAATTTGCCCTGCTATCAACCTATATTTCAATACATTGAAGAATTAACTTTGGAGGGGGTAGTGGAGTGGTCAGCGTAGCTGTCTGCCACGCAGCCGACCCGGGTTCAAGGCCCGGCGGCTTCCCTGAACAAGGAGCAAGCTGGCTCCGAGAAAGCCTTCCAACAGGGAAAGAGTTGGCGACGCCATATGATCCTGGCAGTTGGTGCGTCGATAAGAGCCAACATCTATCTCTACAGTGAATCACCATTGTTCCCTTCTTTCAATTCCGATTCATACCTAGAATTGGCCATGCATCGGCATAAAAGTTATCTCCGTTGAAATGAGGCAATAATAATGATTATATTTCCGGAAAGAAATGCTGACAGAGTTCCTGCGTGTACTAGGTCTAGCTGACTTCTCCCACGGGCTTACCTACCTATTAGGTATGACGTATGTAGATGTTTAGGTAGGAGCTACGTCAGAAGCATCTGGCGATATCTTTTTTTGACGGAGGACAAAGAGGATTTGGAAGAATGATTTTCCCCTGGGTGCTTTAGCTTCACATTCCTTGGGAAACCGTTCCTTGGGAATTCGTTCCTTTGCGTACTTTCGCCATACGAACTTTTCTGACGTAGTTTCTTCCATAACTATGTCCAGCAGCATTTCATGTGACATATCTGACGTTGTGTGCCACCTATTGTCAAATAATCAAACTAGAGGTTGTCTATCATGCCACCAGTATATAACAGTGCCCAACGCGTTGCAACAGGTTTGCCCATACAAATCGTATAGTGAACTTGGTGGTGATCAGTGGCGGACCCAGGACTTAATTGGGGGGAGCTATGACCAACTTGGGGGGGGCGGCACCAACGACCAAATGGCGCACCAACTGCCATGGTTATCGGCGATCAATCAGACAGTTTTCCGATTTTCTTTTACGTTTAGATCATCGCGGGTCAGGTCACCAAGCCAGGTGTGCACTCAACTCCGAAGACGTTCCGTGCTGCAATGCTGAAAAGTGGGCCAATTAACTGTTGATCTGATATTCATATTGGAAATGAGTGGGGAAAACGGGACTTGGGCAACAAATGACTCTGTTGCCAACCGATAGGATTTGGTACCCGCTGATAAGTTTATCCAGCCAAAAGTGCCCTGCCCCGCCCTTGGTCCGGATGATGACCCTGATTGGCAATCCCGGATCCGCCTATGAACGCAGTCACTGCAATAAAACCCTATACAAAGTCTTTGCGAGGCCAAAATCCAGGGGAGTCCTGACCCCTCGATCCCCGGGGATTTCCACCCTTCCCATACCAACATTGGCGGACGCGGGGGGCCATTCCCGGGGGCCATGCCCCCAAAGCGCTAAGAGGGGGCCAAACTATCTTTTGGCCCCCAAACGCCGGAAAAATTTCATAAAAGGGTGTTTACACTAGGTCTGTAGAGCAAAAAAATCTTCACTCCCACCCCCCCGAGAGCGATTATGTACTTGGAGAGGTAGCTTATGCTAGGTCTGTCGAGGCACTGAAAAAAGGTGTTTACACTAGATCTGTAGAGCAAAAAAATATTCGCTCCCACCCCCCTCCCCCAAACTCGGGTCTGCGTCCGCCCTTGCATACCAACGTGAGCTTAGTATTTGTGACAGATCCCAACAGTATTACGTCAATGATTCTGAAGGATTTATATATTTTCATAGAAGAAAAGCGTTAGAGTTAGAGGTTAAAGGTATTTTCTAACTGCGCAAGCGCCAGTCACGTGACCAGACCGAGGCTATAAGTATATGCAACGCGATACCATCGGCCTCTTTTCCAAACTGAAACAAGGAGGGGAGGGACATGCCGGAGCCGAGTGAAGTTGTGAGCAACGGGACCGCAAACGGCGGGTCGCAGTTCCGAGGAATGGAGTCGGACGGAATCGATTCAGACGAGACCTTCCTCTTCACATCAGAATCAGTTGGAGAAGGACATGCAGGTGAGATTTGGGGGCGGTGGCGGTCGTGTGCGTCGCAATTGTCTAATTACGGCACGTGGAAGGATGGTGGCTAGTCTGGGAAGGTTTGTGTCATGAGGAAGTGTACTGTGACGTGTTGCATTACTTAACATATTTGAATAGCTGTGGAGGCCGTCTGTGGAATTTTTTGGGTGTCCAAATTTTGTTTGTTTTGGATGCATGCTGGTGCTGAATGTGGTGTTCTGGTGCCTGTGTTAGTTCCGGAACCATGGTGTTAGTTCGGAACCATGTGTGTTAGTTCCGAGCCAGTGCTGGCCCCCACGCCAGTGCTGGTCTGTTGCTGGTGCAATTTTTGGTGCTGCTACTGTTGAAGATGCTCATTCCAGAGCTGATGCTGGTTCGAGTGTTGTTGAAACCTCTTAGTAAAGTCATTGCTTGTTGAGCCCCCATTAGAACCATTTAAGAAATCAGGTTCTAATAGGAGGTGCTGGCACGGATTCTCCCAGTGACAGCTGATAGAAACTGCTACATCATGTATAAAGATAACTTTATTGCATTGTTCACATTGCTTTGTCAGACAATAGATTTTGTATCATAATTTAGTTTCTTGTGCTAATTTTAAGGAATAACTTTGTGTTTTTTATTTGTGTCTTACTTAGTTTGCTAACATTGCAGTGAGTTTCCTGTACATAACTTAAAGATGAGTGCATGCATATGCGAGAGATCAGAGCTATCAGGTGCCAATTGTTATTGGGTTTTTAATTTCTGAACATTTTTTGTGTGCATGAAAGTGCTTTTGAAGTAAGGTAGCCCAAATTGTATGGCTTATTCCTAGATGATTAAGATGGAAAACTTGCCCTGTAGTGGGTAGAATTGAGGGCTTTTTATTTCACAATTCTCATTGATTTTGTTGAAGTTCTTTTGGTTTTTGTTGGCAGTAAGGGTGAGGGGATGATGCTATAGTGTGTATAATGTATGTCTTTGGGATTAGCCTTCCTATAATTGGTATGCACTTAATATGAATTTACTACTTGTACCAAATTTAGAAAAGGGTTATTTGCAAATGAAATTCTCAATAGAAAAATAGGATTCCACCTTTGGTTTCCATCTGAGACCACTAAAAAAATGTTGCCATATTTTCTTACTACCCTGGGACTTGAGCATCATATGGAACATAAAGCTCAGTTGGGTTAGCTGTTTTGCAGCATGTAATGTTGCAAAGGTCATGCTATCAACATTAATCCTGTGGCTTGTTGCCAGATGAAAACAGTTCCTGTGTGAACTCTGTTTCCGTGTTAGAACTTGTAATCTGAATGATCAGGATACATCAATCGAGTGGTTGAGTTCATGAAGTGCTATTTTCCTAGCACTTCCAGTTATAGTGCGGGAGGAAAAAAGTTTATGCCAGATGAAAACGCAATTGTATATAAACAATATTTTTCGATAAAATGGGTCAGTCAACAATATTTGCACTTTTCTTCATTCATTCAGGAGGCTTTATTTGTGATATGTGCTCATTTAGCAGAAAGTTTGGTAATGGTGAAGCAGATGTCACAGGAACATGCCAGATTGTCACCTTGGGAAATATTGTCAATCTCCCCATATTCTGAAGAAAGTCCCGATGTGATCAAGCGTGATCCCACCCACGGGACGCGCCCACATGATCAGTGGAATGCTCAGACAGCTAGAAAGGGGAGTTTTTGCACAGAGGTTATGTTAGGTCAGGTCGGGTCAGTTGAGTATGCCCTTGGGTCTATTTTCCTAGTCTGGGGATATCACCCCTCTTTCTAGAATCTGAGTGCGCCTCTGGGTACCACGTTACACTACTCAAACCCTCCCTCCTTCCGTCTGTTTCGCCTCTAGGGATTTTCTTGCAGAATGTGGGGATATTTTGAAAACATTTCCCAAGGCGAATCTGGGGATATTTTGGAAACATTTCCCAAGGTGACGATCTGGCATGTTCCTGTGACATCTGCTTCACCAATACCGAAATTCTAGAGTTGGAATACTGCAGAGAATATATACATCAGCATATCTTTACATATTCCATTTTTACCTGATCACCTTCATCACTTTTAGTAGCATCATCATCGGTGCCATGGTGGAGATTGTGTTCTATATGTCCACCTGCTTTTCATGCTTAAAGAGTGCCTTTTAAGCCATAGAGGGGCTGATTATTGCAGTCTTTAGGAAAACATATAAGTGATTGAGGATGTATGTGTGAATCGTGTGGTCTGTGAGTTCGCAAGGAATATTTAAAGATTTTAATCAATGACCTCAGCCGTAAATGGGCCCTGGCCTGTGGTTGTTCGCGAATGATAAACACTTGTTGGAAGTCGGAATGAACAACCGAGTGGTGGGTGCGTATATCAAGGGCGGAGCTAGGGGAGCGTCCTGGCCCCCAATCGGCCCACCCGGTACGTAACTCCCGCACTGCATACCTGGGATCGCCCTCCCCCCCCGAATGGAGCATGTGTATTTATTAAAGGTGATGGAAAGTCCCGGCCGTCAGTCCAGGAACCATCGTTTGGGATGTTCACGCTACGTCCGTGAAAAACTGGATGTGGTGATGGCTCTTAGAATTTGGCGGAAGGGACCCAATTAAACTCAATAGACTTGAGAATGCCTAGGAAGATTTTTTAATTTGAAGTTAATTTGGCTTTCTGTATAATTTTGCCAAATGAGCTCGTGTCATTTCCACTATTGGGGACTTGGCATGTGGGTTCGCGAAATCATATTTGTCACATCAGACGTAAAAATAATATTTTTTGTCAGAGCTAAAATTACGGCAGTGTGGGATAAGATAAGATCATGCGGGTCTTTGGAAGGCACTCACAGGTGCCTATCTCACCCGGCCGCGTCGAACTCGATTTCACAACAATTCAATTCAGGGATCTAGTCGGGGGTCTCGTACAGAAACCCCACCCAATGATTATCAATATAAGTCTTGAAGACATTGATGCTCGGTGCTTCTACTACCCAAGCAGGAAGGCTGTGCCAGTCCGTGACGGTACGCACAGCGAAGTGGTTCCTCCGGATTCTGGAGACAGCCTGAGGCTTGGCGACCTTGAAGCGGTGTCCTCTCGTGGTTGCGACTGGTGGATCCTGGAATAACTTCTTTACGTGTTCCGAGATTTCCGTGCATCAGCTTGTGCATTAGGATCATGTCCCCCCTTCGCCTTCTGTACAGCAAAGATGGAAGTTTAAGTCTTCTCAGCCTTTCTGGGTAGTCAAGGTTTCGCAGTTGCGGAACAAGTTTTGTGGCTCTTCGTTGCACCCTTTCGACCAGCAGCTGATCGGCCTTGTTGAAAGGGCCCCATATAGCATGCACGTATTCAAGGTGGGGTCTGACTAGGGCTTTGTACACCAGGGGTAGTGTGAAGTTGTCAAGATGGACGAAAGATCGCTTGATAGCTCCCAGGATTTGGTTGGCTTTGGAGACGGCTATAGCGGCCTGTATACGGAATTTGAGTTCACAATCCACCTGCACTCCGAGGTCTTTCTCAATCTGAAGCTGAGCCAGGACTTGGTTATTCATCAAATACTGCCTCTGGGGATTTGACGTGCCCAGGTGGAGCACACCACACTTGGAGACATTGAAAGGAAGGAGCCACTCTTGAGACCATAACTCCAGCTTGCTCAAGTCACTCTGGAAGTGAATCTGATCGTCATGTTTGGCCACGGGGCTGTCCAAATTGGTGTCGTCAGCAAACATTTTGACTTCAGAAGACACAATAACAAACTGTCCAGGAGGTAAAATCCTGCCGAGGATACCGACTTCGCCAGCACTGTCCTTCCGTGAAGCGCCGATAATAGCCTCTCGGCGTCTACCATCCAGCGGCCGCGCGCCTGCCCTCGGGCACTCCTGACTGGGGTCGTTGACCTCGGTGAAGACGCCGGCGCGCGAGCTGGCGGCCGGAGTGAAACCTGCCCACCAGAGGCGGTCGATTCGGGCGCTGTGTGGATGTGCACCCGCCCTCCGTGATCTGGCGGAGTGGGCGTTTCTGTTCCGCGTGAAATCGCTGTTGCGTTTCACACAGATTTCGCGGTCCGATATTCCTGGCTTGCTTGGTGTGGGGAAATGTACCTGAATTTGATGTCTGGCTCTTGCGAAGGGCCTTTTCGGTTTCATTTGTTAATTGTGCTCGTGAATAATATCGATCGTTTAAATAAATCCATCATTTCTGTTTGCGCGCTTATTCTCATGTATTAAAAACAACGGTGAAATAATGGCGGTTGCGGGCAGTGTCGGATACAACGGGTTTCAAGTCCCCTCCCCCCCTTCCCCAGATGTCCGAGTGCCTAAAGTTAATGCATACCCGTAGACTGACCTGAGGCAATGACTGGGGACGTTTGAGCCCTCTAGGCCCCTCTATGGATCAACCACTGGTTGCGATTGTGTTTAGGTGGGACCCTGGCGGTTCCGAAGAGAGCAAAAATCCACCAGTTGTGTCCGAATTTTTGTTATAGGTAGCTTATAAATGGGAATTCTAGAGGATATGTTTACTCCCACATGATAGCGTTGATGGGTGAAACCGCAGTGGTAATGCACCTGCTTCCCGGGCAGAGAAATGGCTGCAAAACCAGCTGTGTTTACCCTCGCGACCCGGCTGCAACAGCCGCCGCGTCTGAACTCAAAGAGGCCCGATATGTGAAAGTTTCACCTGTTTAGCACGCTATCAGATAGGGCTCCGTGCGGCGTCTTTACTGAATGCTGGTATGATGAGTGGATGCGTCCGGATCTTTAATATTTTAGAAGTGGGTGATATTATTTTGGGACTGGAAACCATTTTGAACCGAGTGATTCGTGTAGTTCTGAACCAGGGCGTTCTCTCTGGGGCAGGAGGTAAAAAGTTAAAACTGGCCGCGGCACAAAGTGGCCATAGCTTTCCCATGCGTCGCCCTAACTTCGCATGGTACCATTAAATCTACATGGCCTTGAAGTCTAACGTTGCGTTGTACGTCCTTACGTTGTCACGCCCTGAAGCAAAAATACAGAAGTTTGTAATCTTTCTGCTATTATTCGGTTATAAATTCTTAATGGCGTGCGTGGTGATACCATGGGCGCCGAAAGCGGGGGGACGGGGGACGCGTCCCCCCTGTTGGCCTGACCAGGGGGGACGTCCCCCAAATTTTTGGGTCAATGGTCATTAATGCTGTCAAGTACCGAATATACTCAAAATTCGCTGCCCCCGGTCAGCACCAGCCCGGGTCCGTTCGCCCTGCGAAAATTCCGTGGCGGCGCCCTGGGTGATACAGGTATTTTTTCTACAGCGAGACCTTGAATATACAGCAGGCCGTAGCGTTTATATTTCCTTATTTCCATTCCAGAGTTTATAACCCCAAATCATGGAAATAACTACAGCTTTCTAGCCCAGTGCGAGTATCGCCACCATCGGACTCTCATTCAAGTTTTAACGCATCAATATGCTTAGCAGACGCTTCCTTTGGTATGTTATATTTAGGTAATCATTTCATGATTCCGTTTTAGTTATAATGCGCTCGAAAGACCCGTGTACTACGGACATATTAAACTGTATATAAATAGCAACAATAGTTTTTCCAGCATAGAAGTTTTTTTCGATACTAAAGGCAATGACGGGTCTGGTTAACGTTGACGTGGTATTTGCAATCATTTTTGGCTTATATAAAATACTTATCTTAGAGCCCGCAGCAAATAAATGATATACAACGAGGGATGGTGAGAAGTTTAAATCGATACTAAATGTACAGACTTAAAGGTGAGTGTAACGGACCACGGTACTAATTAGGATTGGGAAATGATGCAGTGAGGGTCCACGCGGTGCGTGTTGCTAGGGGGGGTAAGTAGCTATGCCCTCGTTAGTGCGGGAGTGCACGATGCAATGAAACTGTGACGTCAGCGTTTCCGCGCCGTGGGCGGTTTACGGCCTGAGCCTGTGGCGAGTTGTGTGTTGCTGGACAGGCGTAGAAGTAAGGCGAGGACTAAAACAGCGTTTTTCCAACAAAAGAAAAAAACTTTTTATGTTCCCGGACGGTTTTCTATGTAGTTTGTTACGCAGAACCAGAATATGATATCCATTTTGTTCTATCGAGTCGTTTGACCCCCTCTACCAGGGGTCCGAAGTTTGCAAGTTTTTTTTGAAAACGATATTTTCTTTGTCTCGTTGCGTGTTGGATTCAAGCATAAGCTCTGGGTGAATTACTGAAGTTTTTATCAATGACTGTTATATGGGGCTAGTAATTCAAGTAATTTGGAAATTGGTCTTCAAAAATACTATGGTTGCGTGATTTATCTCGGTTTGGCACCCAAGCGCTGTTCTTAGGTCCACCAGTGATTGGTGTTGTAAAGTCACAAGTCCAATAGCTTTAAGATCAATGTTGGAAGAAATACAAGCAACGCTGATTATTAGGCCATATCTGGCCTCCGATCTTGTTAGCTTGAGATAACAGCGTGCCAGTCACAGAAATGTTATTTTGATTCGTGAATTAGGCAAGGAATGGAGCCGAAAAAGCGGTCATCCCAATTCCTGGTGTTCAAAAGTATAGCGGATCATTTTGGGTCGCAATTGGGTTGAATCAAGGTTTTCTTGCCGGGGGGAGGTGCAGCCATAAGGGGGGCCGTTTCTGAAGTGAAACAGAGACGGCATAGTTCAAAGAGTCGTGCAATTTCCATTTGAACCTTATTTCGCGTATGTTTTGGGGCAGCATATTTGTCCAAGAACGCCTTTTTATCTTCTTCGTAATCATACCTTTCAAACCTACGAGTGGAGGAGATAGTGGCAGAGAAGCTAAAACCAACAACATATCTGAACACCTGCTGTCAGGTACACCCTGTCCTCATGTTTGGGAGGGAGGTGGTAGCCTTGTTGAAGGAGATGGACACCACATCGGCCAAGATAAGTTTTTTTTTGCCAACGTTCCAGTCACCCTCTCCGACCATCAACATTCTATCCTGATCAGTGGATCAACTGCCTCCTCTGGCTCGTCACCCACGACTTTGACCACAAGGCTGGGAATAAGGCAGACGAGTTTGATGTGTATATATTCCCAGTCATTCACTCTGCCAAGAGACTGATCGAAGAGAGTTTCAACTCTTTCGTGTACAGCTGCGCTGTCACCCTGGCCCTGAGTCTCAAGTGACTGACTTCTTGGCCAAGTACTCCAGCATCGACAACACACTCACCTGTATCATCAGAGGCGTCGAAAGTGTGGAGTACCTGCAGATCCTCGCGACTGTGGGGGTTATTATTGGGATGCACCTAATGGAGCCTTACCTATCACTCACCTCCTCCACGACAACCTGATACAAGCTGCGCTCTGCGTTCCCTACGCTTTACCGGGATCTCAGCTCAGTACAGCTTGCCGTCCTTCTGGACATCACAAAGCCGGCCTTCAGTTTCGTGTCTGAGGAGCGCTTTTCCAGCTTCCTTTACTCTGAAGACCTGCTGAAGTCCACCGTGCTCGTCATAGAGCAGTACAGGGCCGAGGTAATAAGTCCTCAGCATCCTTCTGCCCAAACTGACCAAGAGCGGGGCCAGGCAGAGGAGAGGCATTTGAATTTGGTGAGATCGCTCCTTCAGTCCACACTCTGTTAACAGGGAAGTGGCGCCCGTAGCTCAGTGGTAGAGTGTTGGGCTCCGGCCCGCCAGAAGCATGCAGTGGCAGTGCATGTCCAGGCTTGGGATCGGTTCCCCTGAGACGCTCCGGCGCTCAATAGTTTACCCGACGAACAGGTCGGCTGGCAACGACTGGTGAGAGGGTGACCTGAGCGGGGCGGCCGTCCCTGTGCTTTGTGGGACGTTAAACTTTGGCTTCTAAATTAACCCTCCATTGAGGGAGTTGCTCGTTCGGGTGGTGGGGTTGGGGTCTCCGTGACAAGTCGCTTGATGACTTTAGTGAGACTCCGACGCCAGCAGCCTTACCAGGAACAACTGAACAAAATTTAAAAAAAAGTTAACAGTTAACAAGGAAAGGCTCAGCAGCGCTCCCATCTCCAAACTGGACGCCGAGAGAAGCGTCGGCTCCATAAATTACGACCTTAGGGAAAGGGGCGCCAAAGAGCTCAAGCCTGGCCAGCTCCTCTCACGTCAAGGCCAAGGGACTCAGCCTCATCCTAGGTTCTGGTAATTGGAGATTACCTTTGGCCGGGGGGGGAACTTCTGGCAATTGGAGATTGCCAAGAAGCTTGTCAAAATGAAATGAAATAAAACTGCCAAACAAGAATTATGCCCACAACCTGGTGGTGTACCTAAGGAGGCTTAGATGTCATGTGAGCCTGGAAATGGATGACTTTAGCAAAGCTTTGGCAAAGCTGACTGAGTAGATGGATTGGCTGTTGTGTAGATGTGTCTCTCTGACACCTTATTGCGGTGTTTTGATCAGTAAAGAAACCTATTGCGACAGCAGGGCACCAGCAGCAGTTTCAAGATATATAAAACTTCAACCCCATTTGTAGAGGGGGTAAGTTGGTATAATTTATGAAAATTAATAGCATATTCTGATTCGTCATGAAAAACTACTTCTAGAAATGCCCGAGAACGAGGGACTTTGGAATATTCCTGGTAGAAGTCACTACCGGCTTGGTTTTCTTGAAAATATTAGATGCAGTGCTTCTACTGTATTTAAGACTGACTCAATTTTCTTAGAACGGTTAACCTGGCGACAAGGCTTTATAAGTAAAGACCTGTGAATTCAAGAGCCGGGGCCAACGTTTTGGCCACGATACTCGAAAATATTACCGTACCTACCCCGCGTGCCTCTATTATGACTAGGTACTTTGTAGTGAAGAAAAAATCTGCGCATGTCGCTCAGTCTCGGGGGTTCCACTGTCGGTGGAGTTATGTTGATACAAGGGTGAATTTGATCGATGTGTATTGAGTTAATCGTTTTCTGTCTTGACAAACGCTAACTCACAAATGAGTATCTTGGCTGCTATGAATTGACGTTGAGATCTCTCATCGCCTGAAGGAAAAGAACAGCATCGGCAGCGAAAACCTCGGATCATGGTCGATCGCTGGCTTTCTATCACAAGTGCTCTGATTGTGATACGGCGTCACTGCACCAGTGGCGGAACCAGGAGGGGAAGGATTCGGCCTCCGGTCCTCGTCCTGAAATCCTCGGATTCTCCCAGAAGTAAACACTTATGGTTCTGTTCCACCCCTTCTCCCCCCCGACTACCGTACTAGATCCGCCTCTGCGCTCTGTGCCTGCCTGGCCTTCTATCGCGCCATAATGCCCGGTAAATACAGCGAACGGCAGTGGAACAACTGCTCGCTGTTCTAGTGTACGGTACCCTGGTAATCTCATACCGTTCGACGGATTCTGGTGCGTCCAACACCTAGTTAAATGGAGATTCACTTTGATTTATGGATATCTATTTATCTTCTTTCGTCATCGTGGAGCTAGCCGAGTGTTTGAAGGAAAATTTTCGCTTGAATTGAAAGTTTCTAACTAGCAACAATTGAGACAACAATTGAGCGTTATTTATATTATAAATCGCACAAGGCCATGTCACCATACCGACTAGAAATATTGTCCCTGGTATGGGACAATTGTTTCACCACCTGCCGGCTCGTACGCCGTTCAGTCGATTCCCAACGTCATACATAATCATGCTTACGTGTCTCCACCCTCTAGCCCACATGTTCTGTGGCAGAATGCTCCTGCTTTAGCTTACCCCGTACGACACGCGCTTCAGTTCTGTGCCTGGCTAGCTTGTGGCTGACATAGTTACCATTGATCGATGCGGTGTGGACAAAATGGAGGCTGAAATGCACTGTCAAACGCCCTGTGAAATGTCCTTTGGCGGGGGTCGACGGCGGTGCAGGCGGTTGGACAAAGGAGTCATGGATCCTCAGATGGCTTGAGGTTGATATTGTTCCCTTCCCCTCAGGGTACGGAGAAAAAGATGAGATACAGAATTGATGTGTGAACTTTGCTAGTACCAAATGTTAGAAACGGTGAACCCCCCTTTAGTCAGCAGTTTCATTGCTCACTTGTTGTCCTCCCAAGACCATAGAATTCCAGACTGGTACCAGTTTTATAAAGCTTAGAAGTCCTCGGACAATAAACACCTGAACTGGTTCTCTGTAGATTAGACCCAGAGCTTTTGAGCAAAGCCGCTTCGCAGGAAATCCAAGCAGTGGTTTTGGTCTCTACGCCCGAACAAAGCACATACCGCCCCCACAAGCTTATACTGTAAACGCAGGCGACATTGAATCACTATCTTCGCCGTATCACAGCACTTGGTAACTTCGGCCTTGACTGATACACCACTTCATGAAAGCTTGAACGCCGGCTGGTTACCCCCACTCACCTCTTGAACTTCAGCCCATCGATGTCGGTGGCCTTGACAAACCTTGGAAGTGTCGTGTGAGAGTCACAGTCGGGCCTGTAAAGGTCGCCTGCCTCAACGTTGGCAAAAAGAGGGCTTATAATGCGCAGTAGAGAGTGGAACCGTGACTGCATCGCGGAAAAAGTGTTAATTCAGTCTTTAGAGTGACGGTTCAGTTCCGGAGATTGAGTACGGCTGTGGCTACCTCTCCCGGCGGGGCCAAATTTAACCTGGATTTGGCCCGATTTTGGTGATTTCGTGATAAAGGAACACTAATATTTTTCGACTTACCCGTTTGCCCCTTCTCCCCTCATCTAAACGTTTAAAATCCGCCATTGCTACAATTATTATGTACTCTAGTTGCAAGCAAAGCGCAGCTGTCAAGTAGAGGTCAAAGGAACAGCTCGGCCCTTCATGTTTCGCGCGGCTAAAACTTATGGAACTTCCACTTGCCCTTGGTTTTTAAGCGCTTAACTCTTGCGGCGGTGTATAATTGTCTCCATATGTGCCAAACCATTGTTCCTTCAGCTCAAGCCGGCACTAGAAGACCTATGTGATGGCTCTCGGTATTTCTATTCATACACCCGCACCTGTTTGTGTTGTCTTCGTTGTTTCTACCTGTACACCCGGGCCAGTTTGTGCTGCTCTCGATATTTCTACTCGTACACACGGACTTGTGTGTGCTGCTCTCGGTATTTCTACCTGGGCTTGTGTGCCTTATTTCCACCTGTACGTCCGGGCCTGTGCCCGCTGCTCTCTATTATGTATCTATTTCTCCCTATTTGCTAAATCTATTTCTTCCCGTATTTCTGAGCGTGGTTCCGTTGTTCTCGGTATTTCTTCCCGTACTTCCGGTTGTGTTTCCGCTGCTCTCGGTATTTCTACCTGTCCTGGTTGTGTTTCCGCTGCTCTCGGTATTTCTTCCCGTACACCTGGTTGTGTTTCCGCTGCTCTCGGTATTTCTACCTGTCCTGGTTGTGTTTCTGCTGTTCTCGGTATTTCTACCTGTCCTGGTTGTGTTTCCGCTGCTCTCGTTATTTCTACCTGTCCTGGTCGCGTTTGTGCCGCTCTCTGCGGTTATAACGGCAGCGTCGGAGGCGTCGACACCGCTCGCACGCCTCGCGCGCTCCGGCCGTTGCGGCCGGTGTCCGTTAGTGGACCGAGCGATCTGCTGCTGCCGGAGGCGATACGTCCTGTTACCGCCTCTGTTCTGAACGGGATCAAACGCACTCATTAGCGGGCCTGTGTTGTAGACCAGTCTGTGCTGTGAATGGGATGGGGCGGAATTCTTGCTGAATCGCAACGGCTAAAGATTCTGACTCCGGTGATGGAGGCCTCAGTAGTACTTTTGACTGAACGCGACATGTTTTTATAGCGGCGGTTCTGGACGTCGTATGTCCTCACTGATCCAACAGTTCCGTTGTTTGAACTGTGCCCTTTCCACATGGCAGTTTCTTGTTTTTACCTACATTGCGTGCGTTTGCCACGACCGTGGGAATCCTGCGGGCGACTTTGTGCTTATAGACAAAGCAGTTTGGCGACAGTGTGACAATGCGGCTTCTGATTGTCTTTGTACGATGTCCAAAACGTTGTGAAGGTTAGACTGATGCAAAGATCTGTCCTTGTCGCTAGATATTTGCGACTGTGTCCACAGATAAGATTTGTGTATTAATGGTGCCATGGTAAACGTCTCTGACCCTGTGTCGTACCCTGTGCATGCAGACAAGACATGACCTGTGACGTGATTGATATTGATGTGAATTTGTGTCCACAGACCAGAACTGGCCTGGAATGACCGTGTCTAGACAAGATCTGTGACCAAGTCAGCGATGCCATCTTGGATTCCTGTGACCTTGTGTGACCTGGTGCCCACAGACAAGATCTGACCTTGTATAACCCTTAAGTGACCTTGTGCCCACAGACAAGATCTGACCTTGTATAACCTTTATGTGACCTTGTGCCCACAGACAAGATCTGACCTTGTATAACCTTTGTGTGACCTTGTGCCCACAGACAGGATCTGACCTTGTATAACCTTTATGTGACCTTGTGCCCACAGACAAGATCTGGCCTTTTATAACCTTTATGTGACTTTGTGCCCACAGACAAGATCTTCCTTGTATAACCTTTATGTGACCTTGTGCCCACAGACAAGATCTGACCTTGTATAACCTTTATGTGACCTTGTGCCCACAGACAAGATCTGACCTTGTATAACATATATGTGACCTTGTGCCCACAGACAAGATCTGACCTTGTATAACCTTTATTGCACCTTGTGCCCACAGACAAGATCTGACCTTGTATAACCTTTATGTGACCTTGTGCCCACAGACAAGATCTGACCTTGTATAACCTTTATGTGACCTTGCGCCCACAGACAAGATCTGACCTTGTATAACCTTTGTGTGACCTTGTGCCCACAGACAAGATCTGACCTTGTATAACCTTTATGTGACCTTGTGCCCACAGACAAGATCTGTGACCAGGTCAGCGATGCCATCCTGGACGCCTACCTGCGGCAGGACCCGGACGCCAAGGTGGCCTGCGGTGAGTACACCAGTACCCGCTCATCATCTGGTACAACGAATCGCTCATCATTGCTGCAATGGCGTCGGCTCCCGTCTGTTGCTGAGCCTGCTGATTTATAAGTGTAGCTTTTGTTTGTGTTGCTGCTGGAATGTTTGTTGTCCATCCTACTCATTTTCTTCGCTGAAGTGTTTCGTTATCCCTTTTCCCCTTGGCGTATCATTTCTCCTTTTGTTTTCTTCTCCCCCACTTCTCTTCCCTGGTTGTGTTCTCACTTTGAAGCTAATTTATTCAGCCGTTATTGTCGTTCTGCCAGTGTGCTACCGGGTATATCCAACTAACGGATGTAAACTCCCTGTCCAAGACCAAAATACCGATCTGTGTGCCTCACGGTAAATTATTCCCGTGACATTCCAGTATGTTTGAATGCTAGACGCGTGTGGTTGCATATGAATACATGCATATGAATACATGCATGAATATGAAGATGCATATGAATACAATCATATAGCGAGGCAACGCAAAATCCATAGCAGCACGTGCCGTGTAAACTTCTCGTATCCCTGTGATTGCTTGTTATCCTGTGTTGCGAATACTTGGGTGCTTGGCGAAGAGCGACAGTTAGGCAAGCTGAATTTTCCACCCACTACTGTGATATTTTGTATTCAATTTTCACTCGCCTTTCGGGTATTGTATTATTAATTATTTTATTATAATGATAATAGTTATTATTTTAATGATATAAAAATTCAATAATCCCGGTGTTTAGTCAAAAGTATAGTAATAATGAAAGTTGTATGGCAAATTTGGTCATTGGCTTGGCTTTTAATAATGGTAAAATTGAGGGTTTTTTATTGACGCTGAACTTTCCACTCACCGTCTATATTTTCCAATATTCAGTTCGTTCTGTGCACTCAGTTCCAATGTTCAGTTCGTTCTGTAATGCTCATCTCGCTTTGTCTCCGTTTTGTATCGCTTTTTCTGTTTGTTTTCTCGTTCCCTGAATGCTGCTTCTTGCTGGGAGTTTATATTGTTTCTTCTACCTATGTTACACTTGTGCGCTAATCTGTGTGTCTGTGAAGGTTCCATTCTGTTGCTCATTATCACTTTGCTTCGCTCATATCTTTTTTGCTGGTCTCTTCATTTGCTCTGTCCTCTGTCTGTACATAAAAGAAATGAAATAAAAAAGCTGATGATGATGATGATGATGAATATTAATTTTCATCTCAGGACCGCCAATTTTGGGGATACTCTTGGTACCGTTACATCGCTGGCTCGTGACTGTAGGCTGGTCGATAGCCCCACTACTCCAATCGATCCACCAAAGTCGCCTGACTCAACCTCGGGGGTGCCACACTTCAAGACCGGGTCGATAGGTGCCAGATCGGAGTTCGCCTCGAACTGAAGAGCTGTGTGAACCCATCAGTCAGGACGGTCAAACATGGACTCTCTAGTGGGGATTATCTAGCCTGTTTGGTGTTTGTACCCGATACCTCTGACCCTGAGGTCGTTAAATCGAGCTGCGTGCTTTGAGTGGTGGCTTCTTTTGTGGTTGTCTTTATTGGAACGTGTCTGAAATAGACGCGGCCTCTGGCTAGATTGTGGCTGTGGACCCGCAAAAGAGTTCTTGTATAATCGTGGTTCCCGCAGCGTACTGTGGCTTCCCTGCCTTGTGGGGCGTCCTTTTTGTTCAGCCTATTGATCAGAACAAGTGCTCCACTCTACGCTCACAATCTCTCTCTCTCTCTCTCTCTCTCTCTCTCTCTCTCTCTCTCTCTCTCTCTCTCTCTCTCTCTCTCTCTCTCTCTCTCTCTCCTCGCGTCACAATCGTGATGACCTTATCTTGGCCAGGCGCCACTTGTTCTGCTTTGATTAGCGATTCGCTGTAAGTGGTGGCCGGGCTGCTGTTCCCAACCGTCTCTGGTTTTAGGTGGGAAATGGTAATGTTGAATGTATTCATAAATGAAAATAAATGTAAAATAAATAAGTTCATAAATGAAAAATATCCGGCTCACTTTCATACAGTATCAGAAAAAGGCACATTTATTTTGAAAACGAGCATTTTGTCGGATGAATGAAATTTTGGAGTGAAAATATCGTTTAAATTTGTTCTCATCTTCAATAGTTCCAATTGTTTTCAAGCAGTTGCAACAGGCCTGCGTGAAGGCTTAACACTTAAAATTATGCTTACATATAGCTTTCAATATGGTGGCTAGCACGTTGTAAATTTTAGGTCATTCCAATAATTTTGTTATTAAGCTATGATAAAGGAATTTGACGGTAGACGCGTGATCAAGGAAGCATTTGCGAAACATCAATAAGACCATGTGTCTTTCGAGTAGAATGTCAGCGGAGTTTTTTCGGAGCGGTGTTTTTTTATAATGTGTTACATGGTCGGAACCCACTCACTGCGAATGAGGAGGCCCTGAAGTCATTCCTTTTGCTTCTCCAAGTTGGATCTTCTACTCGGTCCAAGGACAGATCCAAATGGGGTCGTTGCCCCTTTAAAGGGAATGTGGCACCTTGGTCGAATCCTGCAGTTTAGTGCAATTAGGCGTACTTTTAGCTGAAAATAATGAAACCACTCATGATTTCTCTGAAAAATGTTCAATAAGCTCAATATTTTGTTTTTAAAATATACTCCTCTAGAAAAAGAAATAAATATCAGCCTGTGGATGATGTATATATATATCATATATATCATGCCATATATGTATATATATGGCAACCACTACCATACTTGAAACGCTTCAAGGGCTTCGATTGGCTGATGCTCATCGTGACGTCAGCATATGTCGTCACACCAGCAGCTCACAACAATGGCCGCCCGGCGAGGGTCTGATGAGGGGGTTAGTGTCATGTAAGTTTTAGCTTTTTTCTACGGAAATACCGAGTTCCAAGACAAATGATATAGTGGAGTACCGGGTTTTCCGACTTGCTTTACAACTAGGCTATCTCAGTTAAAATCACGTTATGAAGGTGCCACATTCCCTTCCGCAGGGCCGCGTGCCGAGTGCCGAAGTCGCCCTGTCAATGCGAGACTTATGCGGAACAGGTGCCCAAAAATTGGCAGAGTGGTGAATCACCCAGAGTGGTGAATCACCCCTGGTAAATGTGACTCGCCTGTAGACTTCGCTCACTCCCCCCACCCCCTTACCGAAATATGGCAATAAAATGTGATAAAATAAAATTTGGCAGCCGCCTCACTGTTTAACATGTTTTATCTGTCACTGACTCCTGTGAACAGCTTAAACGAATTCAAGGCCGGTTCTTCCCGCCGTTTCTACTGGAACAGATTTTAGGCGACAACACAGTCATGGGCATCGGTCAGGTTCTACCATACCTGCGGGAGATAAAGTTTGACATAATTTACAATCCCATCCCACCTAATTAAATGGCATGTAGAGCTCACAACAATCCAGGACGGGGTTAAATTACATAACATTAGGAACTAAGTAGTTAAACAATGATGGACGCGATATAGCCTAGATGCTGAAAGCGCCCTATAAACCCCAATACACACACACGCGCACTGACCCGGTCTGAGACGGATTGCGCAGACTCCCGCCGCCCCATGGTGAGGCGTTGCTTGCCTCGCGTATAGCCCAGTTGCTGAAAGCGCCCTAAAACACTAATACACACCACGATGTATCGCATTGGTTTTCCGGCAAACTTGTATTTGTCACGTGCAATACTTAACGCCGAGGACTCCTCTCGGCAGAAACCACCACCAAGACTGGGATGATCCTCGTCTGCGGAGAAATAACTTCGACCGCCACGGTGGACTACCAAAAGATCGTACGTGACACCATCAAGGAGATTGGATACGACGACTGCAAGAAAGGTACGAGTTCTAATGATGGGTTGCCTGCGGTGAATGCATTCTGAAAGGCAATTAAAGTTGACCAGAAGCATGTTAAATTGTTGCGAGAGATTGTGAAAGCACTATCATCGAGCAAGGAAGAAAATAATGTATCAGTGACTATTCTCACCTTTCATCAGGCCAGATGTTTTATTTTGATGAGGTGCTTCCAATCTAGATGAATGTGTTGGACATACAGAGCAACTGGTGACATTTTTAAGGGTGATGCTTGCCTGATCAGCGGGTGAACGCTAGCATGATTCTAGGGATCACCAGATACTGTGTATTTGACGAGATTGGGCAAGGTGGAAGTGGTTTAAAAGGCGGACAAGAATCGGTGGTTTTGGGTGATCTCACTTGCTTACGCCTAGGACAAGCTTGGTGGCTTTCTTTGTAAATCGGGAAGGAAGAAACATAATTCATTGGCCCGCTGACTTTTGCTAGCGGCTAGATATGATATAAAAAGCAATGGTTTCTCCGGTTTTAGTAGTTAGCAGGGGAATGTTATAGTCGGATTTCTTGTGGGGTGGAAATGTTTCAGGTGC
This sequence comes from Lepas anatifera, assembly GCA_034440635.1. Taxonomy (NCBI): domain Eukaryota; kingdom Metazoa; phylum Arthropoda; class Thecostraca; family Lepadidae; genus Lepas; species Lepas anatifera. The sequence continues at coordinate 838,073 of JAOTON010001776.1, read as the reverse complement.
CATACACGTGCATTGTGTTCCACAATAACCTGCTTGTTGCAATCCGATTCTGGAAACTAAACCAGGGTATGGTTATAACCTTTGGTGGTAAAATTTGTCGCGATGATTATGCAATATTCAGTTTTCGATTCCAGAACACGCACAACGATAGAATTCGACAGTCAAACACTGTTAGATGTCACTCATAGGTTTGGATCCGAAAACTTTACGATATGACGATAGGTTTCGACTTCAAAACGCTCAACCTGATGGTGGCGCTAGAGCAGCAGAGTCGTGACATAGCCGCTGGTGTTCACGAGAACAGACACGAGGATGACGTGGGAGCCGGTGATCAGGTACTTCCTCCCGGAGATCCGTGGTCTGGACGCTGACGGCCTTGCGGCGGGGTGCACCAGGGTAGAGTTGTTAACCCTAAAATTCGGTGGTGGCATGGATAACACGAGATGTGCTCCACTCGGCAGGCTGGACTTCAGGTGGTTTTGTATATTTTTTCGGTATGCTGCAATGAAAATTCGAAGCCGCTGGTGACGGAAAATGTTGGGTACTAATGACTGAATGACCAGTTGACCCTGCATTCGCTTCGAGGCAGGTGGTTTCCCATGAAAATTGCACGTGGGAAACTTGAGGCGAGCAGAAAATTGTGTATATATCACCAGCGAACTCAGGGTTGCAATATACTAACCCGGTGACCACTCCAACGGTGCTTGCATCTCTCGTTGCTTGCTATTCTCTCCGGGATATTAACTGCACGTGCTGCGCCGGGTGTTCCCCAGGGTTCGACTATAAGACCTGCAGTATAATGATGGCGCTGGAGGAGCAGTCGCCCAACATCGCCCAGGGCGTGCATGTGGGGCGGTGTGACGAGGACATTGGCGCTGGTGACCAGGTATTGCGGCGTGGTGTTTACTGCCGTCAGACAGGGACGGATGAAAAATATATCCTCGTTTCCTTTCATTTCCCTCGGATTTTAAAGCCGTGCATCAAATTTGACCCGTTGTTTTTAGCTCTTCATAGAAATACGATTGAATGAAATGTTTGAAAGATTTTTTGTCCGGTTTGCCACTGGCTGCCGCGGGTGTATATTTGCTTCTTGTAAGCTGAACGTTTCAATACAGAAAAAGGTATACTGCTAATAAATGATATACCACCAATGACAGAATTGTCAGTGATGCTGACATGCTGCTGTTTCTTGAGCTGAAATAATCATAAGAGATATCTCTCCTGCTCCAAATTCCTGGCCTTGCGTATGGTGGTGGATAACAATTAATATTTTTTCGAAATGAATTGACAAGCATGCTCGTCAAGGGGAAAGGGTGGAAGGTACCAGTCTTCAGGGCTGGAAAATTATATTTGTGTATCTCTAGGGCCTGTATAGATCTAATTGCCTGGAGGATGAGTGCTAACTCATTAGTGTAAGCGTATCACGAATCTGGATCTTTTTAAAGGGAATGTGGCACCTTTATAACATGATTTTAACTGAGATAGCCAGGTTATAAAGCATGCCGGAAAACCTGGGGCTTCATATATCATTTGTCTTGAAACTCAAATTTTCCGCAGAGAAAAGCTAAAAACCTACCTGAAATGTACCCCTCATGTACCTCAAGCAGCAGGCCACAGTTGTCAGACTGTTGGTGTGACGACATATGCTGACGTCACAGTGAGTATCAGCCAATCGAAGCCCTTAAGCCTATGGAATATGGTAGTGGTTGCCAGATCATGACCTCATCCACAGGTAGATAATTATTTTTCCCTAGAGGCGCATTTTGAAAATAAAAATATTGAGCTTATTGTAATTTTTCAGGAAAATCATGGACGATTCCATGATTTTCGGCTAAAAGTACCCCTAATTACACTTAATTCCAGGATCCGACCAAGGTGCCATGTTCCCTTTTTTGCGGGTAGAAATGAAATTGCCTACAATCTTAAATTACAAATCAAGTTCGATATGGCGCAGTCGCCAAGTCACCATCTACCCCCTGCTCACGCTCAAGGACTCGTCACCATTCTCCCATCGCTGACATCTCCCTCTAATGCGCCGCCCCCCAGGGACTGATGTTCGGCTACGCCAGTGACGAGACGGAGGAGTGCATGCCCCTCACAGTGGTGCTGGCTCACGCCCTCAACCGCAAGATCACGGAGCTGAGGAAGGATGGCACCCTGTGGTGGGCCCGACCCGACTCCAAGACACAGGTCAGCTGGTGTTGGAATGATACTATTTTTGATAGGTTTTGCAGTGCTTCGGCGATGAGGATAATGAGAAGTTGACAAGGTGTAGACTGGTCTGTCTCCTCGAATCCTGGATGTAAAATATACTGAGATTATATTTGTGGGCACAGCCCTTCATCAGAATCATGTAGGATGACTGAGATGGTGATATTACCTACGTGATTCTGATAAACGGCTGCGCCCAAAAATATAATGTTGGTATATTTTACATCCAGGATTCGAGGAGACAGACAATACTTACCTTGCCTACTGATTCTATTTTTGGTTTATTTACGTACCAGTCCATAGGTTATATGGCGTCGAAGTGGAGGCAAGCTAACTCGACTGGGTATAAAACTGCCTCTGGGCGGGCTCGATCCCGAGACCTCTTGCTCACTATAAATGTCACGTGATGGGCCGGACGCGGGCGGCAGCCGACTGCGCCACCCAGGCACCCCGTAATAACTCATTAACATAGGTTGGATAGTGGGGAGTGTAATACTGTGCAAACATTTTGATGTGCAATAATTATAATTACTCCTTAATATAGGTTGGATGGTGGGGGAGTGTAATACTGTGCAAACATTTTGATGTGCAATCATTATACCGAGCTTTGATGTTAAGGGGCGGTAATGTGCAAATGGTTTTGTGTGTGGTAATTAACTCGGTTTTGATGTGTGGAACGATATTGTGCAAATGTTTTGGCTTGTTTGTGTTAGTCAACCCAGTTTCAGTGTTAAGGATAATGAGGTATACACGTAGCTCAGTGATGTTGAGGTCAAATACAAATGGTTAATTGCCAGCCTCCTGTGAATAGCTCATTCTCCTGTAGCATAATTCAGTGTCTTGGACAGCATTTAAACATCAAAGAGCTCATGAATCAATACAGAAGCAACGGCATAGACTTGCATGACATGGTTTTCACCATGTGAGGAGTATTGGGTATTTCATGAGTATGGGTGTTTCACCACTATGCGAATCAGCAACGTATTGAAGAGCTATACCCACTCGTGGATGTGGAATGTATATGGCTTTTAACCTCATGATCCGTGAAAACCAGGTCTCGGCTACGCCTCGGGTCGGTTTTCTTTGACTCGGTGAAAATCGAATGAGCGCTGTGAAAAATAAGCACTCTATCCCCGGATGGATATACATCATTCCGGCCTTTTTTGTTATGTTTTGTCATGTGACCTATTAAAATCCGTGGATAGAAATTATCTAGCTATTAAAAAAAGAACTCATTTTCTTTACACATACAGGGACAGGTTTTAAACCACACAGTACGGGCGTTGCAAGTGGTGGTGGAGAGCAAGGCCTTTAAATGTAGAGGTAGAACGCTCCCCTCTCAAAAAATGGCAACCTCTATTTCTAGAGAATTTTACGTTTGTGACGTCAGCAGTTGCTCTCAAGGTGGAGCCGCCCATTCATTCAATGAGAATCGACTCCGGATCGTGGAGTGTTTTACGGTTTCAAGATGCATCTGGCGAGGGTAGACCCAAGATTTATTACGCCACGTCCTCAAAAAACAGTATTATTGCCCCTAACACGCAACTTATCTCCTGATAGCCCTGTCTTGTACAATGCTCAGCGACAATGCGTTGCTAAGCAACCTAGGCGATCGCTGACGTCATCACCATGGTGAATGCCAGATTTGAGGTTGCCATTTTTGGCATAGGCTAAAAGCCGGAGCGCAACCCCCTGGTGGAGAGGCACTTTTCATCAGAAAATGTTCTGGTCTCAGCCAAATTGGAGAAAGAAGTTGAACACGTGCGCCAGTGGATGCGAAACTTTTAAAGTGTCCATAACCGAAGAACGCCTTCTTTGGAGAGTAGTTTCCAGCGAGGAATTAAACCTCCACTCGGCCTCCATTCATGTGTTTGGTTGGAGGCGGCGCTGCTGACAAGCCTGTAATGTTTTATTAGGTTGGAAATATTCCTCAGCCACAGGTAAAGACGGCAGAGGAATTGTGTTCGGTTTCTATAATCACCAATCATCTGGTAGCCGTTGGTTGCGAGTTTCCAGCTCACCAATCTTGTGCCGTTTCTGGCGGTTTTCTAACCCACCAATCTGGAACCTATTCAGCAGGGTTTCTAGCTAATCATCTGGTGTTGTTTCTGGCGGGTTTTAACTATTCTGTTTCCGTTTCTGGCGGGTTTCTAACTGACCAATCTGGCATCTCCCTCAGGTGACGATTGAGTACGCCTCGGACGGCGGGGCCATGGTGCCCAGGACGGTGCACAGTGTCGTGGTGTCGGTGCAACACTCGCCAGACATCTCGCTACCTGCCCTCAGACAGGAGATCATGGACAAGGTGAGAGCTGGTGTAAATAGGAGCCAATGCTGCCGTCCAACGGGAGGAATTTACATTCGGAATGGTTTACAGGAGAGCGCTTTTTCCGTTTCACTTAACATTAGCAGAGCCCTGGGACTGGTTTGAAAAGACGATGTAACTAAAAGAAATTCGGGGAATTTTGTCAAATAATTTACAAGATAGACGCAGCTTGTCTTTCTGCATCGAATGATACTAAAATCTCAAAATTGAACAAATTGACTTCGCCCTCTTCCGTGGAACGGCGGAATAGCTGTGGGATTAGGGAACGCTTTTGACCGTTTGTTTGGCGATGTCTCGAAATACGACAGGGAGTGTGACCGAACCGGATCTGGCCATATGATACATAGGTTGTTTTCTGGGGGGGGGGGGGCTGGGTTTCTTTCGTGTAATTGTTACAAGTATTTTGCACAACTTAACATTTTCTTACATTTGCCTTGCTGACATACTGGGAAGCTAGCTTCGGTAACTCAGTTCATTGCAGCCTTTCCCTTTAACCCGCCCACCGGGGGGCCATCGATGGCCCCCCTAAGGTTTTTCCGGGATAGCAGAAAAACGACGAGGCGCAGCACCGCGGTTGAGGGCCTACCTCTCACTGCATCATTTTCCCATCATCCCTGAAATTTTTACCCCGGGCACTCAAGGTCAGGTCACCAGACGAGGTCAACCAAGGTCACCTCACTTCACCTTTAGAGCTCTGTAAGAGCTACATTTCAAAGTCGATCGATTTGAAACTTCCTACACTTCATGACCCCTCCAGGGTCTACAAGGTGTATATCCAGGATTTTTAGATTTCGTGCCCTGAGGTCAGGTCACGAGGCGACCTCTCCCATTGGAAAAGCATGGGAAAAGCTATTTCATGATATAAAAGCCACAAAAATGATTGCAAATATTCAGACTGCTCAGAACAACGTTTTTGGACACCCTTTCACGGATCCCAGGGGTCATATTTGCCCTTTGACTTTTCCAAGGTCATCCAAGGTCACCAGAGGTCAAAAACAGTATTTTGACAATAACTTTTGACCTAATTGAGCTAGAGCGGTGAAACAAACACCATCGTGTTTGTCTTGTCACTGGCTTTCATTTAATATACGGCAAGGTCACTTTTTGACCTTTCGTGACCTCAGGTCATATTAGGTCACGAGGTGACCTCTGGCGGTCAAACCACTGGCGGGAGGTCTTTACGTTCCACATAGCGGAAAAAGTACTGGCAATTTGCTATCAAATGTACTTTACCAGGCCTCAATAGCTCTGACATAAGAGTTATGCCCAGTTTGCTTAATCATTGCATATTTGAGTGAAAATAGCCGATCTTGACCTAATTTGACCTCTGGAGGTCAAACCATTGACCTGAGCACTAAAACATGCGAAGTAATTTCTTACTGAATTCACGCGAGCTTTCTATTGCACTTTGCAGATTTGCGCTAACGCCCATATTTTCGGAGTTAGAGGGGGCCATCGATGGCCCCCCGGTGGGGCGAAGGTGGCGCCGGACCCCCGGTGGGGCGCGGGTTAAACGCGATGCTTTCCCGGCTAAAACCATGCCTTTTTAACTTGAAATTGAAATGCGTTAATTTTACTTTGAATTAGACCAATTTCAACCCAAACTAAATCAGCAAATCAAAATAAGTCGATTTCAAATTAAAACGAACTCTTAAGTTCTTGTCTCAATGCACGCTTGTTGGATGAAATATGTTGTGCACATCACGGCTAGTGGCTGAAAAGGCTGTTAGGTGGTGTTAGTACGATAAACATGATTGTGTTCATGATATAAATATACCAGTTTTGTTTTGAACTTGATTGATTTGCATTTTCTGTATTTTCTGTCTTTTTTAATTTTTTATTCCGATGTCCTTTACGGAAATGTTTTTTTAAATACTTCATCTATGTAGAACACCCCAACACCCTTTCAGCGTCCTCATAAAATGTATTCGCGCAAGAACTGCGCCTCTAAACGCAATGGCAATCCTACCAACTTCAGCTTCTGCGTGTCTCTGCCAGGTGGTGCGGGTGGTGATTCCGGCCAAGTACCTGACTCCCGACACCGTGTACCACGTAAACCCGTGCGGGGAGTTCATCATCGGCGGACCGCAGAGCGACGCCGGCCTGACGGGAAGGAAGATCATCGTGGATACCTACGGAGGATGGGGCGCGCACGGCGGAGGCGCCTTCAGGTGGGTTCGGCACGTTTTTCGTATGTGCTTTTGTTCTTCTTTAGCTCCGAATTGTGCCTCTGGTTTTGTATTGGTGAGTTTGTATTTGTTGTGTAGTGTCCGTTGGTGAATATGGTTAGTGGGTGTGTCGAATTTGTGGAGGGAAGTTGCGTTCGTTTCCTCTTGATTGCTTGTGATTTGTAATTCGCTATAAGCTTTCCCTTAACTGTCCCTGTTTTGCATGGTCATTTTAGCTTATCTACATTAAACAACTTGCACGAGGGAAACTGTAAACTGTCCTGAAATTATTTTTGGGCAAGGTGGAGGGTGAGACTTAACTTTAGGGGCGGTCAAATATGTATTGCACAGAACGCCTTCTAAAAAAACTTTAAGTTAGTAGAGTGAGACGTAATTCCCAAAAGGGGTAAGGAGTATTATAAGTTCAAGAATATATTCAAGATTTGGTGTCATGTATTTTTTTAGATAAAGCTTCAACAAGTCACACCAGTCCACTCCTGTTTACCAAATATAAATACTTGTCTCCTCATCAGTTCGATTTTTAGCTCAGGTCAAAATAGGCCGCCGTTGGGGCCGAAAAGTCTTTAAAAAGTACATTCTCCACCTAAAGTTCTGAATTTCAGGGCACTTTTTTGTGTGACGTGAATTTTTGTAAACCACTTTAGCGCTCCGATTTGTGCTCTTTGGTATTCTATTGGTGAGAGTTGTTTTTGTTTATTGTCGGGTGGTGTAAATGATTAGTGGATGTGTGACATTGGCGGATGTTTTGCGTTCTTTGCCCCTTGATTGCTTATGATCTGTCATCCGCTCTAAATTATGGTCTGAATTTTCCTTGTTTTTCTTCAGCATTTTAGCTGATTTACATAAATGCCTTTTGCGAGCTAAGTTATTCACTGTTAGGTAAGTTGCTGCTACTTCTCAATATCCTGAGGGGGCCCAGATCTGAGCAGTAGAGCAACTGGTTTTTTATGATTCCCGGTTTAAGTCTCGGTGGGTTACCTGAAAAGTAGCCTGTTCTATTAGATATCTTTCGATAGATTTGCATTCACCGTCGTCGTACAATCTGAGATAAACCATACGCCACGAACCTCCTCCAGTCCTCCCGTGAACCCACCCCTGAAACCTGTCTGCTGACGTCCCGCTCTGCTCTTCAGCGGCAAGGACTACACCAAGGTGGACCGGTCGGCGGCCTACGCTGCCCGCTGGGTGGCCAAGTCGCTGGTGAAGGCCGGTCTCTGCCGCCGCTGTCTCGTCCAGGTGAGTATCACTGCCTCATTGACCTCTCTGCGTCCGTCCTGTCTGCATGCATCTGTTCAGGCGCCTCCTTCCAGAACAGTAGAGCGCTCCAATCCAGCTTTTTATTGGTTTGCAAAGCCTTCTTTTCTGGAGGAGGTTAGAGGAGGCGCTGGAAAAATCCTTTGTTGCTATGTTCCTATTGGCCAGGTCACTTGTTTTTTTATAGCTAGGATTGACACTGAGGCTGTAATGGGGTGAAAAATGTCGCAAAACTCACCGAACGTTATCTCTCGCTCAAAAGCCTGGACCTGGCGTAAGTCCAAATAGCCAGACTCCGGTCTCGGTATGAGGGGTTTTTGTCATTTCAGGAAATTTGAGGTGTAATTTGGTCGGTATCGGAAGTCCAAATGATTCGGAGAAGTCCGATTATACGCTACGATTATTGATAGGGATTGGAGTCGTATCCGAGAAATACAACAAAACTAGTCCTAATCAGAAACTGTCCGAATTGTCGGTCACTGACCTGTCCAATCAATTATGGGAACGGTCGGAGGATTCGGGGAGATCTTTGAGGAGAGATTCTTCATGGCACAGTTTTCTCCATGGATGTCGAAAGCAGGGTCGGAGGGGCGCTTTTCCGCGAATCGGGGAACGTCCCGCCCCCTGGGAAACAAAGTTTGAGACGTAACCTAGGTTTTTCGTACCTTTTCTCCTTTCACCAGGGGTGAACTTGTGAATATGTTCAAGTGCGTCGTGGTGAGCGCTTTCAGACCGTCAGTATGCCCAAAGCTCGCCTCCACCCTCCCCTCCCCCCGTTGTTCGAGTCACACTCTGTAAGTGATCTGACCACACCCCTGCTCTTCTCCACAGGTTTCGTATGCCATCGGGGTGGCGGAGCCGATTTCCATCACCGTCTTCCACTACGGCACCAGCAGCTACAGCCAGAGGCAGCTCCTCGACATCGTCAAGAAGAACTTCGACCTGCGACCCGGCAAAATTGTCAAGTAAGTGCGGAAACCACTGGGTGAGATGGGTGAGTCCAGTACCTCCGAGGGGCTGCTCCCAGGCAGGGACGGCATTGGGACTATAGGGGCGCCAATTTCGGGCGGCGCAACCTGTCAGAGGTGCGCCGTATCCTATCGCGGGGGTGCCGATACTAGCTAGTTAGTTGTGGGCTCCGAGGTTCGATTACGGGGTACGTGGGCGTGTCACCTTTCCTTCTAGATGGGTACGTGGATGGGAGGTTTCCGAGGGGAGGAGGGGGAGTGGGTGGTTTCTAGCGTGACTGGGTAGTTCTGGGACCGGAGGCTGCATCGGAGGTTAGTTGGAGTGTGGGAAGGACAGGGATGGTAGTGGTGAGAAGGGTGGCGTGGTGGATGATTAAGTGCGTGGTTCAGGGACGGCAGAGTGTTTCATTCCGGAACATTAGAGTGTGGGTTGTCTGAATAACAAATATGCATCCTCCTTAGCTTCCCGCAATAAAGGTTTTCTATATAGAAGGACCGCCACAGTTCAAAAGTTCAAAACCATTTGAGAACTAGGTTAGCAGAAAGTTAAAGTAATTGCTAAAAAAATTAATTTCGGGTTCGGAACACTTGGTAAAGTTTTGTTATCCCGGATACATAACTAACTTCAGTGACATCTATTTACGTGCCTGCCACGGAACGGACTTCTCGGCTGACGTAAGCGGGGGTCCCGAAAACAAACTCCCGACTACATGAGTTGATAAGTCCGTTCCTGTGGCCGGTACGTAAATAGAGCGTACTGAAACTGATCATGTATCTGCTCAATTGAGTGCGATGGTTTATCACAGAGAGGCGTGGTCCGGTCTCTGTTTTGGCCGAAATAGAACTGTTCTTTTTTGAAAGTGAGAACACTCGTTTCGGAAAATTGTTTGAAATATCAATGTTTACCCTTACGTTAGATAAACACCAAGGAACCTAGATTTAGCGTAACGTAAGCCCTTATACTTCGTCATCGGCTGTTGACACCATCCTAGCTGCCTTTCTTCAATCTAAAACTCTGTGCTGCGACAGGGAGTTGAACCTGCGCCGGCCGATCTACCAGCAAACGGCCAGCTACGGCCACTTCGGGCGGGACTGCTTCTCCTGGGAACAACCCAAGAAACTGGTCATCTAGTGATGTCATCCGCCAGACGGACCATCACCGACGCCTGGTAACGTCACCACCTCTGACGTCACGTCAGGTGGCGACGTTACTACACGACCGGTGATGTCAGCATCAGCTGCCACACTACTGTCCCTGTTCGGGCGCCGTGTTGTCCGTGTCTACACCATGATACCGTGTGTGTGAGATGTTATTCGGACCATCTGACGTAGGAACTGCGCTCTGCGCCGCCGTTTGCTGTCGTACGTCGGTGGAAGCGTCTGGCTCCGCTTGTCCCTCCCCTCTTCATATCTTCCTTTTTTCAAATTGTCTGCGATTGATACCCGATGCGGTTTTCTCGAGTCGCAGTAACTTTATTTGTCGGATATGGGGTAATGTTTTTTTTAGTTGCGACGTTTAACGCTCGATTTTCGACGATAAACGATCGATTTGCTCAAAATTATTTCTATTTTAACTCGTCTAGGTCCCAATGGTGTCTTGACATGTTTCTATTTTCCGATGAATCGGTGCCTCAGACTCCTCTCCTCTCCCTCTGTTTTTTTACCTCCTCTTCCCCTGCACGACCATCCCCAGCTGCCGCGTCCCGGGTCGTGCTGGGCTTGGGAAGCTGCGGGTTGGTCGCTCTGACCAGTTCCGCGGGTCCTCCCCTCTCTCTCTCTCTGGGGACTCGAGGGACGCGGCTGAACGACAGAGATGAGAGTGAGCCTGTTGAACAGGCTACAGCCTGTTGTGGATTATCGGTAATCGCGGCTGGCCGCAGGCAATGAGTCTTCCTGGCTATCCCTTTTGTACTATCATCTGGTATTGAAGACTAATAACATTGTAATTGTAGGCGTACAAAAAGATCATCTGTCCCATCCATATGTACCATCATCACTGCAAGGAATGCCTGAAGCCTGTAGCAATACCAACCACGGGTACCCACTCTCATCTATGGCGTTGCGTAGGAGAAGGTGTAAAGCGTACAGAGACAGAAGGGCGTAACTGCGGTGTCGGCGGGCGCGGGTTACGCCCGTTTGCCTCTGTACGGCAGCAGTAGTAGTAGCAGCAGCAACAACTGACGTCGGCTGCGGACGAGCGGGCACGTCTCTGGTGGTGCCGCGCTCGTCCCGGCGCTGGCGACGCGGCGCAACGTCGATACGATGTTGTCACAACGTCGCGCGCTTACATGTTGTCACAACATCGAGTGGTGCGCTCCCGGTTTTCAAAAGGCTGTGCGTCGTGCTCTAGTTTCTAGCGACGCGTTCATCAAGAATCGGGCTGAAAGTCGTCACCATCCAGCAATCAAGCGTCGATGTTGTGTCAACATCGCGACGTTGTCACAACGTCGTGGCGACGTTGCGCTACGTCAGCGCCGCGCCGACGTCAGGGCGCGCGGGTCCGTCCCCGGGGACGCGCCCGCGCGCTTCTGGGCCCCGTGTGATCCCAGTGGGGATGGACATGGGTCTCGAGTGGGACAAAGGTCCCGTAGCGAGGACCGGTGGATGCGGAATTCGGTCGGAGGTGCAGTCTGTGTCCGTGAAATGGATCCTGGGCACAGATACACCAGATGTCATCGATGCGCCTGGACACCGACGGACGGGTCCAGATGGTTATACACGGGCCCAAAGCGCCCAGAGACGGGCTCAAAGCGCCCAGAGTAATGTCCAGATGCGACTGAGGGTGCTGGAGCTGGGTACCGTAGCAGAAGTGCCTAACATCGATGGGGCCAATCGAAGGGTCTAGGTCCTGCTGGAGGGTGCCGGTCGCCCAGGTCAGATGTGGCCAACGGAAGGGTCTAGTCGCCGATTGTAGGAGCACTAGTAGCTTAGGCCATAGGGGCCATTGGACGGCTGTGTACGCCGGTATTGGGGCGCTAGTGGCTCAAGCCTCAGGGGCTAGTGGACGGGGCTAGACGCCTATGTGGGGGCACCGGCAGCCCAGGCCAGGCAGGACTAGACGCCTATTGCGGGCAGAGACGCCCAGGTCAGATACGGCCATTTGACGGGTCTAGACGCCTATTGCGGGCAGAGACGCCCAGGTCAGACAGGACCATTCGACGGGTCTAGACGCCTATTGCGGGCAGAGACGCCCAGGTCAGATACGGCCATTTGACGGGTCTAGACGCCAATTGTGGGGCAGAGACGCCCAGGTCAGACAGGACCATTCGACGGGTCTAGACGCCTATTGCGGGGCAGAGACGCCCAGGTCAGATACGGCCATTTGACGGGTCTAGACGCCTATTGCGGGCAGAGACGCCCAGGTCAGACAGGACCATTCGACGGGTCTAGACGCCTATTGCGGGGCTTAGACGCCCAGGTCAGACAGGACCATTCGACGGGTCTAGACGCCTATTGCGGGGCTTAGACGCCCAGGTCAGACAGGACCATTCGACGGGTCTAGACGCCTATTGCGGGCACCAGCAGTCCAGGCCAGAGCGGGCCATTTGACGGGTCTAGGCGCCTATTTGCGGGCTGTGTGACGCCCAGGCCAGATGGAGCCAATGGAAGGGCCTAGACGCCAATATGGGGGACGCTGGTAGCCAGGCCACAGGGGCCAGAGACGGGTCTAGACGCCGAGTAGGGGGCAGTGAGATCCCCAGCTGATTGTGAAGTGAAGAACTCCGAGCTGACCGAGAGGGTCACCACACCTCCGCCCTCCTGAGACGTCGGGGGAAGTGTTCCCTTCGGGGGAGGGCGGACGGTTCGAGGAGTCACGGCCACCCCTGACAGTAGTGCGCGGGGGTGGCCCCCGACCGATGGACATTCCGTATTCCACGCGGTGTCTCCGGCTTGGCGCGCTAACGTGAAAAGCGCGCGAGTGGCTCCGGCGGGTCTGTGAGGACCGCGCGGAGCCGGCACCCGCGTCGGACGCCGCCCATGCTGAGGCGGCGGCCCGGCGGGGTCGGGGGCTGCCCGGGAGAGCCAGACGCCCGGGCCCGCGCCCCAAGAGAGGCGCCCGCGGTGGGGCGTGTAAGAAACCTGTGGTGTGAAGTCGAGGCATCGCCACAGCTGATCGTCCCACTGCGGCCGGCTGTCTCGTGACCGATACGCTGAATCGGTGTGGGGGTCACGTGACGGGAGGGTTCGGGAGAGCGTGGGACGGTTCTCGTGGGTTTTGCCTCTCGAGATGCTCATACTCTGCCGATCGTAGCCGAAGGGGGGCGTTTTGCGACACGGACGTCCTTAAAATAGAGGTGTAAATGTCCGCTTACTTTACGAGATGGGCAAAGGTGCCATGCACAGAACGCCTTTACAAGACGTTCAGTAAGTCCTGTTTACGTCATCTTTTACGAGTGTTCTGGTATTATTAAATTAGGCTCTGCATTTTAGCGTCCGAAATTTGCAAAAATAGTTTTGATATAATGCATCAAAAGTGCTAAATTACTGCCTAATTTACCATTTTATCACGCTTGAGGTATCATTTCTTGTTAACTTTTTATTTCTATCGTTTTATCTGTATAATTTGCCCCGATGTCGTAGATCGCTCTCCCTGGTCCTCCAGTTCCTGGGAGGTTGTGTCGCGTGACCCGAACCCGACCCAAGCGTGTCAATCACGTGACCGCCGGCAGCCGCGTCTACGCCTGAAAGAATGGCGGTTACTAAAACACGTCAAAACCTCGGCAACAAAACCAGAAAAAAATAAACAAATCTTACCTCTATCGCTTTCTCTCTCTCACTATTTATTCATTTCACTCTGATCCTGATAAAAATGTATTCTCTAGTTTCACTCTAGTTTTTTTCGAGATCTTCCTTACTCCTCCTCTTTGTTTGTCATTCCTTTGTATTTTACAACATCTATCACCGATTCATCGCCGTTTGGGACTCGAAAAATATTCTCCCCTTCCTGTGGCGCAGATGTACTCTGTCAAAGCTGCGTTGTTTCCGAGCAAAAACTGTCTCGGCACTTACGCCGCTTTGCCTCTGCACAGATGCGTTACTGCCTTTCGACACGGCGCTTCCATTTGCGAACGGCAGCAAACGAGGGTTCCGTTGCGCTTTTTCGCTTTCGGCGCCGGCTCTTGTCCCTACCGTGTGTTTGTTTAATGCGTATTTGGCAACAGAGAAACAGAAAGGTTTGCGAAGCGCGCTTGGCGTAGGTCACAGTTAACGTATCGGGTTAAAATGTTCCGACGAGAGACGAGACGGTCGTTAGTACTGGTGACGTCATTGTGACGTCACCTGTGTCCGGCACCTGGCGCCGACAGATCGGCGGGATTGGCTGTAACGCAGTGAGTCGGGCTCTTAGTACCAGGTGTCCAAATGTACCGGATGTGGACTGGAGTCCGAATCGGATGGTGGGATCTTACATCTTGAATGCCTGGATTAATATCTGACACACGCCTGAAACACCAGCGTTGTACATCTGAGTCGGCATCTGGTACATTAGTATCTGGTACGTTAGTACCTGGTACGGTTGAGCCGGCGCGCTGTGTGAGCCGTCCCGTCGTGTTGCCGTCGCCAGACGCCGGCGGCCGTCCCGTCCCACGCCGCCCGATCTCGTGGCTGCAAACGTCACTTACTATAGATGGCGCCCCCTTCTCACTAGGGGGCGCCCCAAACGCCGCCAGTCGAGCCGGGGCTGGATAGGGGCGTGGCGATCTGGTGTGTGGATAGGGGCGAGGGCAGAGTGCTGGAATGATTTGGTTCGTGTGGCTGCCGTCGGGAATTGTCGCCTTCGGTGTAAAGCTCGCCTCAGACCAGGGAGTGTCGTACTCCCGGTGGTGGAGGAGCTAAAGCCCGCTTCACACCAGATCTGCAGCTCTGCCCGCTCGAGAGACCACCAGTCCTACAGCGCCCTCTGCACCTGCCCCGGCCATCGGCGGCGGTACCTTCGAACAGCGCGTGACTGACACGCGGGGCGCGCAATCAACACCACCGTCTTAATCACCATCAGATATAATGGCTCTTTCCAGCGCGCCCTCGTGCCGGTCACGCTGCGAGTGACGTCACAGTATGACGTCACTCCCGGGACGGCGGTCACCGCTGCCGACGATGGCTGGCGGGAAAATAGCGGCCTTGTTCACTCCGCGCGGAAACAGCGCGCGGTTTTATTGTGACGTTTGTGTTGTGCAGAGGAAACGTATATTGGAAAAGAGCACTTTTCCTCGGCGCTCCGGCCACCGCCAACCGCTGATTGGTCGGTCTGTGCCAGCGGGTGATTTCATTGGTTGCCGGTGTCGGTTGCCATGGAAACACTCGCGGCGGGCCGCCAGTCTTCTTCGCAAGTCCTGTGATTGATGAAAAGCGTGTTCGTGTGTACGCACATCACAATGTTTGCGTGTTTTACCTGACCACGTTATAAAAGCATTGGTTTTAATCGGTCGATGTTTCTCATGTCGGCCGCTACTGTCTGATTGGCGCCACCGTCGCTAATGCGCATGTCTGGGTTATTCAGTATGGTTTTCGGCTGTCTATACACCTTTTTTTGTTTTTTCGGGGAACTGACCAATACAAATTGTAATGTTCGATGTATGTTTGGAAAACGGACGGAGAAGACGAATGTGAACAGCCTGGAACAGAAGCAACGGGTGAGAAACGGACCGTATTTAGCAGCGGACGCTTCGGGGGCGAAGTTCCAACTGGTTTCAGCTACAGTAGTACAGACATCGAGCTACACTACTCGTATTGCCAACACCATTGGTCTCCGCCGCTCCGGGCACGGCGACGTATTGTACGTATCTGAAAAATTGACACCTTTAAACCACACGACATCGGGAATCCGTTGCCAAGTAATGGATCCCAGGCTTTCGGGGGAGGGTCGACCTCTCTGTCGCCCCTGCTTGGCACCTAATGTTTCGAAATGACAGCGACAATGAGTCGCACTGTTTCTGTTTCTGGAACCCACGCGTGCCTTCCCGATCAAAGTCTCCTCCCCTTGCGTCACCGATTTCAGACCAGGACGGTACTCAGTTCTCGTTTATACAAAACAGATGATTCGATACGTCAGAAATAACCATCAGAGCCGGACCACAATACATATGTGATACATTTGTACACCTCGTACTCTAGATTGAAGAACAGCGGTACTTAAATTTCCCAGCATGGGCCCTCGTTACACTAACCAAGCTAGAATGCACGCTACAAAAAAACAGTTAACATACTAGAATGAAGCGGCACGTGACCCGATACGCGAACGTCAACTTTTGTCTCCCGAACCTGTAGGGATCACTAGTTACTCTAAGCAACAGTTAACGAGGAAAGAAAGGTACAAAAGCTGTGCCTCCAAACTATGGTAGAAAATGATCTAAAATGGCAACACGTGGCGCTGTTCCAGCGCCCTCTACGAAAAAGACAGGCGAGATCGCCAGATTTCTTGGCTAAAAGAAGTCAAGTAGCTAACAACAGAAAGGCCTTGCAAATTTTCTATTGGATTCCATGATCCAACCTATCGACCTTCCAGGATTTTAAAACCAACTAGGCTATTTTTTAGCATTTTTAGCCTCATACCTAGTACCTTACCTCCGTTTTGACTGAGAGTACTGCAACAGGCCCCATGATCTTAACCTGACACGCAAACTGGCGCGATATAATAATGATCAGAACATATTCGCGATCTGCTCATCTAGAGCTAGGATCTAAACACGTCCACACAAACCCTCATACATCGCATACATCCACTGCATCGCTATACAGAACTGTCACAAAACTAATCATCACTAGGAAACCGTTTACTTTACATTGTCGATGCAAGCACCAAAAACGACTGGAGAGCGTGCCGGCGCAACTTCGCTGAACCTCGGAGATGACAAGAGGACAGACCTTGTGAAACGACGTTTAAAGGGAATGTGGCACCTTCACAACGTGATTTTAACTGAGATAGCCAAGTTGTAAAGCAGGTCGGAAAACCCGGTACTCCATATTTCATTTGTCTGGGAACTCGATATTTCCGTAGAAAAAAGCTAAAACCTACCAGACACCAGACACCCCCTCAGCCCCCGCCGCCGGCGGCCATTGTTGTGAGCTACTGGTGTGACGACATATGCTGACGTCACGATGAGCATCAGCCAATCGAAGCCCTTGAAGCGTTTCAAGTATGGTAGTGGATGCATTTCTTTTCTAGAAGAGTATTTTTAAAAACCAAATATTGAGCTTATTGCACATTTTTTCAGAGAAATCATGAGTATTTTCATCATTTTTACTAAAAGTACGCCTAATTACACCAAATTCCAGGACTCGACCAAGGTGCCACATTCCCTTCAAGTCTATCATATCTCGACCAGTATTCACCGGGATTTTGTTGTTGTTGATAATGTTAAGCATTTTACAAGTTTCGCCCGAAATGTGATTTTAAATAATTTTACATGGAAAAAACTTGTAGCAAACTAAGCGGTGAGGGGGCGCGGTAGTAAAGTAATCTAAGCAAGTGGAGAGTAACTGGCTTCCACTCAGCCGACCAGGGTTCAAGGCCCGGCGGCTTCCCTGAACAAGGAGCAAGCTGGCTCCCGAGAAACCCTACCAACAGGGAAGAGTTGGAGACGCAATATGACCCTATGGCGGTTGGTACGTCGATAAGCCCCAAAAACTATTATTACTAAGCGGTGACCTGACTAATTCCGGCGATGCCAAAAGTGATATAACTACACCCAAGCCGGGGCTCATCCAACAAATTTCCATACAATCCCCGTTTCATCTTTATCGTACCATGTGCTTGTAATATCCCATAAACTAAATACAAATGTGTAATGAGAGCTTGCTCTGATGTTAACGATATCAACGATAAAATCAATTATGTTAGGGATCACTATCAACTTTGTTTTCTATTGTCTGCGTTTTAGAGAGCGAGCTATAAGGGCAAAGGGTCACTACGGATTTTTGAGCGGCAGACCGGCCCAAGCGATAGAAACCTGCCAATCTGTTTGTTTTCGGTTAGATCGAGGAAAAAACAACACTTCCGTCGTATTAAAACCAGCGCAGTCGCATGCAAATAGAAACGGAACGTTTTCGTCGTAGAATTAGCCCATTTTCACGACACCCCCGAACAAGGTGGGAGGGGGCGGCGCTCCCCTTCACTTTTCGAGAGTGGGGTTCGGCCCCCAGGCTAGAAGGCTGAGCCTACCCGCCATTGCCTCAATAATCTCTTACTATACGGTTGCTAGACACGCAATACTTTTGGGAGGACTTAAGCCCCTAAGCTCCCCTTGTACCTATCTGCCAATGGACGAGTCCCACCAATTTTGTATGCTAGACAAGACCGTGCTGTTAAAAGCCGATTTTAGCTCCTGTTGGTAGCCCGGCATAGAGTTGGGAGTGCAGTATAGAGTCCTGCCTATAGCACCGTATAGAGTTCGGAGTCCAGTATAGAGTCCTGTCTATAGCCCTGTATAGAGTTGGGAGTCCAGTGTATTTCCTTGCAATCTTCAGCCCTATATAGAGTTGGGAGTCCGTTGCAATTCTTAATCTATCTTTAGCTCTGCCTAGAGTTGAGAGTCCGGGTGTACAACTCGCTCTGTCTTTAGCTCTGTCCAGAGTTGGAAGTCCGGCGTAGTCCTTTCTACCATTAGCTCTGCAGGGTTAGTCTGGCGTAGTTCCTTTCTACCATTAGCCCTGTACGGGGTTGGAGTCCGGCGTAGTTCCTTTCTACCATTAGCTCTGCACGGGGTTGGAGTCCGGCGTAGTTCCTTTCTACCATTAGCTCTGCACGGGGTTGGAGTCCGGCGTAGTTCCTTTCTACCATTAGCTCTGCACGGGGTTGGAGTCCGGTGTAGTTCCTTTCTACCATTAGCTCTGCACGGGGTTGGAGTCCGGTGTAGAGCCCGCTCTGTCTTTAGCACGGGAACGACGATTCTGGAACCATATCCGCACCTGGAAACACGAGTACAGGCACTCAGGGACAGGCACTCATAACAAAACACTTAGGGACAGGCACTCAACAGGGCACTCATAGCAGGGCAATTAGGGGCAGACACTCATAATAGGACACTCAGGGACAGGCAATCATAATAAGGCACTCAGGGGCAGGCACTCATAACAGGGCACTCAGGGGCAGACACAGATGCCAGGGCACTCAGGGACAGCCACTCATAACAGGACACTCAGGGACAGGCACTCATAACAGGACACTCAGGGACAGGCACTCATAACAGGGCACTTAGGGGCAGACACTCATAACAGGGCACTCAGGGACAGGCACTCATAACAGGACACTCAGGGACAGGCACTCATAACAGGACACTCAGGGACAGGCACATTACAAACAGGGCCAGGCACTCATAACAGACACTCAGGGACAAGCACTCATAACAGGACACTCAGGGACAGGCACTCATAAACGGACACCTGGGACAGGCACTCATAACAGGACTCTCAGGGACAGGCACTCATAACAGGACTCTCAGGGGCAGGCACTCATCACAGGACACTCAGGAGTAGACCGCTGACTGGTGGGGGTGCGTTCATCTGCATTGGCAGTAATTGAGCGGAAATTTCCCAGTGAAAATGAAAGTGTCTTGAAGTTTGCAACAATAAATTTATGCAGTGCCATTTTTGGGGAATTCCTAGCCTGGCGTTATTCACTATCGGCTTGATTATCTGCTCCCGCTATTCAAGGCTATTTTTCCGTTTAGGCGAGACGGCGGCGGAGTCGGCACAGGCCAGCCGGCGGCCGAGTTCGCTGAAGTCAGGAGTGTCGAGATGGGTTTCTGCTGAGTGGAGAGGAACGGTGCGAGGCCCGGAAGTAGTCCAGGGGGAGGGGGTTGTGACATAAATCAATAACTATCCAAGGGAGCGCTACCAACGTACTAACGGGATGTATCTCCGAGAGAGGGGAGCACATGATGCATTGCTCCCTGTTGAATGAACAAAAAAAGACAGGAATCTTAAGTCGGCACCCAAGACATCGCCGATATTTTAGAACGCTCCACTTTTCTGACCGCTTTACCGCAAAAACTTAAACAATACAAAAACACGCTGGAGAAGTTAGTCGGCAGACTGTCTTTGTCTCTGGGGGAACACCGTGACCTGTATGGGGATTCAGCATAGGGCTGCCAAGTTTCTTAAAGTGAAAATATGCCAAATTTGGCATATTTGGCATATTTTTGGCCATGATATTGACCTAATTTGGGAAATCTTGGACACAATCTGTCAAAAGAACATGGCAAACACGCCAAATGTACTATATCTGTACACAGTCATATATTTAGTGTGTTCAGAGACATGATTGGCTTTTATAACATTTTGAATATATTGTATTGCATGTAAAAATATGCCAAATTTGTGACCTTTGGCTGTAAATATGCCAAACTGGCAGCCCTGATGCAGCACCATTCTGACCTGCCGGGAGGTGAGGCCGAGATCGGCGGAGATACCCTGCGATCGCTCCTGCGTCAGGTACCGGTTCCTGCAGAACTCCTGCTCCAGCTCCTGCAGCTGCCGCGCCGTGAACTGAGTGCGCATGCGCAGCTTCCAGCCCAGGTGATGCAGCGGCTGTAGCTGCTGATGATGTTGATGGTGAAAAGGGTGATCGGTAGCACCTGGAAACGAAGGCGAGGACGTCTTACACGTCATTCTTAAGGACAGTGTCCCACTTTTATAATGGGTTTTGGCATAGGCGTAGGAACGGGTGGGCCAAGGGGGCCATGACCCCCCAATATTCATGATTCTTAACCATTAACCCTATGGCGTTGACTGGAAATAAATGACTTCAAAAGGCCCGCTGGCCCCCCCACCCCCCATATTCGGGACATTCCTACGCCTATGGGTTTTCGACTGAGATAGCAGTTTTGTAGAGCCTGTTGAGAAACCACTATTGGCATGTTTTGTTTCACCCAAAGCTCACGGTAGAAAATTTCCATACGCTTTAAATGTCAAAATAGGGCGACTTACTGCCTCATTTCAAACCATGAACGAATCCCTTTCAATCTGGCAGTACACTGCCACGTGATAATACATGTTAATAAATGACGTGGTCATGCAACATGACATGTTGCATGCCGTCTCTAGCAGCCAGATTTGTGATTAGTCACACATGATTCTTAAAGGCTTCGTTGGCAAAGCTGTGGTCGATTTTTAACTGCGCTGGGTCGGCAAGTGGCGGGTAGGTTTTACTATACCTGAGGGGGTCGCAGATTGACAGTCTAAAGAGAGCTATTTAACCCCCGGTATAGGATCCTGTAAATAACCAAAATGGTAATGAACTGATTTAAACCTGGCAACGAAATGAACCTGTATCCTTAGCAGCTGACTACCCAAAAACTCCACTTATCATCGGGATCGACAAGTTTACAAATAAGCGGATCCGGGGAGGGGCAGGACAGGCACCTAACCAACTCGATCAAGCGCTCAGCGTGCCCCACACTCAGTGTTAATAATTATTGGGGTTTAACGACGCACCAACTGCCAGGGTCATACGGCGTCGCCAACTCTCACCCTGTTGGAAGGGATTTTGGGCTCACGCGGT
The DNA here is from genome assembly GCA_034440635.1 of Lepas anatifera. NCBI lineage: Eukaryota > Metazoa > Arthropoda > Thecostraca > Lepadidae > Lepas > Lepas anatifera. The sequence continues at coordinate 816,629 of JAOTON010001776.1, read as the reverse complement.
GTTGCCGATGCAACCATTGACGCCCCGGCCAAACGAACGAATTTTGAGGGGGGTGGCCTAGTGGCTTCGTTGCCAGTCTAAAGATCGGATAGCATGGATTAACGTGGGTTCAATCCCCACGGCGGGAAACCGCCTTCCGTGTCCGATCTGACCCGGTGGAGAGAATCCTTAAACACCCACGCCAATACTCCCTGTAATTGGGCAAGTGTGCCTGTTGGGAGTGGCCCTAATAAAATAAAATAAATAAAATACAGCGTCTGTGAGGGGTTGCGTTGCGGAAGAGCGACGGCACTTGACCCAGGCGTTTACCCGATCGGAAGTCCTGGATACGCCAGTGAAAATTTAAAGGGTAATTGTGTTTTATATACATATAAGGGCAGTGGAGGATGCTAGGGGCTCAAGCCCTCCCCTCAAAATGTTTAAGTGACTTTAGTTAACGCATAGACGGAAGCTGATCCGAGGCTATGGTGGGTGAGGCTTGAGCCCCGAGCCCCCGCCAAATGAAGTCCTGGATCCGCCACTATATGAGGGCGTACGCATCTTCATCGGGGGCAACCGACCAGGGGGCCCACTTTACCGCAAAACCTATCAGGTGGGCCCAAATCCTATCGATGGGCCAGATTTTCGCATCCTGGGGGGGGGGAAGCGACATTCAGGGGCGCCATCGACCTTCAGGGGCCCAGGTCGATCGGGGGACGCCCCTTGCCCCCGGATCCGCCTATTATGAAGGAGCAGGTATACGACAGACAGCCCTCTGTAATCACGTTCTAAAAACCAAAAATACAAAAATAAATCAAAAGGGTGTATCTGAAACTATTATGCGATGGGGGTATCGCTCAAATTTGTAACATTCATTCATGACATCACTATGTCTTAGTATGGTTAGTATGGTTATAACCATAGATGCTACTTCTCATCCCGCTGCAGGCTACTGCTATCTAAACGTAGGGACGCACCCAGGATGCTGCCGAGGTAGGACAGGCTGCCATCAGGGGGACAGGTTTCGGGATGAAGAGGGAAGCTAGCCATCCCCTTGGAATATTACTAGATCGGAGTCGTCTCACTGTTTCCCCAGTAGCCAACCAATGGTGACGACCTTGCTTGTTTTAAAGGTTTTGTCCGTATATAGCGTGAATAACAGCTCTAACAAAAATACTGTTAAGCAGCACTCTATGGAGATATCCAGTTCTGAACTACTTCGAAGAGAAGTTCCATCCTTCAGAGGCAGTTTTTTCACAAAAATAACGACAACAATAGAAAAACGTGTATTCTCCACGATTATATTTCACACACGAGCGAGTCTACGACAGAACAAGTCCTGATAAAAATATCAACTTGTTCCGGGCGTTTAACCCCTGGGTATGAACAAAGAACGAGACTGGCGCCCCTAAAGCCGACTGGACTAAGGTTAAGCAAACGACAGGAAACTAAAGCATTGCGACGAATCTGCACTCTCGGTACAAAACTGAGCGTGCCGGGGCTAAACGGTACCAGAACACAGCAACCAACGAAACACTGAAACAGACACGTAACGAAATGAGTAAAAAGAAGGATGAATGATGAAACCAGGCATTTACAGCAACCAACGAAACGTTGACACATAACGAAGTGAGTAAAAAAGAACGATGAATGATAAAACCGGACATTTCTCGATTCAAGCGAAGTTCATATTCCTACGTTGAGTTCCGCCTCTGACACTTTTAGCAAATAGCCTCCGGGTATTGATCGAGACAGCCAGTTAATTCTTGCGTTGACTGTTCGGAAGGCACCAATTTAAAAGACAAACTACATTGGTCAATCAATGTAACAGACACATCTAGATGTGACGATCAACGTAACGGACACAACTGGAGATGTCATCAAGGTAACACAAAAAAGCAATCAATGTAGCGGACACAACTATAAATGTCAATAAATTTAACGGGCACGCCTAGATATCAATAGATGTATCGGACAGATCTAGATGCGTTAATCAAAATAACGGACACAACTAGATGCATCAATCAATGTAACAGATACAGCTAGAGGTGTCAATCAATGTAACGGAAACAAACAAGTAGGTATGTCAATCAAGGTAAACGGAAACCACTCGATGTGCCAATCAATGTAACGGATACATCTAAAGATGCCAATCGATGTAATGGACACAACTAGAGATGCCGATCAGTGTAGCGGACACAATTAGATATGACAATCAATGTGACGGACACAAAAAGAGATGTCAATCAGTAACAGGTCCGATTGTACATACAGAAATGTCCGAGTCCGACCCAGAAATAGGTAGGACAGACCCTGAATCTTTGTACAAGCCGCTAGCTGTGACTTTGTGATGCATTCAGAGATTTCATGAGGTCTTGGATGTTAGGCAAGATCTTAGTAAGTTCGTTTCAATGATTCGTTTTAAATATTTCCTTTTCCCCGCGCAAGTAATACCGGATTGATAGTTTATTTCTCTATTTTATAAGAAAGGGGATTTTCCAAAGCTGGTCTTTTCTCGAACAGAAAACCTGATCGGACTATTCTCGGGATGCAAGACACAATACCGGTCACACTCAGACAGGCATGGAAACAGCGAACTTGACACCGCTAGTCTCAACTTTTTCTCATTAATGTACTGGCGACAACACCATTGATAAAAAACCAAACGAAGGCCACATGAGTTGCGTCACTTCGACACGGTGATGTTCATACTAATCTACGCCACTAGCTCCAGCAACGACTATCACATCATCAGGACCTGTGATTTCTCTCGTCAACAATGACGTCCTTCGGCAAGAAAATGGCGTCACATTTAGTTCACAAGCTGTTGCACACAATGTTGCCAAAGCCACAGCACACAGTAGAGTTTCGTACACAGGGGCGGATCCTGAGGCGGAGAAGGGAAGGGCCTCAATGGAACATGGTAGCCAAAAGCAACCCAACTTGATAGTCTCCAAGCTGATTTCCGACTATTTTCTTTATTTTTTTAAACGCTTTTACCCGAAGGTTTGGCTCAAATTTGCCTGTTTGTATACAATTACCCCGGATATGAATCGCGCCAGAACGTACTATTCAGGTACGTGGTACGTTTTGTTAGTCATCCTCAAGAAGACTTTGTAGTTCGCTGTAGGCACGTCCCCTGTACACGCTACCTACTCACTATCTCAGGCAACTATCACTCGCACATGATGAAGTCCTTCCCTGACAACTCTGCAGACCGGCGCTTCACCAGTGCACATAACTCTGCTGGTCCACCGGAGTCCTCTCCTTGGTCGGCACAATTTGTCGCACCTGCTCCGAACTAAGCTCGTGCTGTAGCTCCAAATGCCTCCTCAGGTCGGCGACGATACTGCAGATCTTCCCGCACAATGAACAGGTGGTGAGACCCAAGTGCTTCTTCCGATGATGTCGCAGCGAGTCCTTGTACTTGTACACGTTACCGCATATATCGCACGCGTGTGATTCTGTCTGTCCTGAATGCCCTGAGGCGGGTATTGTTGCGGGCAGAGCGGAGGATCGGACGGAGTGAGGGGTGTAGTTGTTAGCGCCACTGGCGGCGACCCGTGAAGCTGTAGTTCGATTACCGCCGGTAGATGTCACCACTGGGTGGGTGTCGGTCGAGTCCTGGATGATGCTGATGTCGGAGTCCTCGTCTGAAAGAGGCGATGGCGAACCGTTAGTCTTGCGCTTGACTTATTGGCTCGTGTTTTATCTTCTGGGCTCGGTAACAGACAGCTTCCTCCGGGTACCGGCTACACACACAGCACTTTAGCACTTATTTGTACAGAGACGGTGAGTCTCAGTGGATACAGCAGGTGTCTCCTGGACGGGAGGTCCCGGGTTCAAGTCCCGGTAGGTTGGAGGCAGTTCCACGGGGAGCATTCAGCTATGGGTCTCGCAAAACGGTTAAGTTTCCCCACCTAATAACGATTTTCTTCTAAAAATACCGTTAAGGTTTCAGGGCGCTTCAGCTGCTAGGGCCATATAGCCTTCTAAAATAAACTTTTTCAAGATTTTAGCCTGGCTGCCCTCCTTCCCAAACGCTTCATCAAGATCCGCCTTTGAAGCATAGGCAGCTGAACCAGTGTAGTATGATCCCCAAAATCCCCTTCAACCAGGTAGGGGAAATAAGTTTGTAACTGAATATCACAAAGTACCTTTGGGGGGAACAGGACCAACTTATGACTTGAGGTCGCATCAAGTAATCGAATTTCGGCCGCCAAGGTACTCAACCCCCTCCAGCTTCGAAAGCTTTCTAGCGAAGATGGCAATTCTATATTTATTTTTAGTTGGGAACTAAGCAATACAATCCCAAATAAACAATAATCTCCAGCCGATATAATCTCCGAAATACAATAATCTCCAGCCGAGCCGAGCGCGCGCTAACCTACTACATCACTCGGACCTCTGATAGAAGAGAGTACAATAATAAGACGGAGGAAAACTTGATCCGGCGACTAATAACCAATAACCGGCGACATTTCGCCCGGTATTTTTGACTGATATATGATTCAACCACAAAAACTTAGGTGCAGCCTTCTAATAATGAATTCAAATAATGATCTACTCTGTAGGTTACGCTCCACGCACAAGCAATTCAGAGCGTACCCACATCACAGCAATTCTCATAATGCACTTTTTCCTCAGTGGAGCTCCAACTAGGAACGGCACTTGGTACTGGGCTGACGGCTGGCAATGGAACACACTTTTTCTTTGCCTCATCCGGCGATATCCGATAACCCTTAAAAAAACAATTAATGGACAGCAGTCAACACGTATGACACAGGGGCGGACACACACCCCAGTTTTTTTTTTTGTGGGGGCGAAACCCATGTCTGCCTCTCCTCCTGGGGGGAGGAGAGTTTTTTACAATTGGGGAGACATATTTTTCTCTACAGACCTAGTGTAAACACCTTTTTTAAAGAAAAATCCGGTGTTTGCGGGGCCCAAAGATAGTTTGGCCCCCTCCAGCGCTTTGGGGGCATGGACGGGATGCCCCCCCCTGCGTCCGCCGATGGTTTGACATGTTCAACTCATCCACAATCAAAAACATAAATACATTGCTCATAACAGCTGGATGTTTAGCCGCCAAAGTCAAGTTTAACCTTGATAAACCATCAGCTCCGAAAAGACTAAAGCGAAGTCCGTACGCCTCTGTCAACATAAAAACCATTTCCCGTAAAAAAACAATAAAAAACAAAGAGAACAACAATAAAATCATTACGCGTCTACTCAAAGGTCTTCGGTCACTGCGAAGGTCACGTGACCGGGCCACACACACACACATGGCCCGGCGAGCCAGCCCGAGATCTTGTTGGTGGTCCTATCCATATCCTGTTGAGAGATACAGTACACCTGTACCATATACCGCCGCACACTGTACACCATTGCGAATGTTTGCTGGCACACTGAGCAGGTAGGCCTTCCGATGTACTTTTTCATATGTTCGGTGATACGCCGTCGATGTGCGTAGGTGTTTCTATTTTCACAGATGGAGCAGACGTGGTCGCCAGATGCTACGTCAGATGTCGGGTCAGATGCACAGCGACGTTGGGCCAGATGTGAACACAGGAGCAAAGTCTGCTGTGTCAGAAACAAACGTAGCGTTTGCTTTCGCAGCTAAGTAGTGAGGAGATGAACCAGATGTGAAATACTCAGATGTGTAACCACATGTGACAGAGGCTGCAGAACCGTGCCTCGCTTTAGATGTATCGGTGATGGTGAAAATGTCGGAGGGCTCAGAGACATGGTGAAACAAGGCTGTCGATCTTGTAACAAGGACATAGACACGATGTTCTCTTCCCTCTCTTTGTCCGTTTCTTGCTGGCGACTTCACATCTTCAAGTCGGCGCAAACCCCGGCGATGCGGTCAGAACTCCTCTCCGAGACTAGAAGAACATTATCGTGATGGCGTTCTTCAAGTGGGTTGCATTCGACGAAGTTATTCAATACGAAAGGAGACACGTGATACTCCGTTTATAGTAGTGTTTTCCCACAACTGAGAAAAATACGTAGATGTTCTGTTATTCAAAACGTGTATCAATACTTCGCATGACGAAAGTGCGATATTTTCTCAAAACCTTATGGAAGCCAAGACGAACTTTCTTTTCATAATCAAAATATGTTTAGCCTTCCTCTTGTTCCCATCTAAGGAAACACTGATTCTTGTTTCGCATCAAGGACCTAGTCAGGCGCCCAAGAGGCCTCAAGCAATGGTCACAATCCTAGTCATACAAAATGGCTGCAGTTATTTGGGGCTGACGGGACAAGGGTCAACAATGGCGGAGAATGCAAAGGACAGGGCAGCGATCGGAGCCGATGGCGAAAATGCGACCAGCAGTCACTGTTGGTCACACTTTCATATGAAAGAAGACACAGAGTGAGGACCGTTTCGGCCTCTCTCTCTCTCTCTCTCTCTCTCTCTCTCTCTCTCTCTCTCTCTCTCTCTCTCTCTCTCTCTCTCTCTCTCTCTCTCTCTCTCTCTCTCTCTCTCTGTCTCTGTCTCTGTCTCTGTCTCTGTCTCTGTCTCTGTCTCTGTCTCTGTCTCTGTCTCTGTCTCTGTCTCTCTCTCTCTCTCTCTCTCTCTCTCTCTCTCTCTCTCTCTCTCTCTCTCTCTCTCTCTCTCTCTCTCTCTCTCTCTCTCTCTCTCTCTCTCCAATTTTAGAGAAATGTCTTGCTGTACGCTCCCTAGCCCCACACTTCAGGTCTGCACCCATCCACCCTATTCTAAATTCGATGATAACGTGATGAGCGAGCCGACAGCGCATCCACCAGGAACCCACCTGGGAAGAATCCATCCTCCTCCCCTGCATGGTGTCGAGACGTTCCGGCAGAACCCGCAGCTGGAACACACCAGAACACACAGTCCAAGTGAGGCATGGGCGGATCAAAGATTTCCGATCGGGGGAGGGAGCATCGCGGTCAGAAAGGGGCTATTTTGGGTTAAAGGGAATGTGACACCTTCATAACATGATTTTAACTGAGATAGCCAAGTTGTAAAGCAAGTCGGAAAACCCGGTATTCCATATGTCATTTGTCTTGGAACTCGATATTTCCGTAGAAAAAAGCTAAAACCTACCTGACACCAACCCCCTCATCAGCCCCTCGCCGGGCGGCCATTGTTGTGAGCTGCTGGTGTGACAACATATGCTGACGTCACGATGAGCATCAGCCAATCGAAGCCCTTGAAGCGTTTCAAGTATGGTAGTGGTTGCCAGATCGTGACATCATCCACAGGCTGATATTTATTTCTTTTTTCTAGAGGAGTATTTCAAAAATCAAAATATTGAGCTTATTGAACATTTTTCAGAGAAATCATGAGAGGTTTCATTATTTTCGGCTAAAAGTACGCCTAATTGCACTAAATTCCAGGATTCGACCAAGGTGCCACATTCCCTTTAAAGGAAATGTAGCACCTTGGTCGGATCCTGGAAATAAGTTCATATCTCCGTTCATATCTCCAGCCTGCGACCGCACTTTAAATTAACCACAGTCATAAAGTCCACTCACCGTTCATATCTCCAGCCAGCGACCGCACTTGAAATTGCCCACAGTTCATAAAGTCCACTCATCACTCATATCTCCAGCCTGCGACCACTTGAAATCGCCCACAGTTCATTAAGTCCACTAACCGTTCATATCTCCAACCTGCGACCGCACTTCTTAAATTGCCCGCAGTCATAACGTCCACTCACCGTTCATATCTTCAGCCTGCGACCACACTTTAAATCACCCACAGTTCATAAGTCCACTCACCGTTCATGTCTCCAGCCTGCGACCACACTTTAAATCGCCCACAGTTCATTAAGTCCACTCACCGTTCATATCTCCAGCCTGGGAAATGTCGGAGCTGGTACCTTCGTACTCCGAGACTTGCCCCAGGGCTGTAGCCAGGTCGTCGTCCGGAATACCATCCTCTCCAGTTAGCTCCTCCTTCTCAATCTTCACCAACCCCTGCTGGATACATAAGAGAGAAGAGTTTGTGAATGTTGAGCTATAATAAAACAGTGAACGTGGATGGGTGAGCTGTGGTGATATGTTGTAGTAGATTCATTTTTATCAACGTCTAATTTTTCACACACAAAAATACAGCAAAGTATAAATTGGATTACTGCAAAAGTTCAAAGCTTAAATTGAACCCCTCACCAGACAATATTGAGGCGAGAAGTGCAAAGGAAGACTCAGTGATTGAAACAAACACAAAAGAAGAATTGCCTACAAGTGAACAATTCATATGATAATTGCTTACGATAATTGTGCTTTCTACGCGACATTTAAGTGCGGCAATAACCGTTATCAATAACCGTCAATTAATCTACACAAGTCAAAAGTAGAGCCTGCCACTATGTACCCCCTGCATTCGTTTCTTTCAATTTGTCCCTACTGAATGGGTTAGCGTATTTATCAACCCCCTCCATTTCACGCACTTAATTAACTCCTCCCCCTCCCCCGAGCAAATAATTACACATTTTTACAGGACGTAGCGAGGACGGTAGTAATGCCTCCAAGATATTCCAATAATTACTGCTACATGAACATGAAATACAAGGGTAGGGATTTTAAAATGCTGGAATTCTCATTCATCCGCCAGAGGACAAAGCAAGATTCCTAACAAGTTCGAACTGTAATTATAGTGACAAATCATAACTACAAGGCAGGTATGGCTTGTCCAGTCCCCTAATCTATACAGCCCGTTCATAATCTCCTCTTTGATATAGTTCCCCCTTACCTGGAGCCACAGCCTCGCTCTAAGCCTCCTCAAACATGACCTTGGATCAGTATCCGCCTGTGCATTGACTAAAGGCACTCTAACATTGGGGAGAGTGACTTCAGCCCCTCTCCCCCCTCTTGTATCCGCCTCTGCTCTCACCTCTCCGGACGGGTCCGGTGGTTTTGTCCGCGACTGTGACGACATCTGCGGCTGCGGCATGACCGGCACAACAGTGCCGAACTCGGTGCGGGCGCGTTTGCGGCGCGGTGCGCCCTCAGCGCCGCCCGGTGACGAGACCGGCCGGCTGCGGTTCTAAAAACAGACGACAGATGGCAGCATTGGTTACATGACCTACGCGCGGATCCATGACTCCCGAAATCGGGGGAAGGGGAGGAGCTCGGGTATAGAGAAACCTAGGTCAGGAAGAGACATTTTTAAGATGCGATCATCTGAAAGATGGCGAGCGGAGGGATGTCAAATCGCATCGTGTGGATTTCAAAGCACATTCTGCGGGAAAAGGGCAGTGTAAATCGAATTTTCAGGGGCACCGAGTGCCGATTTTAGATCATTTTTGTGGTTCATTATATTTCCAGAAAAGGGAAGAATGCAAAACAATAACTAAAGCCACTAAGACCTGTATTTTTATATAACAAAACAGTCACCGAGCCGACAGCTGCGCACTACCTTCGAACCGTTCGAAGTTCGTGCGATATTGCAAGGTGTCCTGAATGCACGGCCTATTGGACACAACTTTGTCAGTCAGATAACCAGCAAAAGTCCGTTTAGACTTCTTGTAGATTATGTCGAAGATATTGAAAGTATAATTTTTGGCACTGAATTCCCAGCAAGTGTTCCGAAAACTTTCCTCAGACCCGGATCCCATCCTGTGAATGAGTAATTTCCGGCACGAAGGATTCATTTAAAAGCCAACGTTTTACGTTAGCTCCAACTTAGGTTAATAAAGTCAGAACCCGCGAGTCACCAAACCTTGAAGGAGCCTCATTCAGGAAGAACACTCTTTTCTCATCCCACAAAACCCCAGCAATAGCGGCTTTCATGATTTCCCCCGGTACATGCGAAATAGCCTGTAGCGTTCCTGCACTCCACAATCATAAACAAAATCTGCAACACCAGACAATGACTAGGCAAAAACAAAACACACATACACAATAAAAGTTCCGAGCAATCAACAACACACCCATTCGCTAAGCGTTTGTGACCAGTGAGGTCATTACAGCGGGAGGCGAGGGGCTAGCAATGAAACCTCATTCCCACCTCTCACCACCTTGAGTCAGTATCGATAAGGTAGCTTTTTCGCGCCGTATATAAATCAGCTGCCACCGCGTGAAAATTGGATATAATTTTGTCATTCAATTCAATAGGCATCTATCTAATATTTCAGTGCGACCAACCCTTTTGACAAGAACATTCTCCATCCCTCCCCCTGCAAAAAAAACCACGAAGGTGGAGAGGGGGTTTGTTCCCGCGCAATCCTGTAGCCCCAGTCGCCCGCAGCCCCGCCCGCCGCCGGTATCCACCGGTGCTCACCTGTCCCTGAGACCAGCCGGCCCCGGGGCCGTCTGTCAGCACAACCCGCTCCGGCGCCGCCCACTCCTGCTCTTCTGGTGGAGAGGCGGCCGGAGGCGACGCTGTGTCCTGTCGGGAGACACATACTGGAGGGTCAGGGTCGGATCCAGACCGACGGTTGGGGGGGTGACAAGGTGGCCCAACATCGTAAAAAAGCATGTTGTTTTGTTGTAAAGAAAAACTGAAAAATCTGAGGGGGTTGGAAGGCAAATTCCCGATTTGAACTCCCCCCCGATCCGCCAGTGTCCGAGGTTTGTGTGGCGCTCGGACCAAAAAAAATCGATGGAGTGACTGTAGGTTTGTGGTTGGTGCTTACAATCGATACGATGGATTTTTAGGGCGTGGTTGTAAACATAAAGCGATCGAGACAAAGGATGCAGACAGTAAGCATTAAGAAGGACAAGCAGCACGAAAAGTCCAATACTCCCTGGTGAGGAAGTATCTTACATAGCCAGAGAATGTGTATCCATTCAAATACACATAGAACATGTCATGCAGTTAAATCAGAACTAAATCACAGAAGGAAGTAACCGACTATTTCCCGATTTAAATGAGGTAGTGATGGATTTGGGACGGTTGGGAATATCTAATCCCATCCCTATGAAGAGCCTTTCGCCGGAAGAGCAAAATAAATGATCAGCCGTCAGAGTGTCTAGTGACAAAAATGACGAAGCATCGGGAATAGTGTGCCTCATTACAAGACATGTCATGCTTCGACAATACGTTCTTGCTGTAAATGCCTACACTTTCCATTATTAGATTGCTTTCCATGCAAAAATAGGCGACATTACAGGGCTCGGGACAGAATAGGGACAAACAGAGTCTGTACAACGAAAAGGTAGCATTCAACAAAATATCAGAAGCCGAAACGGAAGCTTGGCTTCATACAAAAGAGTAGGTAGTTGCTTAAAGAGCGATCGGTTTTCTCGACAGCTGCTGTAATCTGGTAGTTAATAAAGAAACGATACACACAAAACGCATCATAGAACCAATAGTGACAGATTCACAGCACGAACTAAACCCCTTACCAACCTTTTCATCACTCCCACTCAAGCCCTGGATCTGCAGCATCTCCGCCGTCTTGATGAAGCTGGCCAGCTGGCTCTGCGCCACGTTCACGCTGCCCTTGTACATGAACTCTATGATGGCCTGCAGGTCGGCGGACGACGTGTCCTTCAGGAAAATCATTGTCTGCTGAAATGTGTTGCTCTGGGGAGGAGAGAGGTGGTGGTCAGGTCGCCGAAGATCAAGATGACAAACCTTAGCATGTGTAGGAATATCATTGAGCCTCTAAGCAGCTGCAGGATCTGAATGATCCAACTTTCGGGGAAGTATGACATAGCACTGGTTTGTCGAGACAAATAGGAAACATTACTAGCTTTATCAAGCGTCATGCTATTCAGGTATCTTCGACTGTCCAACAATAACATTGGTTTCAATTTAGTTGTTTAAAAAAATATTGTCTAATATTATTGCAGAGTGTCAAAAACTCAAGAAGCACACAAGCCAAGAAGCATCAATATCGGGCACACAAGTGACATACTTTTTGACACACACAAGTTGTTTGTCCGATACCCGATAAAACACAAGTATCACACAAATCAAGAAACAGGACCTCGTCCACACCAATCAACCCACCTTGAGCAGCTCCCTGAAGTAGGGACTACACGCCGACAACATCATCCTGTGAACCCTGAAGCTCTGTCCCTCACAACAGAGGGTGATGTCCACCAGCTCTTCATCTTGCCTCAGGGCATCAAACAGTGACGTTACACTGATGTGAAACGCATCCCACTTCAGGCAAAACTTCTGGTTGTTCATGTTTGCAGATCTGGAAGATGAGGGATGTGTTAAAGTGCATGACAAAAGCGGTGAGGGTCCTGCGGCATTTTTTTACCGAAGTAACACATACAGATGCAGACTTTTTAATTCGTCTTGGTTCGGGCGAATTTGTGAGTCATGGGCCAGCGACAGTGCCCGATATCGATGTCAGAGATTGTACCTGCCATGATCCGGCCTGGCCTTCTGCACAGAAAACCGTGTTAAACAAATCGGAGAAGGAAAGGAGCATCAGACAATCAGCTACAGTCAGGGAAAAATAATACTTGGGTAAGACACGAATTCTTACGCAGTGGGCTTTCAGACAATTGCCAATTTTCGACCGAATATCAAACTAAAAATTTACGCAGCGTAAAAAACAAAAATAAACGCATTTGCATGAATATAAAATAAATACGCTTTGATTATAGATGTTTTGTTTTTCCTTGATAATTCTGTAACACTTTCGACAGAACCTCTCCCGTATAAAATAACATTTTTATCAATCCTTAACACTGTTGGAAGTTACCCACGATTTCAAAGCAGTCCCATCTTACGTTATGGATTTTTGCACACTTTATAACCAAAAGTCTAGGGGAAACGTAGAGGACTTCGACTGGTTCACCCTGAATGTTTTTAAGGCGATGCCGCCGCTCTGCTCTGTGCCCATCTTTACGAAAATATGTATTTTGGGGTCGAAAACTTCCGCACATGGCAGGAGCCTCCAAATTTTACGCAGTGGTTTCTCAGCGTAAATCAACTTGTATTTCCCCCTGGCTACAGTCTCTGACAGCGTCGATCGCAAAATTCAGGCTTATCATCTACTCTTACAAGCTGAGCTTAGGAGTAAATGATCATATTGTATATTTGTGGTGTACAGAGTATATTCTTCTGGCGTCACTTCGGGCCAATGCCCGAAAAGCAAGTTGACTTATTTAACCTGTCACCTCTGACGGGTCAGCTGGGCCTCGTCCGGTCAGCCACGCTCACGCGTAAGTGCCCCTGACGTTTGCATACCTCCATTGGTTTAACAGAGCTTTTTAAGTGACACTAGGCAATCTCAGAGTGATAGTGTGGCTGACTGGAACATGCCCAAAGGACCAGTAACCAATTTACGATTTTTTAGCTTCTTACTCTCAACTGAATACATAATACATAGGCTCTTTTGTTCTGCTGTTGTTGTGTTTTCTCTATCACTGCAAGCCGATTGATGTACACCATCATTTTCATAGAGCATCACTTTTTCCTAAGCTCAGGCCAATCTTGGAATTTGATCAAACATGGTAAATCATGATTTGATACGTTCATGATTCAATTTGTGTTGATAGGGTAACTAAAATAATGCCTCAATAACTAACATATAACCCCTTGTTTGGAAATTCCTAACAAAACAAATGAACACTCCAAAATACCAGAGACATATTAGCTTCAACCTTGTTTGACCTCAAAGTAGACCCAAATTAAACATGATAAGTAATCTATTGATAAGTTTTTCCAATAAATTTCGAATGACAGCAAAACACTGTTCCATCCCACCGCCTATGTGGGAACAGTTGGATTGATATCACATGGCTGAAAGAGCAGATCAAGGGAATTTCAGTGATGTTAGGAAAATGTGTTTGGGTATTTTGGCTCCATCTTGGCTCCTGAGATTGAGGCAGTTTGATAAATACACCTTATTTCAGCTAGTGTAGCCTCAATATTGAGTAGAAAATAAAAAAATGACAAACAACTTTAATTGTGCTTCAGACAAGCTTTCAGATATTTTTCTGCATAGTCTTACACCTTTCAGATTTTTTGTTACAGGGGTCTTATCTTGACCCCTTCCCCATGGTGAAGATCACTCACACCTGCCACACAGGCAAATGTTAGCCCCATTCCTGTCAGGTGAGGCGAACAGTTCAGACTTTACCCTCGCCCCTAAAATCTCAAAATCTACCAGTCCAAGTTCTACTTTGAATTAAGAAATCCAGCTTTAATATCTGCTTTTACTCACTAAAAATGTATTACCATGCTTGATCAGAAGATAGCAAGGAAATAGATTGCATTAAAAGAGAAAGAAATTACATTAAAGAAGACAAAAAAGCATACATCATGAGTTAAAATAGATTCTTGGGTTATCTTTTCAGGAAAAACATGCAAATCAGAGGAAGATAACAAATTTTCACCCAAAAATTTTGAATTAATACTTTCTACAAAACAAGTGCTGCCAGACATATTGTCAGTGGGGGCTAATGTATGGCAAAACTTGTTGGGTGTGTGGCTTATCAACTGAAATAATGCCAGAAGTGATTCTTTGAAGTTTTGCCATTCTTTTACATGGCTAAGCATCAAACAACCCTTAATTGTTCCACTGCTCTACCCAGAGTAAGAACAAACAACATAAACATTTTGTGATAAAGCACATGCAAATGAATTAGTGTAGTCCAGAATATGCAGCAAGATCTAGTGGTTTTAAAAGGCAACACTGGGCCGGCTATCACACACCAGCACACAAGGGGACCAATGTGAGGTGAGCAGAAAGTTTAGTGAATGGGAGCTCACACAGGTGAAGTTCAACAGCATTAAAGTAGTGATGGTGGAAGTTGAAGTGTGTGCCAGTGCCAGTGCATTACTGAAAAACATGTCAAAACAGAAAAGTGAGAGAAAAATAAGGTCAAGTTGATGGACTGGATATTCAGAAAACAGTTGGGCAGCAGTAAATAAAATCTGAATCCAAGTAATGTGCACACAGTTCCAATGGGGTACAATGGAACAAATATAAATAAAATATCCCAGGAGGGCAATATCAGGGGCACTTCAGGTTTTAACATGGTTCTAGCTATCCTGTTGGCATCGTTAACACCCATAACACAATTCAAAATTCTGAAAAAAACTTGAACCATGGGAAGGAAGTACTTGAATAAACCTCAAACTGGGAACAAGCAACTAATTATCGGCCATTTGTATAAAAAGTTAGGTATCCTGTCGAGGCTATACACAGCGCATAGAACGAGATTTCTCAAAGACCTTGGAACTGTAAAGAACACACTGAACACTGAGAAATTCAGGCAATGGGCACCCCCTGTTTTGCAAGGAAGAGCAAGAGAAAAAGACAGAGTGAGTTCTTGTTATATACGTTTCGCGAACGTAATAGACGTTATTCAACTGCCCTGGTAATAGACCACAATTGCTTAGCACAATTTGGAGTTTCTAAGACCCTGTGAATAAATTCGAAAACAGAGCTTACAAAACTCACGATAGGTGTCAGTGTATGTACATTTCCTGCTGGTTCTTTGTTTATGTCACGTGACTCATTATCAGCGGAATGAATCAGCTGCGCCAGATAGGACGACAAAACGCTCCTGTTCCCATTACGATCGCGGCGAGCGTTGAGTGTTCCTTGTTGAGGGAAAGGGAAAATATCAAACATTTATTGGCGAGTGGAGGAGACTGGGTCGGGAAGTATTGTGGTGTGGAAAATTTGTGTGTATATTTAATCAGCTGGAGATCGTTCTATTTTTTCTGGAGTGAATTTTAACGTTAAAAGAAGTCAGGAATCGCGAGCATCCATCAAGCACGCGATGGCTTTGCAAGCCTTGGTTTTCATCGCACTCCTGGGAGGTAAGATATTCATTTCTTGCTTTTTTTGTTGCTGCATTTGACCTGTTATTCAATGCTTGGCCCATTTTACTGTTTCCTTCTTAACTCAGCTTAACTGTTTCCTTATAACTCAGCTCTATGACTGAGATCTCTCGTCTCATACATTCAACGCATTGACTATCCCAAATTTGACAAAAATATTACTGGAGTTGTCAGAGTAAGGAAAACTGTACCCAAGGACGTAGGAGCCAGGGGAGCAGGGGGCAGCCCCCAATTTTCATGATGCTTAACCATTAACCCAATGGTGTTGACTGGAAAGAAATGACTTAAAAATTCCCGCTGCCCCCTCAACTTTGAACATAGTTCCGACCCTCCTGATTGTACCTAGGGATCTCTACACTAGTAAATATTATAAATCGTCTCAGCTTCCAGCTGTTAATTCCTGGGATTTGTTAGAACTTTTTTCTAAGGTGCAATCAACTGAGCTGCCGCCCGGTAGCTCAGTTGGTAGAGCGTTGGGCTCCGGCCCGCTGCTCAGAAGCATGCAGTGGCAGGGCATGCCCAGGCTTGGGATCGGTTCCCCTGAGACGCTCCGGCGCTCAATAGTTTACCCGGCGTACAGGTCGGCTGGCAACTGACTGGTGAAAGGGTGACCTGAGCGGGGCGGCCGTCCCTGTGCTTTGTGAGAGGTTAAACTTTGGCTTCTAAATTAACCCTCCATTGAGGGAGTTGCTCGTTTGGGTGGTGGGGTCGGGGTCTCCGTGACAAGTCCCTTGATGACTTTAGTGAGACTCCGACTCCACCAGTCGTACTAGGAACAACTTGAACAAAATTTATAAAAAATAAAATAAAAAATCAATGATGTAATTTTTCTGATGATCCATCGAGCCTATGAATCAGTTCTAATGAAGGTTAACAGCCAAAAGCCCCAGTCTGCAGAACGTGGCAGGCGACTCGGCGAGGCACTTGGGGCAGCCCAAAGCCTGCCCCAATTGGGGCAGAAATTTGGATGCTGGGGCAGACTCCTCCAACGGGGGGTATTTTTACCGATAGATGTTTATCTACTCCATTTTAAACGCAACGCCCAGAAATGAAAGAAAACCGTGCATCCAACTCGACGATGGCAACGCACTCACGACCCTCCACGCACAGCAGCAGCTATCTTGCATTCATGATACACGACTTCAAGAATACTTCTATTCAAAGGTATATTTACAAGCGAAGTATTTTCCCTTAAAGGCGTCATTTGCCACTGCTTTCACGCCATATAATCAATAGTTTAAAAAATATTTCAATTGATAACTAAATTTGATAAAGAATAATTTTTCCACAGCTAAAGCATTTTCCCCATTCCATTTTCTCACATTTGCATGAAAGCATGACAAAATTTGGAATATTTTCACCCCTAGTTTTCACAAGACCCAAGCGAAGAAAGATTCCCGTACGCTTTTTGTGACGTCACATCACTGACTAGCATTTGTTCTTAGGGGGAAGGGGGTGGCATGATTTTCTTTTGAACGGTGGACCCTTTGAACAGTGGACCTTTTGACATAGACCCGATTTGCCAGCCTTTGGCGATCAAAACATAGCAGAGGAAATGCAAAAAAAACTACATACAGGGAAATTTTATTTCGAGCTCTAAGATTGTTTTTTGTAACTAAAACTAGGTTTAGATTACAAATTTAGAAAATAGATTTAAATTTAGCTTTAAAAAGGCGCCTGTTGCCTGATTTTTTATTCACTTCCAGGAACTTTGACTTTACATCTATTAAAAATTTCCTTTGTTTGGCATCTTTTTAACCATATTTCTCTAGATGACAAACATGACGCTTTTGAGACAATTCAGCTTTTACAGCGCAACTTTAACTAATGATTGTCGTTCTTTTTCATTATTTTTCTTCTTCCCTCGGTGATTACCCGTACCGACCGCTGCCCCAAGTACTAGTTCCTGCCCCAAGAGCCCCCATCTGCCCCAAGATCGACCAAAAGCTGCCCCAAATCGGTAGGTCTGCCCCGAGGCTGCCCCAACGAGATCTCGTCGAAATCTGCCACGTTCTGCAGACTGGCAAAAGCCTCAGTTTCTGATGTTCTCTTCTGAATTGACAAGATGTATACTGTCCTTTCTCTTTGAATACTGGATTGTAACTACATTTACATTAATTGTAATTGTGTTAGATTATTATGGTAGATTAACTGTAATTAATTGTATTTAATTGTGTATTTGCATCAGGATTGAAGGAGACAGTCCAGTATACACCTTGTCAACTTATGATCATGATCTTTGCCTCAGCATTCCTAAACCTTTAAATGCTCTCTGCTGAAGGCTAAGTCCTTAGAGCTCTCCTACCACAAATATTGTGATGTCCCGTGTTTCACTGTGTTTCGGTGTTGTCGACAGTGGCGGTGGGCGGCCTGGCGATAGCACCCCATGGCGACTCTGGGGTTCTCAAACCCAAGCTGGGAAGCAAGGCCTGCACCTTCGGGCCTTCCTACTGGTGCGACCATATCCGGTGAGAAGTCATCTTCTGTATTTTGTTTTGTGTTTTTTATTATAAATTGTGTCATTTGTTGCAGCTTAGAGAGGCAGTGGCGGATCCAAAGGGGGGCAAAAAAGGCATTTGCCCTCACCCCAAACGGAAAGGCTCGGGGCAAAACTGTGTTTTTGCCTCCCCCAAAGTGATCGACCTCTTTTTTTCCCCAACTGTTTTTTTAGTTTATAAGCAAGATTTTCGTATTTCAACTCTCAACTTCAAACAGAACCAGTCGAGTTCAGTGTAAATATTGGCCCATGGACTGAAAAAGTATCTCGAGCCCATATTTTTCATCCTGTGAGTGTTTTTTCTTTTGCTTTTCGCCTCAAATACCCAAAATTATACCACGAAGTGATATTATAGCGTAGCATTCACGGCGTGACGTTTTTCTTTTTTTTTTGCTTTTCGACTTTTGATTTTGGTTTGCCCCTCCCAAACCGACCGGCTAGATCCGCCACTGCAGAGAGGTATTGTGTTGTTCAGATGCCATTTTATATTTTTGGGGTTTAATGACGCACCAACTGGCAAACAAGGCATTCAAACACCGGACGGACTCTCAGAAACTCGCAAACTTTTACCCGGCCTCGCATTACAACAACATTATTTCAAAACTCATTTATACCGAAAACTACCAAAGAATGCAACAGTCTTCCCTTAGAAATTAGAATGTCGAGCTCCGCAGTATTCAAAAGAAAAAAATTTGTGCGTATTTTGGTCCGACGGCAGCCTCCAAATATTTCGAATTTGGGACTAAAATAGGAAACAAACTACACACTCAACTCCGCGTAGGACCGTCTAAACTAAATTCACATACTTTCCAGTTACTAAAAACTCAGTCACCTCAGTGCTCATGTGGATACCTAACCGAAACAGTAAAACACTCCGTGCTCTTTTGTCCCATTTATACCAACCAGCGTGACGAACTCTTTCAATCATTAACAGCAATTCATTTTATATTCTTGGGGCTTAATTACGCACCAACTGCTGAGGTCATATGGCGTCTGAACACCTGCCATTTTATCCAGTTGCAGAATTTTAAGTGTTTTTATCATCGTGTCATTAAATTTGAATGACTCTGAATGAATTTCGTGAAGTAGAAAAAACAAGATGTGTGACATAAACGTTAGTATTTGTGCAGAATGAAAACAATACTGCAAACCACCGGATATTTATCAACGCTGTTTGTCAGCAGCGTTGTCTCTCTAATATACTGGTAGTTAACTGCAATACGTGTTTAGCACTTTGTCTGTGTTCCGTTTCGCCATTATTCAGAATTGGTCTAAAACAGGTGCCAACTCGAAATACATAAAAGCTTTTTCTGGAGTATTATGATATGCAGTTTTTACGTAGGAAATTAGCGGTTGGTGTACCTTTAATCACGGCCAGAAACGCTAATATATCTTGTTTCAGGTAACTTGTGGACAAATATACTATTCATTTTTATAATTATTAATCCAATGCTCTGAAGTTTCTGACTTCAAAACTGTTCACTGTCATCGATAGCCTTGGATACATACAGCTCGATTAGAGAACCGACATAGAAACCGACTACCCAGTCTTCTTGAGCAGGACTAACGAAACGTTCCAGACATCCGGATAGTACGTTCTGACCCTACTCGTGTACTCTTTTAACACCCGTCATCATCAGCTCTCTCCCTTTGCAGCAAGTCGGCAGAGTGCGGGATGACCTCCTGGTGCATCAGCGAAGTCTGGCAGTACATGGACCTGCCGGAGGACAACGACGACATCTGTGACATCTGCGTGAACATGGTCACCCAGGCTCGGGACACCCTCAACAGCAACGAGACGGAGGTAAGCAAGGGTGTCGTGATTGGCGTCGAAAGCAGAGGGGCGCGCACCCCAGCAGCTGACAAACAAGGGCGACTTCGCCATCCCCATAACCTGCGTGGAGTATTAGTGTTGTGCATTGGTGGGGATCGTAAAGTCAGGTATGTTACCACTTTGCCTAGCACTACCTTTGCCCCTCCCCCATCGGCCATGCTAGTCCGGCATCCGCCCTCTGCAAAGATTATATGACTTCACCCTCCAGTCGCCGGATGTGTTTTGGCGTGGGAGCAGAGGGAGGATGCAGACCAAGTGCCGGAAACGCATCCCTTTGTGCGGATTCGGTTAGATAGGGAAGTTTGATGTTCTTCCCGATGTTAAACAACGCTGAAGCTGCTTAAAAAGAGCAAAACGAAACGTTGATGTCCTTGAATTTGAAATTTTGTTGAAGAGTTAGTGCATTTGGTTCAAGTTAGCTGTCCGTGGCCCAAAAAGAGTGGCTGGTCCCCCGTTTATCGATAACAGGGCAAACTGTGGCGACGGCCCTCCAGTTAAAGTTCTGATTTGATTGAAGCAAGGGTATGATTCTGAGGGGTGAGCTAAATGTTAGTGGGGTCATCGGTAATTGATGCGATCAGTGTTCGGGGAAATATCGGAGACGAGGGGTGGAGGACCTGGATGAAACACAAGAGCGAAATCCTAGCAGGGTGTAAACAGATTGAATGGTAAGCAGTGTTGATAATCAGGTGAGAAGTAAATGGGTTGATGGAACATGCTTGATTGCCACCTTGCATAGTCTGTGTCACAAACGCCGTCGGCAGTGAGAAGTCTCGGGTCTGTACGTAAAACAGGTGGGAACCGATAAACTCGTCCCGACGGCCCTCAGCCGTCAGCTGTCATCTGGTCAGCTGTCAGCTGTCGATGGAGTGAGCCGCAGGTCGGCGTGTGCTGTGAGAGAACGCTGTAATGGATTGCGATTGTGTACACGTCAAAGTTATTGGTGTAAATACTCGCTGGGGAAGAATTCAGGATAGAACGTAAATTGCATAATTACCTCATAACAGTCACTAGCTGGATATGGGTTCGAACGAATGAGAAAGGGACCGGTCGACCCTCTCTAGCGACACGCGTTTCTTACAGAAATGGAATAGTAACGGGTGGATCGACCTTTCAGCCCGACGGCAACCGACACTCATGTCTCTGCCTCCCTCCTCTGCTCTGCCTTAGCCGTATGACCTATGATGTCGGTGCGCCCCTAAACCCCAAACATGATGATGATGTCCTGCCTTACTTGGGACCTGTTCAATTGAGCCTTGTATTGCGCCACCTTGGGAAATAATTCAACAATTGACACAGACGAGCCGATTGACTGATTGATTGATTGACTGACTGATTGATTGACTGATTGACTGACTGATTGATTGATTGGGCTTAGGGCACGCGAACCTCTGTGGCCATATAGCGTGCATTTCGCTCCGCGTCACCTAAAGCCTCAGATACACCAGAACCTCAGATGTCATATTTTGAACCGGAACCCGCATCAGCGTCAGAACCCGCGTCGCCCGAACCTCAGTACCAGGGCGAAGTCTGTGTTTTTGTACATGAGTATGTCTTTTACTTTAAGCCTCTAGTGTCTCTCTAATAAGCGTGTATAGCTTCAAGTCCAGGACTGTGAAGCCCCCAAATGTTGTGTAAAGACTAGCGGTAGAATAGGGGGATTAGCCGTCTCATTCTACCTCAATGCCAATTTAGTGTGACCTTCAGTACGGACACGTTCCAGATTACTTCTGGGGATTAATTTATTAAAGGCCGGTAAAACGATCATCATTAGCTGAATGTATAGACTGAAAATGTCCCTCGTACATCTCTGGGACTCCTGTAGACACCTATGTGCTTTCAATCGATTCATAGCAACTTTTGATTTGACAAACGCTGATGCTTCTTAAATGGGCTTTTGGTTTTGCAAAAACCAAATCAGCGAATAGTTACTGCCTCGGAAGCTTGTTCTCGCTGTCATTCGGACGAAGACACAGTCAGCTCCGCAGTGGCTCCCTGCGTCCATGGGTCAGGAACATCGCCGTGCTGTTGCTTGCCACAATATCCTGCACCACTGCCGGGAGGATGTGGTGTAGTGACGTCATGTGTTTGTGAACTCGGGTACACGGGCAGGGGCGGTAGTAGGGAGTGTGTCAGGGAGGGGGAATTGTAGGGATGATGTAGGTCCTTGGCGTATTTTGTACCTGGTTTGATCGTCTCGATTTCGTATTTTCCTTAAATGTTATTAATGTGGGCGTAATGTTTAGCATATATTTCGCATGAAATCGTGCCATATTGTGTGAGAATAACTTCGCCCATGGGGGAATACCAGGGGTTTCCCTCCGAAAACCTCCTTAGTTATGGAAACATGATGCGCTGTGGCAATTCGAGGGAAGAAAAAAAGAGGGAGAGAGAGACCCGTGCGATTCACTTCAAAGTAATAATCCCGGTTTGGTTTACACGCCCGCCCCTGTCTGTGTGCAATTGCATACTTCGGTGGGCGTGAGTTACGACCACACCACGTCGCCACCGCGCTATCCGGAAACATGAACAAGGCAGAGTCCGTCGGCGTCCCCGCGTGATGCATTCTCATGGGCACGTGGGTTTTTCTGCGGTTATGATGAGTCAGAGTTAGACGTGCCTTGTGCTGTCGAGATTCAACGGGTGTGGTTTTATGTTTTTGGGGATTTCTTATCGGTCTTTTCTTGATTTGGGTGCGCGGGTACCCTCCATCAAGGTGGCAGGTTGGCCCATTAAAGTAATTTTCTCCCCACGGTGACGTCACGCAGCGATATGGCTGCAGTAACTAAGGGAAAACCTTAACACGCGCACTGGAGGGGCCTCGGAGGCCCCCACCTGTTTTTCCAAGATGGCCGGAGAACCGCTCGTAGCCGAAAAACGAAACGTGGCCACATTTAACAGAATTTAATAGCGCGTCGATTGGTGAAGACTTTCTGAAAATCTGCCGAAAATTTTTTGACTTATAGGCTTTCAAAGTCAGACCTGCATTTTGAGATCGCCGTAAACGCGCGGTCGGATCAGTTAGCTTGTATTGAAGACCGAGTGGTGACGTCATAACGTCATATAAGCGGGACTATATGTCAAGGTCACTTCACATGAAAGTCAAGGTCAAAGGTCACAGGTCAAGGTCATATCTGCACTTTCAAGGTCACTGACCACTGTGCGTCCGGCCAAATGACGTTACCCCGTCTGACATATATTATGCTATGACGTCATCGGTAGGGTACCCCAATGCAAAGGTCAAGGTCAAAGGTCATTGGGAAAGGTCAATCCTCATTTCCCGCCAAATAGTGGCTACAGTGTTAGTCAAAGTGTAAATAATAAGTAGTATACCATAAAGCCACCCCCGTGGCGCAGCTGGCAAAGGCGCCACGCTTGGGTGTGGAAGGCCCCTGGATCAAGGCTGACCTGTGGCAGCCTTTTCCGCGGCCGCCTCCTACCCAGGAGATAGCGGTACACTGGGGAGTGCGCGCCGCAGCAGTGGAATCAACGCCGTGCCAGCCGGCGTCCCTGTTTGTGGGCGCACGGGCCTGATCGGCCTTTAAAAAACTGATCCACCGGTCTGGTCTCCCGCCCGCGGCCCTCATGTGAGAGCTCGGCCTGTGCTGAGCGCTGCGGCTTGGGGAGACCGGAGCAGCCTATGGCCCGCCGAGTGCGGTGCCGCTGTCCCGTTAGGGTGCCGGCAAATGGAAACTTCCGCTCTGTACATAGTGTGGGTGCGCTGTATGAATGAGACTAAGCTACTAACACAAAAATGTTCCCAGGAAGGGAACGCAAAAATATTAAAAAAAGTAGTATACCATATGGTGACCTTAAAGGTCAATGACCTTGAATAACCTTGACCCAAAAGTTTTGGGGAAGCCTCTTTGAGACCTCTTCTCTATGAAACCTGTCCGCCTTTAGCTTATTCCCGCCATTTTCCTGCATAATCACAGCTTTACCAATCGATCCCAGCATGGCCAATATTTGACCTTTACGACCTCCTTTGACCTTGAAGATATTGACCTAGGTCAATGACAATTGGTCATCATGTAGATCACCATAGCCCCCACCCACCTACAAAGTGGCGTTTTTCTAACCCTCTTAGTTTCCGAGATCTTAGGGGGGCCTACCAGGCCCCCCTCCAGTGCGCGTTAGTGCCAGACCCCCTCCAGTGCGGGTGTTAATGGAGGTTGCAGAGATAAATTAGACAAATACATTTTTAATTAGTTGGAATTAAATCCTCATTCCTCTAAGGCATACTTTACCTGCCAAAGATGATTGAAATTGATCGGTTTTAATAGTGGCGGATACCAGGGGAACTAAGAGGGCTGAAGCCCCCCCCCAATGTCCGATTGCCTATAGTTAATGCATAGGCGGAGGCTGCTCTGATGTAATGGCGAAGAGGCTCGAGGCCCTAGCCTGCCCCCTCCCTGAAATGAAGTCCTGGATCCGCCTCTGAATTACAACAATGGGTGCCCTATGGGTAAAGGAAAATCTCGTCGCCAGCGTGACGTCACAGTAAAGGCGGCTCCGGATTAGTGGTTGGGGCTTCCCCTAATTAAGCATCCAAGTAGCGTTAAGCATTCTCTATATTGTCCTGTTTTTCGTCTTAATGACTTTATTTTGTTTTGTAAACATACTCGTCGCACTCAGTCACTCCCGGCATGTACGGCCGCGCGCGGCACTGAAAGCCGTAGTTCAGGCATTGGTTTTATCAAGTTTTCAGTACTGCGCTCCTGTATATAGGGAAGCTGAATATACAGAAGTCTATATATACTATACAGGTCTGTATATAGGGAAGCTGCTGCAGCACACAGGTCCATTGCGTTCATTGGCGGATTCAGGAGCGATTTTTGGTGGGGGAAACCAATTTTCTGGGAGGGTTAAATTGAAAAAATCGCGAAAACATATTCAAGAAAAACGGTCAAAACTTGGTGCTTTGGGGGCAAAATATACTATTATCCTTTGATGGGGGCCACGGCTTATTTTCCCCCTCTTGGATCCGCCGGTGATCGCTTTCAAAAGATTTTGAGTTTTCGCGCTAGACTGGTGAATGGTCGGCGACGATGTTATCACATCTGCGATGCGGCTGCCTTATAATATGACGGGGCTTTTGACATTGTCTCAAACTTTTACAATTTGAATCTTTTTAGAAAATACACGCCCCTCTCCTTTCTGTAAAAGTATGTTTGTGTGATGCCAGCGACAGGGGCGAAAGTAGAGGGGGGCAAGGGTTCATGGCCCCAACAATTGCAAAATTTTGGCCCATTTCCTAAAAAAACACTGTTTTTACGATTTCTCCCGAGTTGCCCCCCCAAACGGCGCTCTGCGTCCGCCCCTGACCAGAGCTTGGCTGTGGTGTGGCTAGAGGCCTGTGTGTGTTTGGTCAGAAAATTATTCAATTTCATATCAATTTCTGTAAGATTTCATATCAATTTAATGTTCAATTTCAGTTAGAGAACAATCTCAAAGCTCTAGGGCAAGACACATGCATCGTCTTACCTTACTACCGGAGTTCCATATTGGCTGTGAAAACGGCACTGTCCATGAAATAGCTGAAACCATCGAAGTAATCAGGAAATTTGCTTTTTTGATTATCGCTACAGATGTATTAACTTCAAACCCAGGGATGTGGATTTATATTTATATGTCTTGGGCGTTAGGGTACCCAGTGTAATGTCGATTGGTGTTGACATTTCCTTTGTTTTCATTCTGGTTTTACGGCTCTATATGCCTATGGAAAAGCTGAAACTTGCTTCATCTTATGCTGGCACATATTGATATGGCGTTTATTGACATCATTTCAGATTTAAGCACCTCGCTAGTTTTCAAAATCCCCGCCTCTGTTGAAATCCCACACTAGCTAACCACCTCGCTCTAGGCTAGAACTGCTTTGTAACGTCAACAGCACATCTTGAAATCAGCTGTTACCACCCCCTCCCCTGCACAACGCAGTTCCCCTTTGAACGTAATCAGAGACCGCCGTCGTCGGTTCTCACAAACCCCTCGGCTTCCTGCGCCTGCGGCGGCGGCCGGGCGGTCAAGGTCACCTTGAAACGACGGCCGGGCTCCCGCTGGGGTAGTGGGGAGGGAGGCTAACGATCGTAAATGCGGTCAGCGAGATCGATATGAAGTCGTGGTGTTCGATATTGATGTAGATCGAATTGGGATCGTTGTGTTAATTTGTCATAGTGAAGGACGGTGGGTTTATAGACGAGTGGATAACAAGTGGCTTAGGGCGGGGGTTGATGGTGTGTGCGGTTTATAGAAGTCTGTTCTAGCTTTTAACGTCGTCGGTGGAGATTCCGGTGGGTTTAGAAAAGAGATGGGGGCAGGGCCTCCCCTAGGTTTTGAGTCTTTTATGGGATTTTTATTGTTATCTCAGTGTAAACCTTTTTCAGCACAAGTATATTGACTGGTTAGCTGAGGCATCCTAAAGCACGGTTTATCACTTAACCTTTTAATCTGAGGCGTCCTAAAACTGCAGTATATTATAAATCCCTGGAATCTGAGGTGTTCTTAAACGATGGCGAACAATGTGGAGTAAAGACGAGATATTTTGAGGATGGTCGATTATTTTACTGGTATCTGCACACAATTTCTGGATTTGTGTTGGCCGATATTTATATCGTGTTGTTAACCTACTTCTTATTTGTTGAAAATGTTGCCTATTTTCCTACGTTGAACTGGACCATAAAGCGTGACGTTTGCATGTATGCATCACCTCGCCTGTTATTTTTCATACCGCCGCCGTATTTGGCTACGTAGTCCCTCATAGTCTAAAAAAAAGTGTACGTAGCTCTTTTTCAACACCGGCCGTGGATGTTTCATTCACCGACGAAAAACATACAGCTCAAGTGTAGGAATTTTATGTTTATCGCTTTGAGTTTAACCATGGGCACATTTTTGTCGGCTGGCACGAATGCACGTTCATAACTTCTGCTATCATAGCGTGTTGCCGGTATCGAACAGAAACGTATCACTCTGCTAAACGTGCTTGGTATAGTGGTGGGAAAAACCTCCAGATGATACATGTCTGAATCGTGTGAAAAAGACGAGCCAGCACAATGTAACCCAAGCGGGGCGGGACATACCTACATATTTGACTTGGATAAACGTGCTCGGAAGAGGAGTGTAAAAATGCCGAAGTGAGGTCATTCTGACTCAGTGACTCGACCTTACTGTTAAGAACGATTGCTCAGTTCAGAACAAAGCACAGAATGACGCGTTGGTCTTTGTTTCGCTCCTTTATCGTAATGTCACGTTTTTAAAATATGCGATTGTACTTGCAGACTGTGTGTTCTTACCGGTGACATAAGGACTAACCTGACGGCCGTGGGTGTGTAAAGCGGGGCGGGGGGATGCGTCTCCCAACTCGCGAATTTTGGGGGACGTTCCCTCAACATTTTGAGTTTCGGCCTTGGTTTTTTGCATCTTCTCCGTGTTATCTGCTTGAACTTAGTTAAACGTGTCGGTGAATTGCATCGTCTTCAGAGTATTTTCGGGGAACTAGTCTGCTGAAGATTCCACCCTCCTGTCATCACCAGTCTGGTGTCCCCCTCCCTCCCTCCCAGTGGAAATACCGCGGTGTCGCCCCTGCCAAGGACTTGGCCAGTGTTGAGCCCCCCAGCGTTATGTAACGCCGCATCGTCGCTTCCGGGTCCTTACTCCCACATTTCTGCGGATAGGGTAAAGGTGCTGGAGGTCATTGCCCTCACGGAAGGGTGCAATGACCGGTGAAGTTGTGTACCAGGTATGAAATGAACAGTGGCAGCACGAAAAATGATTGCGGACTTTTATCGGCTGGTTAAGTCCATGGTGCATAAACGTAAGAACTATATTGGAACAAGCTGACAGCAGTGGCGGTTCCAAGCTTGCTTTTCGGGGGGTAGGCTAGGGGGCTCGGGCCTACGCCACCTTTACCCCGACAGACCCTTTTGCTACGTAATTACATTGGTACTTAGAAGCTTAAGGGCTCCTGTACCATCTGTATTATGTCCATGCTGTTATGACGTCATTCACAGCGCCTCTCTGACGTCACAGGAGGAGCTGAAGGAGGTGCTGGAGGGCTCCTGCAACCTCATTCCCGTGGACCTCATCTCGGAGGAGTGTGACAAACTGGTGGACGACTTCATCCCCGAGCTGATCGAGGTTCTGACCTCTGAGCTCAACCCCCAGGTAAGGACTGAAGAGCTCTGACCGGGGAGCTTAACGAAGCTCTGACTTTAGAGCTTACCAAAGCTCTGACCTTGGGCTGAACGAAAATATGACCTTGTAGCTTAACGACGCTCTGACCTGGGAGCTTAACGAAGCTCTGACCTTGAGTTTTAACAAAGCTCCGACCTTGGAGCTTAACGAAGCTCTGACCTTGGAGCTTAACGAAAGTCTGACCTTGGAGCTTAACGAAACTCTGACCTTGGAGCTTAACGAAGCTCTGACCTTGGAGCTTAACGAAAGTCTGACCTTGGAGCTTAACGAAGCTCTGACCTTTGAGCTTAACGGGCGTGGTCTAGAATTGTGGTCAAGTTCTAGGGTGCGTGGTCACGGCTGAAATTTCGGAAAGTGAGCATGAGAGTGGGATGGAGAGCACTTGTATTTTCGTAGAAATGATCATGGCGTAAATTTGATCAGGGGCTTGTTCCAGCGCCTCTTCAACCTCCACCAAGCTCCTCCGAAAGAGGTAGAAGACTCTACTTAACTGTACTGTCCAATAGAAAGCTAGATCAGAGAAGTTTACTTCCCTGGGAAGAATCCGTAGGAGGCGCTGTAACAAACCCTATCTGCTTGCTTAGTCTTTGTGTTCACTCTGCTGTGAACTTTGGAATTAGCTTGCTTCTCAGGGCGCGCCGCTGAATTTTAGGGTGCGCTTCTGAGTTTTAGGGATGTTCATGCCTCCTCCCGAAGTACACAGTTTTCCACCTCTTTGAAAACCGCGACGAGGTGACTGATCTAGGCCAACTGCTAAGTGTGCTGCGTGCTCTGACGTACGAAATGCGCTGTGTAGTTGCAACATTGTGTGTTTAAGGGTGTGACCCTCTTTTATAATAGGTTTTTGAACTGAGCTTGCAGTTTTACAGAGCGTGTCGAGAAACCACTATGGACATATTTAATTTCACCCACCATTGACATATTTAATTTCACCCACCATTGACATATTTAATTTCACCCAAAGCTCTCTGTATAAAATTTCCACACGCTTTCAAGTTCAAAAGAAGGGGGCTTGATGCATTATTTCAAGTCATGAAAGAATCCCTTAATTCTTGCAGCGCATGTGACGTGATAAACGTTAACAAAGGGCATGGCCAAGCAACCTTACATGTCGCAAGCCGCCGCAAGCTGCCAGATTTCTGATTACGCGAGGTGCTTGGTTCAACCCAGTGTACTAAGACAAGGGGCGATATCTTTGTTTTGAGAGATTGAGGTGCAAGCAAAATGTGGTTTCCTGATTTTCAGACCTATTCTATCCATAAATAGTCATTTTTTATGATTTTAACAAAGTTGTCTATTCCCTCTAATTTCAGCCCACGGCACAATTTTCTGGGGTAGGAATGTCTTCACGTTCTTCAAATGTCTGTAACTATGAAACAGCATGATGGAAAATGTTCACAATCACAAATCCTTTGCGCCGTCTCTCGGTGTAAACACTCCAAGTGTCCAGCAGGCAGCAGTGTTGGAAACAGCCCTCTGGTTTCGCCAGACCTGTACGAGCCGTGCCTTATCGTTGCCAGTTTTTGTGCTTACTGCACGGGTCTGGTATACCGTGACCCGGCGTGACGTCACGGGGGCTATGCTTGTATCGGTGTCGTAATGACGAGTTGACCAGATCGCCTGTGATGTTGAGAAAGATCACGTGATCACTGTCCTCGGTTACTGACGTTATGTGTGTTTAATGGGTTTAGTGCCTCTGTGCCTCCAGTTTCGGTTGGATATCAAGGACATTTATTGGTATCAGGGGCGGATCTAGGGGGGGCCGCGGGGCTGCGGCCCCCCCTCGCTGGTAAGGCGCCCCCTCGGCACTAAGGCACCCCCGGGGCCGCCTCCATTTGCTCCACATTTGCATGCCTAACGGAAATACTGGCGCCCCCTGGTAATTCTGCTGCATGCAAATACCACATTTTGACAACACGCCCTGTATCACTGGCGCCCCCATGGTGCATCATTGGTGTCCTTGTTTCACTCCGCCGACGCCCCCAAGCCTCTTCCACCTCTTGAAATCCCGCTATATATTACCGGCACCCCACTCTTCACTACGGGCGCCTCCATCTTCTAAAAATCCGTTCTATATCACTGGCGCCTTCATGGTGCAGCATTGATGTCTCGTTTTTGCTCCAGCGGCGCCCCACGCGTCACTGTGGGCGCCCCATCTTTTTGAACCCCGCATGTACCACCGGCGCCCCCATTGGGCATCATTGGTGCCTTCATTTCACTCCACCGGCGCCCCCAAGCCTCATCGTGGGCTCTCCCAGTTTTTGGCATCCCGCTATAAACTATTGGCGCCCCAATCCTCACTACGGGCGCCCCCACCTTCGGAAAATCCGCTCTATACCACTGGCGCCTCCATGGTGCAGCATTGATGTCTCGTTTTTGCTCCAAGGGCGCCCCCACGCGTCACTGTGGGCGCCCCATCTTTTGGAACCCTGCATGTACCACTGGCGCCCCCATTGGGCATCATTGGTGCCTTCGTTTCACTCCACCGGCGCCCCAAGCCTCTTCCACCTCTTGACATCCCGCTATATACTACCGGCGCCCCACTCTTCACTACGGGCGCCCCCATCTTCTAAATATCTGCTCTATATCACTGGCACCTCCATGGTGCAGCATTTATGTCTTCTGTGCACTCCACCGGCGCCCCCACGCTTCACCATGGGCGCCTCTGCTTTTTAGAGCCGCTCTTTACCATTGGCGCCCCCGTGGTACATCATTGGTGCCTTTTTGCTCAAATGGCGCCCCCATGCCTCATGAGGGGGTCTTCACCCTTTACCAGCCCGTTTTATACCAGTGGAGCCCCCACTCTGTCTCCCCGCTATGTACTACTGGATCCCCACTCCCCACTACGGGCGCCCCCACCTTCTAACAATCCGCTCTATACCACTGGCGCCTTCATGGTGCAGCATTGATGTCTCGTTTTTGCTCCAGCGGCGCCCCACGCGTCACTGTGGGCGCCCCATCTTTTTGAACCCCGCATGTACCACCGGCGCCCCCATTGGGCATCATTGGTGCCTTCATTTCACTCCACCGGCGCCCCCAAGCCTCATCGTGGGCTCTCCCAGTTTTTGGCATCCCGCTATAAACTATTGGCGCCCCAATCCTCACTACAGGCGCCCCCACCTTCGGAAAATCCGCTCTATACCACTGACGCCTCCATCGTGCAGCATTGATGTCTCGTTTTTACTTCAGCGGCGCCCCCACGCGTCACTGTGGGCGCCCCATGTGCTGAAACCCTGCATGTACCACCGGCATCCCCATTGGGCATCATTGGTGTCTTCTGTGCACTCCACCGGCGCGGCGCCCCCACGCTTCACTGTGGGCACCCCCTGCTTTTTGGATCCGCTCTTTACCTCTGGCGCCCCCATGGTGCATAATTGGTGCGTTTCTTTTTAATCTTAAACGGCGCCCCCCATGCCCCATTGAGGGGGTCTTCACCTTTCAACAGTCCCTCCTATACCACTCGAGCCCCACTCTTATGATGCATTATTGTTGTCTGCTTTTAGCTTTATGGGCGCCCTCCCCGCCTCTTTCCACCATCTTTTGACACATCGTTCTGTATCACTGGCGCCCCCATAATGAATCATTGGTGCCTGTGCTTTGCTCCACCGGCGCCTTCATCTCCCGCCGTGGGCTCATCGGGAGCGCCCCCACATTTCGACGAACCGCTCTGTCTAGCGGCCCCCATGGTACACATTGGTGCTTATCTTTCGCTCCATTGGTGCCCCCACACTTCACTATAGGCGCCCACACATTTCTGCTGATTGGTTGATGCATCATTGGTATCTTACGTTTGCTCTACCGGCGCCCAACACCCCCCCCCCCACCTAACCCTGCCACGCGGCACTATGGGCGCCCCAACTTTTGACAGCATGCTCTGTCCCTCCACCGCCTCCATGGTGCATGATGGGTGCCTATCGTTAGCTCCATGAACGCACCAACACATCCCTGCCAGAAACCCCATGCAGCTTCTCTTTACTTTGCATTTCTTGCATCCCAAACGTGGCCCGTTGTCTTACTAGCGCCTCCCCTTGACAGCTCCCACAAATTTCACTGAATGCGAGTACCCCCAAGCTGTATCACCGGAAGCTCCAAACTTCAGCTTCGGTGTCTCCTTGATGACCAAATTGCGCCGTCAGCGCTCTTCCCATGCACTGTCTTTTCCTACCTGTTGCCCAACCAGTGCCCTATTCGTGTACCCCCTTTTACCATGTTGTTACCCTCCTGTAGCCCAACCAGTGCCCTATTCGTGTACCCCCCCTTTTACCCTGTTGTTACCCTATCAGTGTCTCTTGATGGATTATTTGCTCCCACAGACGCTCCACTGACGGTTCCACGCCTGTGTACTGCAGGCGCCCCTTGCCTGTTGCACCGGTATCCATAACTCCAGTCTCGGTGTCGCCTCCAGGGGTCGAAAAACTTCCCATTCTGCCATTTTTTTAAAGACACATGGGTTAGGCATGTAAGGTTTTAGCTTGGATGTGCCGACCAACCTCCTAGTAGTTTATTAACCAAGAACAGTTTTTGTTTTGTTTTATTTTACACATTTATCTCACAGCTTTTAACTTTTAACAGGGCCAAGGAGAGTGGACTGTCAGGCGAGGAGAGCAGCATGGTGGTTTCGACATTGGCAGGAGGGGGTCGGAGGCTAGAAATGGTGTCAGCCAAAGGTGCGCAGGGTGACACAAATCAGCGGACATGTTTCCTCAAGAACAAAAATGGAACAAATCGCCGAAACCGACACCTGTAATTCGAACTTGGAATGTTTTTTCAACAACTAGGATGGCCCAGGAGTATCCGTTGGTAACCTACTGACGCAAAACGTGCCACATTTTGCAGCCTAGGCTGGTGCCACATTTATGGCTTAACATTCTCAATGGTGACACCTTGAACACCTTTTTGACCCCTGGTCGCCTCGGTGAAGTATCAGCGTCCCCCCGATGCACTATCACCATTACCATCCCTCGCCCGAAAGCCCAAATAACTGACTGACTAACTCACCACACTTCCCCCGGCTATAGACCACCGGCGTCCCACAGGGTGTACCACTGTACCACACTGAACTTTTGGCACTTCCATGCTGCATCACCGCTGGAATCATTTATAAATCTAAGCACCCCCTCATATATCATGCCCCCGGGTTACTAATAGGCGTCACACTTCAACGTGATCGCCCTCTTCTTTAATGGTTAGGCGCCCATATTTCACGATTGGCCGCCCTTTTCAGCTCTAGAGCGCCCCGCTGCAACATGGACCGCCCGTACCCACCTTTGGCCGCCCTCTTCTGCTTCATTGTTCTCCTGTTCTCTACTGTTGGCCGCTCCTTTGCAGATATAGGGCGCCTCACTTCAATGTGGACTCCTCATTCACCTCCGGACGCCCTCTATTTTATGGTTGGGAACCCCATATTTAACGTTTGGCCACCCTTTTTCAGCGCTTGGCGGACCTCTGCGACGTGGACCACCGTCATTTACCTACAGGCGCCCTTAACTTTGTGACTGGGCTCCCCGTTTTCACAATTGACCCGCTTTTCAGCCCTAGGGTGCCCTACTGCAACGTGGACTGCCCTCATCCATTTTTAGCCGCTCTCTTCTGTATGATTCGCGCACCTTCTCCACTGCTGGCCACTCTTGTGCAGCTTTAGAGCACCCCACTTCACCGTGGACTGCCCTCATTCACCTCTGGCCGCCCTTCGCTTTGTGGTTCAGAACCCCTATATCATGATTGACTGTCCCTTTTAGCTCTAAAGCGGCCCACCGTAAAATTGATCGCTCTCATCCACTTTTGACTGCCCTCTAGTGCTTGTTTGCGCGCCCATTTTCCACAATTGTCTGTTCTTTCTTAGCTTTGGGGCGGCCCACTTTTACGTGTACCGCCTTCAACTTAGGATGTCCTCTACTTTGTCTTCGGGTGCCCAAATTTCACGATTAACCGCTCTTTTTCAGCCGTAGGGCATCCCACTGCAACATGGCACTACCATGGCACATGGACAGCTCTCAGCTTTGAGTGGTAACAATTGCCCCGAGTTCTTTTAATGTATGCTTTAGGTATCGATTGGTTCATTTTGCTTCGTTACCACGCAGGATCCCCCAGGGCGCATTTATCCCCATCCGACGTGTGGTCGTGTGCCCGTCTGATATGTGGTTGTCTTTTGCGACAAAACATGCTACGATGGAATATAGGGGACTGGTAAAAATAATGTTTCTTGTGAAGCAAATTTTGAGCACATACCAATGTCCCTTAAATTTGTTTAAAAAACATTCCGGATTTACTGATAAACCTATAAGCTGTTGACTTCGATCATTTACTTATTTTGCCGAGGTGTTTTTTCGCAGTGCCACTAATAAAACGCTGTGTCGCAATGCGAAATTCCCACGTCATCTATGTAAGAAAAACATTGAGAGCTCGGCAGGAGGCACCTGCAGAGTTTTGGTTGCGTCCTCTCCCACAAGTTTGTAAACATCAAAAAGTTTCGCCTTATGTAGAATATTATGGATTTATCACTATCCGCTCTGCGCAGACAGGGTTTACTGCAACGACTGGTTCGCAAAATCTCCAAAGGCCGTCTCTGTGCGAAGTCTGCTTCAAAACGTAATCCAGGTAGAAGGTGCCCTGTTTCATTGTTGCTTGTTTAACTAAAGGCACTTTGGGAAATTCTTTCTTTTCTTGGCAACGTGTTTTTTTAATTGTCACTTTTTCAAATGACATCACAAATACGCAAAATTAGCATCACAAAGATCCATGATACCAAAGGCTGACCCCCAAATGGTAGTCTGACCGCCCCCGGAGACTTCGCTTCCCCCTTATCGAAATCCTGGATCGTCCATGTACCCGCCCCTCTCGGTTGCTGATCAGTGATAGATAAGCTCGGTCAGTGTTGGTCAGGTGCAATCTCTAACATCATCACCTTGGATAGGTTGAGTTTGCGGCCGGTTGATAGAGCTGGAAAATGCCTAGGTGATCGGGGAAGGAGATTTGATTGGGTGATGAAACTATAGTAGGGAGGAACAGACACGTAGCGAAGGGGTGGGGCGGTTAGCACAGTCGCATGAGAGGCATCCGAAGGGAAAAGATCGCGCGAAGGGCAGCCGGGCTACGCCAATCTATGACCAACCGTAAACCTCGGGGACCAGCATGACTTGCTGTTACAAGCGTGACCCTCTGCGGCAAGCGATGCCCTATATGTGACCGTCAGGGTCCTCTATGGGCAGAAGAACACTCTTTAATCAGGTGGATCACCTGTTTTCAACAGGGTCCTCTGTGACAAGCATGACCAGCACATCATTCCGTGGTCGGCAGGGCCCAATGCAGTCAGAAGAGCCTTCTGTCTGCCACCGAGAATGCCCTCTGTGGCCAGCGGGGGATGCTGTGACAAGTAGGGCCCTCTACGGTCAGCAGGTCCTTTGGGACCAGGAGTCTCCTCGTTATCAATAGGGCAATCTTAGGTCAACAGGGATCTCTGTAACTAACAGATCTTTCGGTCGCAGTCAGGGCCATGTCTTGCCACCATGTTTTTTTTTGTCGGACAGGGCGATACCCCCGGTGAACATAAGAGGACTCTGTATCGTAAATATATATTTGGAACTGAACGCACAGTCTATAAAAAGGGTACTCCGCGACCAACAGCTCTTTCCGTGACCAGTAAGGCCTGCCATATTCTTGTGGAAGGTCATGAGGTGACCTGAGGTCTAATCGGGACGTCGCTGGGCCCCCTGCATCCAGGCAGGAAACAATCCATGATCATTCTCATCATCATCATCGTTGGTGTTTAAGGGCGCGCCGACAACAAGGGTCATGTGGCGCCCATAACACTAGACAAGATATATACAATAGAGTTTCAGCATCTCACAGGGCTAAAAGTGTGTCAAGGGTAAAATGTAAATACACCGCACATGCTTCGACAAGTCAACGAGTGAAACCGCAGGTGATCACGTCCTAAGATGGTGACTAAATGACATTAAATGAGACACTCTTTAAAAAAGCAGCAATAGCCGTGAAGTCCACGGCTGGATGCTCTCAAGCAGTGAATCCAGTGAGGGAGACCCGCGAAAGTAGCGCTGTCTTTCAACCTCCAAATATCGACAATCCACGAAAACATGACGCACAGACAGGCGCTCCCCACAGCGAGCACACTCCGGCGGGACATCTCTACTAAGTAAAAATGAATGTTTTGCGTGGGTGTGACCAATGCGGAGCCTAGAGAGGATCACCTCCTCCCTCCTTGAACTGGCAGAACCTGACAAGCGCTTACCGATCAGCGGTTTCAGGGCCCGAAGCCTTTGACCCCTTGGGTCCGTATCCCACCTGTCCTGCCATAATATAGTAACGTGTTTTCGAATATGTGGGAACCAATCGGAACACGGAATCCGAAGGCCCGATGGCACGGTACCCTGTGCTGCCTGCTTCGCAGCGATATCAGCGCGCTCGTTTCCAACGATACCCGAGTGACTGGGGACCCAGGCTAGTATTACTTGTTTTTTTCTTGACATGCGTTCGGTGAATTCTGTGTCTGATTTCATCTAAATAATATGACGATGGCGACTTAGTACCGAAAGACTCGAGGGCCTGTAGCGAGGATAGAGGAGTCAGTGAATATAACACATCGGCGCTGTCTCAATAAAAGAATGGCGCCCAGGTAGCGTAGAATGGCATACAACTCCGCAGTAAAAACCGAAGCAGCGGGCGGAAGAGTGAAACACCTCACAACATTCTCACTTACAAAGGCACATCCGACACCGTCCTGACCCTTGGAGCCGCCATCCATGGCGGTCTTTGACTGCTGTGAGTGGGACTGGTGGGACCCTTAAATCCATAAGGATCTAATTTGCCAGTTAGCGAACCTCTGGAGAAAGCCGGAAAGTGTACAAGTGTGCACTGTGAACGACTTCGAGTTCACTTTGGTCAGTCGAGGGTCCTATGTGGCTGCCAGAGCTACAGCGAAGACAGGCCAACGGCCAAAATCTGGTTAAAGCCAGTTATAGTTCCTGCAAAAATTCAGGTGGATGCCGTTGAAGGGAGACACAAACACATTTTTCGAAATGATCGCTGATGTGGAGTATCCCTAAACTGGACCTTTGCTTGCCTTAGTGTCGCCAGGAGCCGTATTATGATGCCGAGAGCACATAAGAAGGGGCGCACGCACGTCGAAATTTTATTCTGATTTCCAGCCTGCGCCCACACACTGGTGGGTCAAATCAGCATTGTGATCGTAGTGCGCACCTTAGATCGGTATGCTGATATTCTGCGTAGGCTAGGTCGGTACTGGTCCCTGTGCATCCCGGGTACGCTTGTCCTACGTCGAGCGTGGCTACGCACGGAAGGAGGTCAAAGTACCACATTGGAATACGGCAAGTTGCTTGTCTCAGTCAAGTCTTAGGAGGGCATGGTATTAGAATATAGCCTTAGAAAGGATTACAATAACTGGGGCCTTGAAGTAAGCCAAGGTCCATGAACTTAAGTCATAGATCCTTCGTGGCTGGCTAGCTCAGATTGAAGGGAACTGGGATCACTGCTCTGACCTAGTGGTTTATTAGACCCTTATGGCTAGTTAAGGCCCTGTGTGCTAATCATCATCATATAATCAAAATCAGTAGTCCATGTAACCATCATGGGGGTTCCCAAAGTGTATCGGGATTTGATCTGACATGTCCTGTAGAAACCTAATCCCCAATGACAAACATAGGCTCATTGAATGAGACGGGCCTATTCTAAATATTCGTTGGTCTTCTACAAACTGTTTAAGGCTTCTGAAGATAATTTTGATCACTGATTGGGGAGAAAATAGTCCCCATGCAGTCTCCCCGGGTCCCAAAATGTCTTTACTAACCGTAGGTTCCAGTGCATCAATAAAATCAACGCAAAAGAGATACATTCACTTTTTACCACTCCTGAGATATATTTTAGATACATTCAAAGCTATTATATTTCCTCATTTTTTAAAGAAAATATGAAACTAATTACCTCTTTGACCCTCACCCAGTGGGGGCTGTTTGAACACCCCCTCCCGTTTTTCGGGCGGCAAAAAAAACGGCGACGCGAAGCCCCGCCGTACTTGGCACACCTTATTCTTAAATTGATTCCGCAAGTTTCCCCAAAATTTTAAGTTTGGGTCATCTCAGGTCAGGTCATCAGTGCGGGTCAAGTGACCTTACCTAAAAAAATTTGAAGGTGGCATAAGTAGGAAATGGTTGAATCTATCGGATTGAAACTTATAACACAGAATGGCCCCACCGAGTTCTAAAAAAATCCGGGATTTTTCATATCGATGACAAAAAGGTCAAATACGGACCATGACCTCTCCATTGGAAATACAGAGGAAAACAGAAAATGGATTGTATTTGTGTAGATAAAGGTGATAATACCTTCATATTCTCCAAATCGAAGTATCCTAGCCCCATTTTTAGGTTCATGTTGTAATTTTTGACCTGTGACCTCTGAGAGGTCATCCGAAGCTACTTAAACAGTTTTCAGACTTAGGTCAATAACTCTGCATGAAATGATGATACAGGTTTAATGTTTATATCATTGCGTTTGGATTGCTATTGTCAGTCGATTGATAGTAGACTATGCTAAGTAAAAAAGTGACCCTGACCTGACCTGAGGTCAGGTGATTTGTTTTGACCTAGTATGCTTATATTAGACATCATTCGATTCGCCGTGACGAGAGAGAGCAAACAGTGTCTACAAAATTATTCTAACTCAACGCTATCAGACGCTAGAGCCCAACAGCTTTGCTCAAAATGCCAACTTCTTTGACCTGTCATGACCTCAATGTTGACCTGAGCCAAAAAGTGACTGATATAGTGTCTTCGTGAATCTGTATGAGATATCCACCAGGGTTCGCGTTTTTTCGCTATCCTGCATAGGGGCCGAGTTCGAGAGGGGGTGTTCAAACTCCCCCACCAGGGCGAAGGTGACTCGGAGGCTCACCGGGGCGCGGGTTAACTGATTCAGTTCGCAAAAATACTTTAAATGGATAAAGAACATTAAATTTGGCGCCCCCAGCCGGTCTAAAAATAGCGCCCCCTGGCCATGAAAGTGGCGCCCCCCCCAGCGCTGCGGCCCCCTAGCGAAAATTCCTGGATCCGCCCCTGATTGGTATTGTGTAGGATATGTTATTTTGGACTTTTGTTTCGATGGCGATTTGTGTACGGTTGCCGTTCTTTTTCGGGAGAGAAGTGCTGGAACCTTCAAATTTCTGGGATCGGATGGCACTGGGAGATCTTTATAGCTCTAGGTTTTTATGTGTTTTGTGTGCATAACATTTTTGTCGCTTATATTTGCCTTAAATTTTCAAATTGACACAACTCTGTGTTACTTCAGACAATACCATTCCGAAAGCGACGCCGTTCTTTGTTAATGGAAGCTAGAAAACCACCAGAACTCTGCCGTTGAAGGTCTTTCGCCGCGTCTTTTCTTCGTAGGGTCGACCGCGGTGACTTGGCTGCGTGCATTTTCCATTTGTACCTAACACATTAGATTCTTCTGTAGCTGGGGTTGTGTCATTCTTATTGTCAGCTTTACGGAATATAGCTACTTTTTAGACATGAAAATCAAGATGGCGTCATGATGTAAACAATACGTTTATTAAACAAGTTTAGAAGCTGGCTTTAGCAAGAATGCTGGATTAGTGAGGCATAGGCTTGCTTGATTATCGAGTGAATTTTACCATCACCAGCTGGTGTTTTACCCTGCAGTGTTTACTTTGGCTCAACTAAGAGAAAAGCCAGGCCTTTGTCACTTCAGGGTGCAATGGTGAACTGAAACGCAGTATTGCTGGAAAGGAGGGCCACTGAGAGCCAGCCAAGTTCGTGGCTTCGCCCTTAGGAATTGTCATATGCGGAAACATGGGGTAATGTTAAATGGGTGTGGTGTTTTCTTTTCATGGTGTGGAAATTGTTATGAAGCTAAGTGTCTTAGAGTGTGAGTATAAGAGTGCGAATGACTAGACTATTGTTCAATCTCTAGCAGCGCTGTATAGTATTATTGGTGCAAATCTTACATTAACATCTATGTCTAAGTATAAAAAACAAACAAATTTAATGATAAAGTGTTGTCCTGATTTTTAGGAGCTGTTCATAAAGAACATCACCCTCCGAGGGGCAGAGTGATGTTATTTAATTTTATTTTGTTACTGTTTGCCGAGAAGTGATGTGTCACGACACTATGCTCCATGACACTGGTGGACTTTGACCAACGTTGTTGTTTGTTGTTTTTTTATTGATTAGTCATTGTATTGTTTGAAGGGAAAGTGGAGCTGCCTAGAATTAGGACCGAGGTCGAACATAAGCCCTGTTCCAGCTGTCAGCACAGTTTTGTCAGCAGGACCTCTAACCTCTCCTCCAGAAAAGAAACATCAGCGCCATAATCGCCTCTTTTTTGTGCTAAGAAAAGAGAACTTAAACCTTTATACCATTAAAAAATATTAGGCTGCCACTTCGTGCGCTTGCTATTTTTCATCAGCCCAAACAGCAGGCCGTCAGCCAGTAAAACCTCTAGAACTAGTTCCCGGGGAGAGGCTACAGTCCTGTGACACAGGCGCAACGCGGCCCGCTGATTGGTGCCGACAAAACTGTGCTGACAGCTGGAACGGGGCTAGAGCAAGCGGAGAGGAATTCCTTTAGTAATAGGTTTCACCCGAAAGTGACGCCATGACATTGGGGGAGGTCCGCGAAAAATTGACGTCCATACTTGAGGAGTCAACCCAACAGCGACGCCATGACGTGGGGGAGGGGAGCTGGAAGCCTTGTCAAAAAGTGAAGGCTTTTATGAACAGCAGATTATTGCTCCCTTATATTCAGCTACCCTTTGTGGCGTAACCCCCTTTTAATTATTTTTGCCCTGCATCGACAAACTCGTCGCCATTGCCTCGGATCAGCCTTCGCCTATGTTTTAACCAGTCACACTGACATTTCGGGGTGGGTAGACTTCAGCCCCCCTGTCTCCACCCCTTGTATCCGCCACTGGTTCTGTCTGCTCTGATCCGGACACCAGCGACCCGTCACTACAGCTCTCTCCCGGGCAGCGGAGCGCCGCCACAAAAAACCGTGTTTACATGTAGCTAGCGTCCATGACCGCGTTATGCGAAGACTGACGGGGTGTTAGATCAAGTTGGGGAGGAGACTGACGTTGCGCGGGTAGCTTTTAGGGTGTTGTTGTTTTGGAGCGATGTTAAAAGATACGATAGTCATGGGTGGAAATCCGTGGGGGGTCAGGACCCCCCCTGGATTTTGGGTCTCCCATAGGCTTTGTATAAGGCTTGTATGGCTGTGCCAGCCTGAACCCACCCAGAAACCCCCTGGATCGAGAAGAGATCTCCAGCCATGGGGATGGTGACGTTGGTTTTAGATGTAAACGAATCTATCTAAATGGCATTATCAACTCTGTTGACATGCATTTTTGTCGGTTCGTATTTTAATATTTTTGTTTGAACAGTTGGTATTATAATACCGTCCTAAGTTCAATAATTTTTTCCATAGGATTTTAAACCTAGATTATTGGATTTTGTTCTGGGGAATATCGTGGGCGTGACGTATGGGTTTGTGGCTCCCAACTGACCGCATACTTGGCACAGAGAAAACACGGTAATTTGGTCATACAGCATTGCCTCCATCAGCAAATCAGTTTCATTGGCTATGGTAAAAATTTGGTGTGCCATATCATGTGTGCATGGCACTAATGAGGATATTTCTGCTACTATGCTTCTCGAATTTTTGCCGGACATTACTAAATGTCTATGTCGATTACTGTCGATTAATGTAATGTCAATTACTAGAAATTCCTTGCAAGTAGTGCAAGCTAAATATGACAAAAATATGAGCTTATTATCTTTATAAAGCTAAATGCAAGATACGGCCACTGATAAATATTCCCTAGGAAGCCACGCGCTATTCAATGGTGGACCTATACCTCCATTTCTAGCACTGGGAAATGATCATTTCACCCTCAGTTTACCATTCATATTTCGATAACGTAGCCATGTCGGACTGAGAAGACTGTGCTGGGTATGTATGCTGATGGTTGTACGCGTGACCTTGACATTGACCCGACCTTTTCCAGGTGGTGTGCCAGACCGCGGGACTGTGCAACTCCCCGCGAGTCGACAAACTCCTGGAGGACCACAGCGCCAAGGTGAGAGCGAGGGTGTATCACGTCTGATTTCTCACCCCGGAGGGACGACCTGTCTCTCGGCCCAGTGATGACTGGGAGGGAGAAGGGGGGATGTGATGGGAGTCGAAGTCGGAACTTGGTGTAGAAACCACTGTCGATGCAGTTTCGGTACAATACATCGGGAATTTTGCGTAGGTCGACATTGGTTGATAGGAGATAAACACGCGCCCCGCTGGGGGGCAATTTCGCCCCCCAGCGGGGTGCGTGTTAAGTAGCAATTTAGGGTGACGGTCGTCCCTCTCGTGGTCATTAGTTGGGAGCGGGGGTGGGTTCCCCTCGGTATTTCACTTTCAATGAGAGATGTTTTTTATGGAACGAGTGGGTTTCCTTGGTTTTGCCCCCGTGGTTGCTAGGAATGAATGAAGGAATGAAGGGCTTTTTATAAGGCGTTCTGTGATGGAAGGCGGTCTTAAATGACGGTCTCTCATTGGTTTAGAAAGATCCGTTATGAAATCCACCAGACTTTCTGCGTATAGCCCAACTATGAAGCTTCGTCGCCGAAGTGCCAGGAATTCCTGTCTGGGTAGTAAGTAGTTTTTCTTCCGTTGATGGTTTCTCTGAGAAGCATGGCCTGTTGATGGTTTCTCTGAGAATTGTTTTAGAGTCAATGGAGACTAGGGTAAATTAGGACTCGATATTAAGATGGAAGAAACTACCGAAAAAATCAGTTACGATGTACGGTGATGTACGATGTATATTCAGTACGATTTATATTCAGATTGGAGAAGCACATTGCACCAGGTGTGTTGTTGTTTGTTTGTTTGTTTTGTTTTTGAATAATTAGGAGAGCCCAAATTTGAAACACTCACAAACCACCATATTGAAAAGTGTAGTTTGATGTAAAGTGGGTGGTAGACTTTTCACAGTCCTGTTGAACTACTTAAAACCGAATTTAAGTCGTTTAGAATAAAAAACATGAAACTCGAAATGATAGTACAACACTAGTTTGGCGTTTCGTTGGGATTGCCCGGGCATCCCCAAGAGATATGAATCCACTTCGCTGCATCCCACCGCTCTCCCGTTACCCGTGCGTCCGAGCCCAACGCTTGGCTGGTGCCCGTCGTTTCCACAGCCGTGAGTCAATCCAGCCAGTTAGAGTCAATTCGAGTCAATTGTGGACATTGGTCCTATCGACGGTGGAATGCACAGGGCCGGTCCCCGCCGGGCTGTGGGGAAAAGGTAGGCTGGCCAGCCCGAGATGGAACAACAGACTGTGTTATACAGATGATGGGCTGTTTATGTGTAGGTAGAATATCCGCAGAAAATTGAGCTTTTGAATCCTGATTTGTCCGTCTTTGGGTTTGTGCCAGCGCCCCCCTGACCTCTGAGCTCATCCAGGTCCCCGCCGGGCTGTGTGAAAGGGGTAGACTGGTCAGCCCGAGTTTAACAACAGACTGTGTTCATATGCGGGGATAAAACTGATATAACATAACATAACATCAACTTTATTTTCCGACATAATTTGAAATGCACAGTATACAGGTGTGGCACGGCGCAAAAGCACAAGGCTTATATCGCGGCGCCGCCCACTAATTACAGAACACTTTGTACACTTTCAACTCTCACTCTGAAAACTTG
This sequence comes from Lepas anatifera, assembly GCA_034440635.1. Lineage (NCBI taxonomy): Eukaryota > Metazoa > Arthropoda > Thecostraca > Lepadidae > Lepas > Lepas anatifera. The sequence goes on along the minus strand of JAOTON010001776.1, from coordinate 772,646 downwards.
GCATGATATTGTGTCAAACTCGGTACCTCCGACCGCCGCCCAGCGAGCCGCACCCGCCCCCGGACACGACCAGCGCAGCACGCCCCGCCCACCGCACGCCTGAATTTGGTTTAGAGATGTCCGGTCGCTAACATATATTTTTGGAACTCCGTTGCCACCTGCCGGCTGCCGCTCTCATCAAGGCTGGAACCATAAAGCAGAGCTTCTATTTTTTTCTGTTTCGGTCATCGCGGCAAATTTTGAATTGTTTATGAGCGACAATGCGTTAAACAACACTTCCCTCTGATCCCTAAATATGGAGCACCTTAGCATATAGTGTTGCGTAAATCCCATATATGCTCTGACCGACTGAACCGTCCATAACAAAAGTAAACGGAGGTTTCTACTCGACGACTGAAATGTTGTAATATTCCTAAACGGCTTTATCTGCCCCTATCAAATGCATTTTGCTGCCTCCGGCACGTATGTGACGGATATAAAGAAGTGACGCCTTTGGCATACACAAGAAAGTCCTGTAAGGAGCTATCGAAAAGCTGCGAATTCTCCCCACATTCAACATGGAGATTCAGATCTCTATCAAAAGGAATATGGTACCTTCGTGGATATTGAACTGAGCTATCAGACGCACAGATCATGCCGAAGTTCCATATCATGTTCTCACAGCACTCTAAGGAGAATCAGCCCTTTTCTTTTGGAATGTGTAGAATCAGATTGTTTCTTGAAACGCCTACGTCCGTCAGTCGGGCACTGGGAATCATGCAACAGACGAAATAGAAGGGAGGAAGTAAGCCTTACCAGGCTCAGGATCGGTCATTGTTACTCTACACACGGGCATTATCTGACTAATACCGTACCCAAACTCTCTGTCCACACTGCGGCAGCCGCCTCACTGTACAACATGTTTTATCTGTTACTGACAGCTGCGACCAGCTGAGGCGAAGTCAGCGGCGATTCTTCCCACCGGTTCCGCTGGGACAGATTCTAGGCAATGACGCGTCCAGAGACATTGGGAAAGTGTTATCATATCTGAGAGAAATACATTTTGACGTAGTATATACCCCCATCACATATTCTTAGATTTCGCACCCTCTGTGTAGGCCACTTGAGTTAATAGGGACAATCCCAGAATGATGTAGCACAACTCTGACGGGCACATATAGCCTTTGTAGCTGCGGTGCCCTAAAACTCTAATAATCATCATCATCTTTTGGAATGTGCTGGTCCCACGCCTCTCCTTCCCCTTCCCCTCATGACCGTTGGGCCGCGCGGCCCGTCCAGGGTAGTAACTGTGGGCAGAGCCGGGGTAGGGGACCGGGATCCGCTCTTCCAAGTTATATTTATAATTATATTATATTTTCCAAAATATTAAATACATTTTTTTTATATTTTAGAAAAAAAATATTGATCCGCAAATGGTGAGTTTAGTAGAAATGTAATTGAAACTATGAGGTTTTACTTTACGGTCTACATCGTGACTATCTCAATATAAATCCCATATAGTACAATGAAATGAAAAAATGTACTATTGACTCCCACTGGACATTATTTCATCTGAGATTGGCGCAAAAGCCCAAGCTTAAATCTTGGTGCGTCTATCGCTTTAACGGAAAACACTGAGATGACAGTTTCGGGCCCTTATACCGCCGACTGAGACGATATGCTGCAGATTCAGCAGCTGAAAAACGTTTCGGATGGCTGCCTGTTGAGCTGCGATCCGTTATTACTTGGAGTTCGGCCTGCAAATTCAGCTGCCAGTGCAGGTCGCTGAACTGCATGTTTAACTTCATTTTTGCACCCACGACTGCTGGCAGGTCTGGCATTTTTTACACGGGTTTCAACGTTTCTGTCTTTCTCTGTTCTTGTTGCCCTGCTCCGCACCAGGCCCGACCCCTCGTTGTTATGACAACCTACTGCATAGGCGGACTCAGGAGGAAGAAAATGGGCTGATATTTTGACGCGTGATTAATCTCTCTCTCTCTCTCTCTCTCTCTCTCTCTCTCTCTCTCTCTCTCTCTCTCTCTCTCTCTCTCTCTCTCTCTCTCTCTCTCTCTCTCTCTCTCTCTCTCTCTCTCTCTCTCTCTCTCTCTCTCTCTCTCTCTCTCTCTCTCTCTCTCTCTCTCTCTCTCTCTCTCTCTCTCTCTCTCTCTCTCTCTCTCTCTCTCTCTCTCTCTCTCTCTCTCTCTCTCTCTCTCTCTCTCTCTCTCTCTCTCTCTCTCTCTCTCTCTCTCTCTCTCTCTCTCTCTCTCTCTCTCTCTCTCTCTCTCTCTCTCTCTCTCTCTCTCTCTCTCTCTCTCTCTCTCTCTCTCTCTCTCTCTCTCTCTCTCTCTCTCTCTCTCTCTCTCTCTCTCTCTCTCTCTCTCTCTCTCTCTCTCTCTCTCTCTCTCTCTCTCTCTCTCTCTCTCTCTCTCTCTCTCTCTCTCTCTCTCTCTCTCTCTCTCTGTCTCTCTGTCTCTCTGTCTCTCTGTCTCTCTGTCTCTCTGTCTGTCTCTCTCGTCTGTCCACGTCTGACCCGACCCTTCGTTGTTATGACAACCTTCTACATGGGCGGACTCAGGAGGAAGAAACTAGAGCATTCATAACGTTATCAAACATCCCTCTTTCATTCAACCTCTGATCTAGTCGAAACATGTAGTTGCTTTATGGGGGATATTTGGTTCGACGATTTCGGTCTAGGATCATATCACCCCCTGAAAAGGTGGCCTGGATCTGCCTATGGGCCTCTCGGGTCTGGCGTAAGCACGGGAAAACCACCTCGCGCCATAGGACTTCAAAGTCCAGCGTTGGGACGTCCAGAACGCTCCCACGTTCTTTGTGAGGCGTGGTGTTGTTCCCCGTCACGGACTCCCGGCTCGCTGGAGCATCCACACTGCCGGAGTCACGTGACTCAGCCCGTTTTTTTCGAATGTACGTGGCACGGTGTTTTAGGTCGTAGTTGATGAGTAATCATCTGATATTTTATCATATAGTTTTTAACACTTTATTTTATGTCTCAAAAATGTAGGTGTATGTATTTTAGGGTAGTTTATTGCGTTGTTCGTTGTTTGGTTTGGATTTTATCAATATCAATCGGACTTCGCCTTGAATGTAATTCTTAGCCCGTAGATGGTAGGCCGAATAAATTAAAAACGAACTGGAAATGAATGCATCTCTGGATAATATTTATCTGGTTGCTCTTAATCGCTTCCAACAATGCGTGACCTCGCTGGGCTCAAATACGTAGTAATTAAATCCGCATAGAAACTTATTTGAACTTCATGATATGGTGTTGTTTCGAGCATTGATCGATCGCCGAGTCATGCATTATCACTAACTTTTCTTCGATATTCAGTTTCTTTAGTTTCGAAAATGTACATGTCGTTGTGTAGAATATATCTTGCTACTCATTTCTCTCGCTACCACCAACAGGGTCGTGTAATTATTGACATTGTTTCAATTTTTGATGCCCCCAATCATTTTTCATAATCCGCGCCTCTGATGAACAGGCTTGAGGACCACTGTCGCCAGTGTGCGCGGACGGGGTGTTTACCGGGAAAACCCTGGCATCTGACTACCAGATGTGACGGGGCTGATGACGTCAGGTTGGGGGATGCAGGGGCGGACGCAGACCCGAGTTTTGGGAGGAGGCCAAACTCATGTCTGCCTCTCCTCCTGGGGGGGGGATGGAAGCGAATATTTTTTTGCTTCACAGACCTAGTGTAAACACCTTTTTTCAGTGCTCGATAGACCTAGTATAAGCTACCTCTCCAAGTACATGATCGCTCTCCGGGGGGTTGCGAGCGAAGTGTTTTGCTCTACAGACCTAGCGTAAACACCTTTTTTCAAAAATTTCTCCGGCACTTGGTGGGCCAAAAGATAGTTTTGTCCCCCCTCCAGCGCTTGGGGGCATGGCCGGAATGCCCCCCCTGCGTCCGCCAATGGGGGGATGAGGGAGTTCGGACGGAGCCAGCTCAGATGGGTCCGGTTACAGCCGGCTCAGATGGAGTCAGGAGTTTGTCTGTTGGCCGCGATGATATTGCTGTGAGCGCGCTGTCAAACTACCAGTCAGGAGATGGATTATATGTTGGAAGTAGTGGCGGATACAGGGGGTGGGACTCAACCCCTCCCCCTTCCCAAATGTCAGGGTACCGATAGTTAATGCATAGTCGAACGTTGTTCCGAGGCAATGGCGAGGGAGGCTCGAGCCGCCCATACCCTCCCGCCTCCCCGCCCCAGAAATGTTGTCTTGGATCTGCGACTGGTAGGGAAGTCTTTGAGCCACTTCTGGTTTTTTTCGGTCTTTCTGCATATTCTCTTCTTGATTTTTAGTCAAAGCGGTTAACATATAGTGTTTTCTTTTTTGTTGGCTTCCGCACATAATGCTGAAATATAGACAAATAAAACAGTTATTTCATTAAAGTGGTAATAGTTCGCGTTCAACGCGTTATCGGATGGAGTGAAAATAGTGGTAACTAGTTAAAAAGTAGAAACCTTATATTTTTTCACCTAATCACAAGAAACACCCAGGCGATTAATTCAACATGACAGAAATGGCATAGAAAAAGAATTAAACACATGTGGGTGTCTTTATAAACGTGTCGTATATCCAAGCAGCGTTACATTAACTTATATACAAAAGCAGTTAGAGATTACAATGTGAAAATAATACAGCGAAGGAAAGAGCTGTCACCCTTTCATTCATACATTCATTTAAATCAATTCATTCTCCTTAGGAAATTTGTCAATCTTCGTTGAATTTATGTGCCTGAATTCGGCCTACTGCTCTACCTCTCAGACATATCCCTGACACCACTCGTATTGTGAAACCCTATAAGTCCTCTGGCGTTGTTTACTGGTACAGGAACTGTTCAAGGCAGACCTGTCTCTGGCTCTGACGCTCTCTTCTATGGCTTCCCTGAGACCAGACGCGGGGCTGGGAGAGGCAGAAGGGGGGCGAGTTTTCGGTCAAACGAGTTTCGAATTCCGTTACCGTTCTGTTTATTGTTTTGTTTACGTGTGGAAAATTCGTTGCTTTATTTATGTGTATTGATCATGCATGAGATAGTTGAAAGCGTGCGACTATTATTAGCCATCCCATAGTTTTGAGAATCTGTGGTTCGAAATGCTCCACTTTTATAATCGGTTTTGAACTGAGATAACAGTTTTTTAGAGCATGTCGAAAAATCGCTATTGATCAAGGATATTACTTTGCAGGTGCCCAGAATATGCTTATTTGATGACGTCATAAATTGCAGTACAAAGGATATATTTTCTTATGAGTGGTTTGAGGTGGAAACAAATTGCAATTTTCTGATTTTCAGACCCTTCTTGTCTATAAACAGTCCTTTTTAGAATATTGAAAAAGCCACACATTCATTTTATAGATTATCTAAATTGAAAATGCGTGCATAATTTATTTTGTGAATATAACTGACACATACCTCCAGTTCAAGTTTCAATAGCATTACAAAGGACTTGTTACAAAATCGCGACTGCGCCGTAGCCATAGTCTGCTAGGTACACGGCGCAGTTATGGATGGCAGGTAGAGCGAATCTCCTCTAGAGCTCTTCATGGATCGAATATCTAAATGGATACCCGAACCGGTGGATGATTGAATTTGATTGGATTTACCTGAGAATGAGATTGTCTGGGGTCTAGGCATGGATTACATACATATGCGCGTATTGACGTTACTGGATACACATCATATACATTTTGATAAACAGACGTGCAGCACCGGATGGGCGGTTAACCGCATAAGCATACGACAGGGGCGTAGCCAGGATTTCGCTCAGGGGGGCAGCAGCGCCCCGAAAAGGGCCCCTGCGACAGCGCCAAAAGGGCCCTGATGGGTAAAAAGGGCCCTCCCTGCTTGTTACAGAATAGAGTGCTGAAGAGGACTTAAGAGGGTAGGAAATTTTATATTTGGCCACAGAGCATAGTGCGGGCGAGCCATGCTTCGCGCGGCCCGTGTCCTCAGGGGGAGGGGTCCGGCTGTCCCTGCCGCTCTCCCTTGGCTACGCCCCTGCATACGGTCCAGGCACGGGATGTCCCCTAAGATTACGCCGGGGAATTGCAAAAAAACGTACACGAGGCGTATAGAGCCTGAAAGTCTTAAACCATTTTGAAGAAAAAAAACGCATGCACCACATTTAAGGCCATCGTCGTCAAAGACCCTATCCCCATGGACGCGGTTCAACCACAACCTCCACGATTTGGGTTCCATGTGTGCTCTTTATTATTTTTCGCGTATATATTGGATTTGTATTGGTTATCTGACAGTGTTAGCGAACGAGCGGATTTGACTGGATCTGTTGGAGAAGCTTCGGATATGGACTAGGCTAGATCTGAATTCTTTTGGCCATGATAATACTTCACTTTCATCCCATCACTAACCCAACGTAACTAAAATACACGCGGATGCGTCACCCCCCCCACTCCCCTGCAACCGCCGAACTGCTCTCTGCAACCTCTGCATCCGTCCATTCCTAACGGGTTCATCGCATCAACCTCTGTCTGCTCGCGCTGCTTGCCAGCTTTCCTCATTATTCGCCGAGTTCGGTTGCATATTTCCCGCGACAATTTCCCGTCTAGCGTACAAATGAAGACGCATTATGTGGCAGTCATTTTACTGTATTGAGACTTTTCTCGATATCTCACCAGGGAAAGAAGGAAATTGGACAATTGAGGGTCCACGGGAACACTTTCAAAACTCCAAAAGCAATTTTCTTTCTTTCTAGACACCGTTGTTATCCTTTTGGCATAACAGACCTAGCCAGGAGGTCAAGGTAGGCCTCACTGAAGGGTGTTATAGTTCGTACCCGAAGAGGACTTCATATGCCGTCATTTCAGTCTAAATGATCCCCTGGTTCCTTTTGCGAAAACTAGAAAGGGCTGGGGACTAATTGCATGGTTTGTCAGCCAAAATGGTCCCCAGTGGTGTGTATGCAAAGCAGATTTACCGTTAAACGATATAGTTAGGAAATAGTGCTGTAAAATCGGAACGTAAATGACAGAACTGTAATTATTTTACGATTTTTTACCGAGGTTTTCAACCAATACAGGTGGTGTTCGGTGCTTACCTGGGTGTAGCCCGGGTCGAATGGAATGGCCGGGTCGGGGGGGAGAGAGAATGAGGAGACAGCGCATTTGCCCCTCGAAATATTTTTGTTGATTGCGATTTTGGGTCTTGTTGTCCCCTCCTTTCTCGCAAGAAATCCAGCCGCATAGATCTGGTACTGGGTAGAAGTAAACCAATGTGAACTCTTACTTCTTCCCCTGATGGTGAAATGTCGTCTTACTCGCTCAAATGGAAAATTTCAAACTGTCATTAACTCTGAACCAATGCACGACAGTAACGCCTTCGCTTCTTCACAGAAAGCCGTCGAGAAGCCTGTCGACACGTGCGACACCTGTCAGAAGCGAACAGAAGCTCTAGTTCAGCATGTGGCCACCGTCGACGAACAGGAGCTGCTGGATAACCTTCTGCCCGTAAGTCTGACCCACCGGTCAGGGGCGGGTCCAGGAAGGGAATCCAACTTGTCCCAAATTAGAGGGAGTCAAGCCCTTTCCCTCAGCAAACTAGTGATTCATAATTGATCAGTAAAGGGGACGTGTCTGTCAGCAACAAACATTTTAAACTGTTTTTCCGTTCACATATTGTCGGTTTGTTAAACACTGTAGGTTTCTAGAGAGGTATTACCTCGTTGCAAGTAGAAATTTAATTGTATGTACCAGTTAAATCCTTCCCGGCCGTCGCTTCCGCCTCAACGTTTTTCTGACATGGTCTACCCTTTCCCAAAACCAACCGGCTGACTCTGCCTGTGTCACTGTGTAACACATCACTTATGCGTCCGTAGTTTTGCAATTGACATTGTTTCAAATTTGACCACCCCCAATTATCCTCAAAAACCCACCTTCATGCCTCCCCTCATTCACCTGTCTCTGCCCCGTCCCCGCCCTATGCCACCAGCAGAGTCCGCTCCTGCGCCGCTGCCGCCACTAGCGCCATCTGTGTCTCTCCAGATCTGCCGTGATTTCGGAAGCTACTCGGACGCCTGCGCCGGTGACCTGGCGGCCAACATCGGAACTATTCAGCACTTCCTGCAGGAGGTGGACAGCGAGGGTGTCTGCCTGCTGGGGAATGTCTGTCCGGGACTGTACGGAACCGAGGTGAGATGTCAGAGACTGCACTGTGTAGAATGCTTGTCTGGGACTGTACGGAACCTAGGTGAGATGTCAGAGGCTGTACTGTGTAGAATGCTTGTCCGGGGCTGTATGGAACTGAGCTGAGATGTCAGACTGCATGGTGGGGAATGCCTGCCCGGGACCGTACGGAACCGAGGTGAGATGTCAAATACTGTATGATGGGGAATGTATGTTCGAGACTATATTGAACGGAGGTGAAATGTCAGGGACTGTATGCGGGAAAATGTCTGTCTGAGGGTGTGCCGAACCGAGTTAAGATGTCAGAGTCTGTACGATGGTGAATCTGTCCGATGCTGTATGGAACCGGTGTGAGATGTCAGAGACTGTACGATGGGGAACTGGAATGTATGATGAGGTTCGGGAATGTATTGAGAGATGAGATGATAGGAGCTTTAGGAGAGAAGATGGGTTGCAGAGACTGTATGGAAAGGAGATGAGATACAAAGATTATTTGGAAAGGAGGTGAAATGGAAGCTGTATGAAATGGGTGAGGTGTCACGAAGTGGATTGGTTTGGATGCTATTGAGTGGACATTGGGGAACGGATATGTTGTATTGTGCGGGGATGAGAGGATGTGTCTGAAACTGTACGATGGAGAGAAGGCAAATATCGCGTAATCGCTGGATTATGTTCATCTCTACATACCATGGATACCTTAAGCTAATTAGGGGGCGCGGTAGTGGAGTGGTCAGCGACCCGGGTTCAAGGCCAGGCGGCTTCCCTTAACAAGGAGCAAGCTGGCTCCCGAGAAACCCTTCCAACAGGGAAAGAGTTGGCGACGCCATATGACCCCGCAGTTGGTGCGTAGATAAGCCCCAAAAATAATCATCACCTGTGCTAATTAATCGAATCATTTCATACAAAAGATAATCTTATGCAAAGAAACCGCTCTGAAATAGTGTACCGTGCGGATTTGCCTCTACCATGCCGTATCATCCAATTTCTTCAATTGCTGTATCCACCTCGAGACATCTATCTCACCCCACCTCCTCCCTATCGGCAGCCTCTTCAGCTCACAGCCTCCACCGGTCCTGCCGTCGATTGCGACCTCTGCATCCACATCGTGAAGCACTGGAGGGACATCCTGGTGGCCAACACTACCAAGGAGGAGTTCAAGGAAATCCTGGACGGCATCTGCTCCAAGACCAAAGCCTGGGCGCCCAAGGTTGGTGGTGAACCGGGGGGTGTGGGCTTAGGATGGCGTGGCAGCTTCACCATTGTCGTGATTTCCCTTTAGTTTTTCATGATTTCGGGACATATTTGAAATGAATGAAAGTCATGCGGTTTGCTGCTGAATTTTTATCAAATGACAAATAACTGTTTAATCGTGGGTAATGTTCATGCAGTCTTTAAATTTTCATCTGGTGCGGCGTGATTGAATATTATGCAAAGGCGCACTTGGTGACATTCGTTTCATTTATTTCCTGTTTTCGATTATGTGAGCGGCAGTAATTTTAAAATAGTATTTCTTGTCAGGCAGCATAAAACGTAATTTGACGAAAGAAGCGCGTACACTCTGAGATATTGCACAAGAACTCATCATACACTCCTCGGAGTGTAAAGGTAATTTTTCTTTTGCATATTGCGATTTTATTTAAACAGCCGTGCTCTCGTGTAGTATGTCAAGACCCGCTTCAGTGGTATTTATCGTTAAAAAATCACCGTTTGCCGAGAAATAATCGTTTTGTTATAGCGTAATCCTGGTCCCAAGAGGCTGGTTTTGGCTAGGGGAGTAGTCACCGCTGGGGAATACCAGTACCATGTAACTCTCCTCGGGCTCTGGTCATGTCACAGTGCACACAGCTGGTGGATACGTGCTATGACATCATTTGTAGTTGCCCTGGCTGTTGAAGTGCACACGATGGTTGAAAACATGCCAATCCCCTCACAACATACTCCGTGTGCTTCAGTGCGCACACTTGGCGAACTTGTATATCTCACCCGCTCCGATCGTGTTGCAGTGTACACAGCTGGTGGACGAGTACTACGTCATCATTTACGACTTCCTCGTTAACGACATTCGCGCGCACACCATCTGCAAGGCCGTTGGCTTGTGCGCCTCACCCAAGGGACAGGTAAGGGAAATTGGTCATGATCTTACGCCGATTACAAAGTCCAGGTCGCCGGTGATTTCGGCCATCGTGATCGTTCGAAACTGATGGATGGAAAAGAAGAGGTTGAGGGTTATGAAGCTGATATATAGATTGCTCTTATTCAGTGGAAACTGGTGTTTTAGAAAGTTGCTGTGAAGTAAGTAGGCGTGAAGTAGTGATGGTGCTGTGATGTTTTTATTGCTATGCCTAGCTTACTAAGTCCAAAGAGACAGTATTAGACCCTGATATGATCTGAGGTTCATTTATGCTGCCGGATATCACCATTGATATTCATCCTTAATGGTGGTGGCATGTGCTGTCACCCTGTGTACTAAAGTTTCCTTTTATCGCCGATAGATGCCTCTGTGGCCAATGATTCCATCTGGCTCGGTGGCGGCATCTGTGCTGAAGAACCAGCAGCCTCTAATTCCGCTGCGGCCGCCAGTGGTGGCAATGGCGCCACTGTCGCCACCTGAACCCGTGGTGGATGTATCGCCGCCCAACCATGAGCTGCACTCAGGTAAGGTCGGGAGAGAGAGAGAGAGAGGGAGAGAGAGAGACGCGGATGATTAGCAGTCTGGTTCGGATTCTGGATGCCAGACGTATTGTTCAAATTGAGTATGCGTTTTCTATATTTCTTATGTTTTCGTGTTTTCAATGATGCTTCATTCTAGGATATTGCAGACACCTCTTCAAACATAAACCGACGTGTTCTCTGTGGTCGGCAGTGGCCCTGAAGAAGGCGCACGTGAAGAAGATGAAGAAACTGCACCGGGTCAAGCTGAACAAGTCTCCCCCGCGCGCCTTTGGCAACGACGGACGTAAGTCACGTGACGTTCAACAGTGACCCAGTACACTCTCTGAAATATGTTTTGCAGGTATACAGCCTATGATGTGTTTGCGCTGTCTCAGTCGTTGCACAGTCTCTGACATCATTACAGTTTGGCTGGATGTCCAGGACCTCATTTGTTGGCCTTACTTGCAGGGAAATCGCCTAGTGACACACGGCTGCGCCGGTTTGATACATCTATGTGATCGTCGCTGGGCGATCTCGGGGCGAGAGTGCTGCTTATCGAACTAGGCCTAGTTTGTGGCATAGGTCCCGTGTTTCGTGCGACGTACAATCTCTGACATAATCTAATATGTATTAATATGTTTCACTTGATGCACAGTTCCTGGCATATATATGCTGTACACTATATCAGATACAGTCTCTGAAATGAATTTATATTTCACTCAATATGCAACCTCTGACATCGTTGCCCTGTACTGTTTGCGGGGTACAGTCTGACATATTTATGTACACCTCACTGGGTACACTCTCAGAAATGAACACACGTTTCACTCAATATGCAACCTCTAACATTGTTACCTTGCACTCCATTCATTGTACAGTCTCTGACATAGTTCCCACTCTCTCCCCAGTGTCACACGAGAACCCGCTGGAGGCCTCCCCGGAGGACGTACCCCATCTTCCGCTCTCTCGGCTGGGACTTCCCAACCTCAACAACCTCTTCCAGCGCAACACCGAGCTCTGTGACCTCTGCGAGTTCGGGATGGGCGAACTGCGCAAGGAGCTGATGAAGGTGAGTGAGCTGGATAGTTCTCAGGACTCGCTCCACAAGGTACGGGAAGCTGTCAGAGGATGGACGCCGTCAAGTGCCAAGGGGGCCATATGACCCGGACTGTCTGAGCCCTCTAAAACCCCAAAGATGATGATGGCTGTCGATGGAAGATCTAGAGGATAGGTGGAAAACGATGGAATATACGATTTAATATAGTGGAAAGTGGAATTACGGTAGTTGATAAGTAGAAAACGATTGAAGATATCACCTGTGCGTCATGTTATGAAGAAACCTGGATTTGGCTTAAGACATCGTTGTTTCACGTAGAGGAACTATATATTTCCCTCCCTATTAACACTAGTTTTGTTAAGTTTTGTTGAAAGCGATGCACCAAGTTTCCGGGACAAAAAAACTACTTTCAGTCAGTTCCGAGCCAAAAACATGATTATCGGACGTCCCTCAAAGCTGAGCCTGGCCCAGCTTCGCGGTTAGGGACGTCCGTTCGGCTATGGATGTCAGGCTGCCAAACGTCAAGTTACCAGTTCGCACCAGTTCAGTCACAAGTTAGCAATTCCTGTAGACCTTGGACGGGTGACGGTGTCAAGCTGCCAGATCTGGACGAAAACTTTCAGGGATCTGACCCGTGGGCGATCCTGAGTAATGGGGATTCGCGGGGGAATAAGTGTGGCTTGATTATTTCGAAATGCTTAGGGTACACAAAACAAGTGTGTTAGAGAACCATCCCCAGACAACATCGCAACAACCCTTCTCTTCACACGAATCATAAAGCTTCCCATGTTCTAACCTCCCTCCATTCTCTCCAGGATTCTACTGAGGACGAGATCACCACTATGGTGGAGAACATGTGCGACGCGCTGCCGTCCACCCTGACCACCCGCTGTCGCCAGTTCGTGGAAGAGTACAGCAACTTCGTCATCACCCTGCTGGCCCAGGAGATTGACCCCAGTCAGGTGAGAGGCGCCCGCTATGGCTTAGTTTTCAGGATGATAGGTGGTCAGGATAGAGCTGAGAATGTAGTCTTGATTGTGATGTGTCTTGATGTTTTTTTTTTTTTTTTTTTATGTGTTCTCGCCTCCTCCTTCCCTGATACTCTCTGCCTCTCTCCCAGATCGCCCTGCCCTGCGTCTCTGCCCTCCCTCCTTCCCTGTTCTAACTCTTTACCCCTCAACACAGATCTTCCCTGCTCTTCGTTTGTGTCCTCCCCCCCTCCCTCTGCCTTCCTCCTTCGATCTAACTCTCTGCCCATCTCCACAGATCTGCCCTGTCTACCTTCCTCCTCCCCTGATCTAACTCCTGCCTCTCGCCACCTACCTGCTCTGCGTCTGCGTCTTTGCCTTCCTCCTCCTCTGATCTAACTCTGCGTCTCCATAGATCCGCCCATGCCGCTCTCCACAGATCTGCCCTGCTCTGCGTCTCTGCCTGCCTCCTCCCCGATCTAACTCTGCCTCTCTCTACAGATCTGCCCAGCTCTGCGACTCTGCCCTCTGCCCTCCTCCTTCCCCGATCTAACTCTGCCATCCCACAGATCGCTCGCCATCAACAACGCCGGTGCGATCTAACTCTGCGTCTCTCCACAGATCCGCCATGCTCTGCGCCTCCTTCCCCGATCTAACTCTGCCTCTCCCACAGATCTGCCCAGCTCTGCGACTCTGCCCTCTGCCCTCCTCCGAGGTGGAGCTGGAGTCGGCGCCGGTGGTGGAGCTGATCCAGCAACAGGAGGAGAAGGTGGACACCACGCCAGGCTGCGCCATCTGCGAGTACGCCATGACCACGCTGCTGAACGAGCTGAAGGACAAGAAGACGGAGGTGGGTGGCGGCAGGGGCGGATGCAGGGACAGGGAGGGGGAGAGGAGTGGTGGATCAGGGGTGATTGAGAGGAAGGGGTGGATCCAGGGGGATACGGAGAGGGAGGGGTGAATCCATTGGGATGGAGAGGGAGGGGCGGATCTAAGAGGTGGAAAGGGAGGGGAGGTGTAGAGGGAGGGGAGGATCCAGTGGGATGGGAAGGGTAGTTAACATCAAAATATATTAAGTCATTCGTTTGGGGGTCAAATCCCGGCGGAGCCTCTGAATAAGTCGATCTGATCCCCCAAAATCCCTCCCAACATGGTGAGAGTTGGCGACGCCGTATAACCTTGGCAGTTGGTGCGTCGTTATACCCCAACAACTATATTACGAATCCAGTCGTGTGTGTTGGAGAATGATGGGGGTGGTAGCACCGGTGGTGGGACCGGATCTATGGGAGGCGTTTGATGGTAGTATTGGGAGAGGTTTAGTGGAGGATTTGAATGCTGCGATTTGCCATATGGCCTCAGATGCTGGAATGCACGGAAACAGGGTAGAAAGGGTATGGTACTGGCCCACAGATAGTGTTTTTTTTTAATAAGTCAATGTAGTGGTGTGTTTTTACGTTTTTTTTGCCTCCTATCCCCACCGAAGGTGGAGCCCGGGGTCGCTCTTTGGTAATTGTGTTAGAATAGATGGGGAAAGTATGGATTAACGTGGGTTCAATTCCCACGGCGGGAAACCGCCTTCCGTGTCCGATCTGACCCTGTGGAGAGGACTCTTAAACACCAACGCCAATGTTCCATAGAATTGGGCAAGTGTGCCTGTTGAGAGTGGCCCTAACAAAATAAGATTGATTAAATAATTCCATTTTATGCTAAGGCGTCCCCCGTGACCTCCATATGTCCTCCCCTTCCAGGACATGTCCTGGATCCCCTATGAAAATGAGCGCTGGCATCACTCGCGTCCAAATCTACCTACTCCTATAAACTGGAGAGTGAACTAGTCCAGATGATAAAGACAAAAAGCTTACATTGTTGTGGTTTACACAGAGAGAAAAGAATAAATGATATAGGCAGTGCAGCTGGTCTGTAATGTTTGTGTTAAAGGACGCAATTCTTGTATTGGAGTAGTCCGCGCTTCGTTGGAATGTATTATGACATGACGCTCATTTCTGAGAAGTATTTTCCAAGATAAGCGTGGATTCAATACACTTGGGCATGCAGACATGAGGATGTCCTTACATTGCATTGCAGCCGATTTTGTGAATTTGGGAAGTTAGTGCCGTGCTTGAACTAACGGACGCGCGCTTGTCGAAGAGAAATTTTGCACATGTGATCCTTGCCTTTTCCTAAAGTGCCGGTTATGGCGGTAAGTTCAAGTTTTATCCTTTTCGTATCCGTCTGAACTATCCGTGCCTTGCTATTTTCATCTTTCCCTTTTTACAATACATTTTTTGTTTGAACGAAGCACGTGGTCATTTACTGCTAGGAGCTTTCTCATTGTTGCAATTGATAATCGAGATATGGTGAACATTGTTCGGAAACATCGCGGATTTAAGTCAGGGTTTCGGCTTCCGTAGGATCGCAAGATGGAACCGCCCCCCCTTCGACCTTAGATACACGGAATTGACGTATTGGCATTACCAACACATTAAATTAAGATGCATCGCTCGTGTTAGTGATAAGTTTTAACGGCCGTTCAAGAACTGGAGGCTATGGGACAAATGCCTATAATGGTTTAATTGACATGGGTGAAGATACCGGGAGTTTTGGACATCTACTATCCTCCACTCTGGATCGATAAGGAGTTTCCAGTCCTGGTTTGGATCGAGAAGGAATCTCCAGCCCTGATTTGGATCGATAAAGGATCTTCAGCCCTAGTTATTTTCTAGTGTGGATAATACTATCGTAAATAGGGAGGCCTTTTCATAATTTACACCTCGCTCTGGGCACGACATTTTGAATAGTTCAGACATTGTTGACCTTATCTTCACCAGGCTCCACCCATCACTGCCAAGAACCGGTCGAAAATATCACCCACCAATATCCCAATCTCTCCCCGAAATTTTGGGCAGCCTGGATCGCTGTTTCGGCATGGCCTGCAAATACCGCACTGCGGATCGCTTGTGCTAGAAGACGTGTTTAAAAATGTGTATTCCTTTTATCCGTCTCATCAGATTGAAATTCCCGGAGGTTCGCATTGCGTTTGCAAATTACACCTTGGTTTGTGATTTTAAAAGAGCAAGCAGACTATCACGATTTCCCTTTCCCCATAGTGCTCTCAAAATGGAATGTAGAACCACTTAAAGGGAATGCGGCACCTTCATAACGTGATTTTAACTGAGATAGCCAAGTTGTAAAGCAAGTCGGAAAACCCGGTACTCAATCTATCATGTGTCTTGTAACTTGAGATATCCGTAGAAAAAAGGCTAAAACTTACCTGAAATGTATCCCTCATGTACCCTTAGCAGCAGGCCAAAGTTGTCATGGCTGTTGGTGTGACGACATATGCTGACGTCACGATGGGCATCAGCCAATCGAAGCCCTTGAAGCTTATTGAATATGGAGGTGGTTGCCAGATCATGATCTCATCCTCAGGCAGATATTTATTTCTTTTCGTAGAGGAGCATCTTAAAAATCAAAATATTGAGCTTATTGTACATTTTTAAGGGACATTATGAATGGTTCAATTATTTTCGCAAAAATACCCCTAAATACACTAAAATCCAAGAATCGACCAAGGTGCCGCATTCCCTTTAAATCACCAGAGCGCACTGTCGGTCTCCAACGCAATTAAGTGGTCAAAAGTGATTAATTCCCTATTTCCCCACAGCGTGAAATCAGGGACGGCCTGGACCGTATCTGCGACATTCTGCCGCACACTGTGGCACACGAGTGCGAAGAACTGGTCAATACGTTCAGCGAGGAGTTGATCGACATGATCGCCAGTGGGCTCACGGCTG
Source organism: Lepas anatifera (assembly GCA_034440635.1). Taxonomy (NCBI): domain Eukaryota; kingdom Metazoa; phylum Arthropoda; class Thecostraca; family Lepadidae; genus Lepas; species Lepas anatifera. The sequence goes on along the minus strand of JAOTON010001776.1, from coordinate 756,032 downwards.
ACGAAATTTGCATCACTCTTCACCTCTGCTTTGGAGAGCAGCCTGGAATCAACGATATTGGTGAGTGCCAGTGTGCGTTTGCGTTATGTTTTTAGTTATGGAGTGAAGATGGATATATTGACTCTATATATTCCAAAGACGCGAGTTTTTGTTAGGCTTTTAAAAGGCAAATGTTCCGTGGTGTAAGAAAACTAGAAACGTCTAACATCAGTTGCGGCTGCTTTCAATTGATGTGAATATTGCAGTGTATTCTCAATTTTAAGTTAGCAATGATAAGGTTCTGCCATGACTATATCGACTATTGTGTTATACGATTTAAGCTTGAGCGTATAGTATACATGATTTAGCAGTAGTTCATATTCGGTAGACGTGTTGGTCTGTTTTTCTGCTGTTGTATATAACATGGGCATCGCGCGCCACTTTCGGAACGTCTCTCTCTCTCTCTCTCTCTCTCTCTCTCTCTCTCTCTCTCTCTCTCTCTCTCTCTCTCTCTCTCTCTCTCTCTCTCTCTCTCTCTCTCTCTCTCTCTCTCTCTCTCTCTCTCTCTCTCTCTCTCTCTCTCTCTCTCTCTCTCTCTCTCTCTCTCTCTCTCTCTCTCTCTCTCTCTCTCTCTCTCTCTCTCTCTCTCTCTCTCTCTCTCTCTCTCTCTCTCTCTCTCTCTCTCTCTCTCTCTCTCTCTCTCTCTCTCTCTCTCTCTCTCTCTCTCTCTCTCTCTCTCTCTCTCTCTCTCTCTCTCTCTCTCTCTCTCTCTCTCTCTCTCTCTCTCTCTCTCTCGCTCTCTCTCTCTCTCTCTCTCTCTCTCTCTCTCTCCCTCTCGACGCAGAGCACTGGTTAAAACCAGGGCAGTTCTTTTTAGCGAACAATGATTTTGCAGGCTTCCCAAAGATATTTGGATCTTCTCTTAACATTTAAGAGTAGTCGGCCCCTGACTAAAACCCCCCGATTACTAAACTCCCTGTCCGGTTTCCCCCTCAGAGTCGAACTCGATCCACGGGCTGCCCCGGCTGGATGGCGTGGGTCCGTACGGGATGCAGTTCGCCGGACTCTCGGCTCCTCTCTCCGGACTCCCGATGAACTCTCCCCAGATGGTGGGTACGCCCGACCGCCTCCCGGCGACCGCAGGGGATTATCTGCGGCATTTGGATAATGTGTTTTACAAACATTATTTATGCCACGAATTTGTGCATGCATCATGTTTTTGTGCTTTGTTATATGGTTTATTGCTATTAGTATTCCATCATGTTTGTAAAAGGATGTTCAGGCTTTTGTTTGTATTTTTTCATTTCGTGGCGATTTACTTGAACATTAGCTCTCGGTGGTATAAATTGTAATAACGTTCTTAAGTAAAGTTCAATTTTACGAATGTTGGCATCAGTTCAGTCTCCTTCCAGTTTTTATATGCCTCATATTCATAACAACACTTAAAAATCCACCTCCATAGTGTGGAAACGTGTGTGATATCTAGATACATGGATGAATATTCTTTTCCCAGGACTGCTTGCCTGCGTTGCAAACCCGATGAATGATATAATTATTTTGCAGCCCATTTCGCCTTACAAAAATAACTTGACAATATTCTGTGTTCGCATAACAACAACATCTTGTTACATCTGATTACAGACCTTTACTGGATTATCCGTCAGAATACAGTCACAAAGTGGGACAAATACAGAATGTGTTGAGTTTGGATCTTCGTTTCCGTAGGCTGCAGTTAATACAAACTTGTTTGAAATCGTAGCTTTGGATATTATTCCTATTGAACGAATGCAACTTTTCTGCTCGTTCTGTTCACCGCTGATTTGCAATATGGCGCTCTAAACATTATCGGAAAATCGAATGCAATACTTGTTTTTTGTTGGTATTTTGGGTGCACTTACAGCTTAAATTATCAAACGTTCACGTTCAAGTCCCAACAGTCCCGACGGTAATAAAGATGAATATCCTGTCGTCACATAACCACCCTATACAAGGTGGTGACGTCACACTTTCCCCCCACAGCCGGGCCAGCCGGAGGAATGGCCGATGTTCTCTTCCGAAGAAGACTCGTCTGAAGAGGATGATTCCTCTGAAGAGGAAGATTTTCCGCTGTTGCTGCCCGTTCGCGTCAAGCGTCCCGAAATCGTGAAGAAACAGTCGCCCGTTTGTGTTCTCTGCGAGTTCGTCATGATGCAAGTAGGTGGGTTGAATAATAAAATAGCGTTTGGAAGGGTTTTGGAAGTTGGAATAGAGTCTTAAAGAATTGGGGGCGGAATTAGTATTTGTAGGGTTGGAGACGTCTTTGTATATGAAACGGATCCTTCCATTATCTTCTCAGAGTTCGGTGTGATGCAGGTAAGTTGCAGGTAAGCTGAAATAGCGTGTAGGGAGAGAGTTGGCGGCGCCATCTGGCCCTGGCAGTTGGTGCGTCGATAAACCCCCAAATTTTTTAGCACTACAACAGATGCATAGCCTTACTCCGTAACCAATCTCAAACTCTAATAATATCTCCAACCAATCTTCTTCTCGCCGACAGGTCAAGGTGAAGATTGACGATAACTCCACCATCGCCGAGATCGAGAACGCTCTCGAACACGTCTGCGAGCGTATGCCGACTTCCGTCCGCGACGATTGCGCCGCTTTCGTCGACAACTACGCTCCCGCCATTTTGGACGCGATCAGAGCCGCTGTGGCAGATCCAGACACTGTTTGTCAGGAGATGCACCTCTGTAAGCCACAGAGTGAGGAGTTTGAGCTGTAGTTAGGGCGACGTAAGAGCTTTGATGGAGAGGGTGTAGTAGTTTGTGGCGAGAGAGATAGCCAGGTTTGTATTCACTGTAATTTAGATGTGGTGGTTCGATTCGGTTTGCATGGAAATTGCACCAGTGGAGAATTTTCCCCCATGGGTTTATACGGTCAGTTAAATTCCTAATGTTTGTTGAAATCATCTTATGATGTGTTGCTTTCGGGATCCTCGTTTTGCGTGGATCACTATTATATTCTTCTCTAAGTTTATGCATACCAGTGCCCCTGTCGTATGGATGTATCGATAATAAACGTACTCTATAGTTGTAAACTCATTTCCCAAGAAGAGCTGCTTCATTTCATGCTATTATAGAACCAGCTTTATGAATAGGCTGCGACTGTCGGCTTAACAATATTGATCTGATGTCGGAATACGCGTTCTAGACATACTTAACGTCAAGAGCAAATAGGGTAAGGTGAGATATTACAGTAAGAACTGCTATGTTCCCGGCATATATTTTGTCAGAACGGGAGAATTAAAAAAACGGAAGTGCTCACCCAATAGGTTTGGGTCTCTGTATATAGCTGAACTGTGTGTTACGAGCCAGCGCATTGTTGATGATGATGATGAAATGGTGGCGAACTGGTGGCGAACAGCGTGGACGATAAAAAGTCCGTCTCGCGGTCGATTGTGTTGAGCACAGTGCCTTTTTCCTTGTGGTATTCACTCTCGATGGAGGCTTCTCATTATCTGATGGAAGAGACTGTACGCCGCGCCATTATCTGCTGCGTGAGGCTGTACACCGAGCGAGGGTGTGGGCATTTGTATTCAATACACTACAGGTCTCCACACGGTGTTTGTCGAAGTTTTCCGGATGGGTTGAAATCTAAGATGAGAGAATTTCGTTGGTAGTGTAGGGTTTCCGAACAATGTTCAATAAACTGTCACAGCTAATGAATGAATATTGACTGGGGAGTGGGGGAGGGGGCGTTAAAGGAATGACGCATCGAACTTTGGCCGAAAATGTTCCTGACCTCTCCAGGAGCACTCCCTTTTAAAATACAAGCCCAGAATCATTCACTGGATAGTTTCTTTCAATATGCATATGTACAAGCTATTCTCGTGTGGTGCATTCTACCCATCCAAAGGGATTAATACCTAGAGGGAACCTCGTATACAGCAGGGGAGGAGACAAATTTTTGAGTGAGAAAAAGCGGTGCTACCGTTATTTCTTGGTATCTCAAACTCTGCTTGGGGGGATAAGAAGACGCATTCCCCTGCTGGCGGATCAGGATAACGTTCCCCCTCCGCAAAAAATCGACACGGGAGTAAGCGTATTTTGACTTCTCGCCTTTCTCATTATGGTCTTAAAGAAATGTTCCCGAATGAGTCGCAGATCAACAGCCTCGGCTGTGCCTTCCCGAATAGCCCCTTACTTCGTGCTTCGCCTCTCGTCCACGTCCCTATTCGGGAGGTCCTCCCCACTAAAAATTCGTGGCAGCGCCCTTGGCGGTCTCACCCGGCCGGGGGATGAGTAACTGGGGTCCGGTGCAGTGGCGGGCCCAGGGTTTTGATAAGGGGAGCGGCGGAGTATACCACGTGAATGCGCTTTTTGTTCATTCCAAGATACGTCCCCCCCTCCCCCAGGCGACTTTTGGGTAATTGGAAGGGTTTTGGTTCTTAAAAAGTATTATTGGGAAGTAATGACGCAGGAAGCTGGTTTGGCGAAAGGCGACCAAATAGTCCACCGGAAGTCTGCAAATGCCAGTGAACAGCGGTAAACAATGAAATATGGCGGAAAGTAGGGAGAGCCGCAGTCACTTTCTAAAGTCGACTTCAAGGTTCCAGTATCACAGCTATTTCGGTACCACGTGGGGGTGTTCGGGGCGCCCGATGCTCACGCACCTGAGGGGAGTAACCGCTCCCTCCCCCTTGGATCCGTCCCTGGTCGAACGTTGGAGCCATATGACTGTCAAATCCCAATAATGACAACAGGGTTAAGACATGTAAATGGCGATTTAACTCGCCTGTAACAAGAAACACTAAAACAAGGCTGTGAAGCATCGACTCCACTGGCGCAAACTTACATCTCGATAAACTCGCGCCACGCCGTTTATCTTCCGGTTGGAATGCAAGGAGACCGAGATTGTCGGTATCATGTGCTATACCTGATAAAGGACGGGCTGATTCGGGCGCGCGTGGTTTGTCGGGAAGTAGATTATACAGCCGAGGTGGGGCGTACTGCTCCGCGTTCTTAATGCCGGAGGGTGCGTTTCTTGAATTCTGCGCCGATGCGTGTTGTGTTGATCGTGTGCGTTTAGAGATGTTACGAGTGAGTTGTGCGGAAAAAGCTATTAAGAGTGAGAACTGTTTTAGAGGCGGGAATCGACATGTAGGACGTTTCTAAAGAACTCAGTCTTTATTTTGGAAACTGCTGAGGTGGTAACGAAAGGGAAGTGCGTTGCATTTCAACAGTGAGAAAGTCAGTGAGAGTGGTTTTGAATCCAACAGAGGTTAACCTGCACGTCTACAGTGGTGACCCTTACGCAACCCATTTCGCTCGCATTTTGTAAAGCTGCTGTGTAAGAAATCACAGTTTGTGATTTGTATCAGCTACCGTACGATGATAGTGCGCAAAGCCGAGAAAAGGTAGCACTTCTTGCTGGGTGAATGTTGTGGTTAACAACAGCTAGTTGTCATCTTTAATGCCCAGCATGACCTAAAACTTTACTTAACCTAAAGCGGGAAAATTGACCAGGGAAACTTCACCGCGTGAGAAGCATCTCCCCACTCATCTGCGGATCAACTCTGTGTTGTGCGTAAATATTTCGTTCAACTTTCTTCTACCTACGCTCTATCTCTGAGATCTGCGTCGTCTGTGAAATCTGACAACTGCAATCTCAGCCGAGATGACGTCACGATTAAGAGGAAAAGACCGACCCTCCGAGGATAGGAGGACATACATGGAGGAGATGCTCATACTTCAGATGGGAGGTAGGCTGCCTGCTTTTCTGCTTCCGTAATTTGGCATTGGTAGCAGGGAGTTTGCGCATATGCTGAAATCAGGGATGCCAGGGACTGTAAGGGGAACTGGGTGTATTGTGCCCCCCCTTAATGAATTGTCCCCTAGCTCCAGAGAAAAAATGAGTAGCAGTTGTTTTTAACACTATTATTCCGTTTCACTCTCTTAGACGATATTTCCTCCCAGCATTCAGAAGTATTCGTACAAGGGCATGTATTTCTGTCAGCTTAAGAAATAAATGAAGTACTTCCTTTTATTTTAACGGGTTTATGAACTCGAAAATTAAGAACACCGATGTCACAGAGCAAAAGCGGTAGTTCTGATTTCAATGCCAGACAAATTTTGCATATTTTGAGCTAAAAATTATATATTCTTCTTGATAACGGTTTTCTAAAGATAACATATTTGGTTTTGGTGTAAAAAGTATTTGCGCCCGAGTATTCGCGCCCTTTCACATACACATGTTGAAAAATTGAATCGCTTTAACTTCCGTGCGAGTGGCATTTTCTAATCACATGTTAAAAACCCAAAAATATCCTCGTAAACCCCCATGCAGGCACAGAAGACAAAAGTTTAGGAAGTTAACCTCCCGCATTTGCACAAACGCTTACGCTTATTTCTGCTCTGCCATTCACTTGACATAGTCTATGCGGAGGGCACAAATATATGAAAATGCGCTCTTCTCCGAGCGCAATAACCCTCATACTTTGGGAAATGCGCCCTTTGCATAGTTTCACTAAATCGGAGTTCATTCCTAAAGAAGAGATGTTCAGGTCAGAAGATCTTTCTAAATGGTAAAAAATAGCATGGGTTGTAATTTTATCGGCAACACAAATATCAGCCGGGATAAATTCCTCTAGCGAGCGATTTCCCTTAGGGGAGGGGCGCAATACACCAAACTTCCCTAATGATGGTGGTGTACTGGTTCTGAGAGCAGCATTGTTGTCCAATAAATTTGTCCGTTTTTAAATTACGTGTTAAGACTTTAATAACTAGAAAAAGTTCCCAATATCTTGCGTCTCCTTTTTGTTGTAATATTTACGCTGTATATTCTGGAACATTCGGGAAGCACTTTGTTTTTTATCATAAGGTAAAACCTTTATGTACCGACCTATGTATAATTTTCCTAAATCATGTTCTAAGATTTGTTCTGTCGTCATTGAAATGTGGTTCTCGGGCTAGGTCATATTAACCACCGGTGTTTAAAAAAGTGTCCATCGTCCATATTTTGTTTTGCTCTGGAACAAGAACGATGTATGATTGCATGTATCGCTTGTATTTCCAAAAAAACACTCAAACATAACGATCGGCGCAAATACACAAATGTGCTTTAATCGAGGCGCGTTTCGAGGCTTTCGCGATGTTGTTAGTTTACAAACGCCGCCTGGTCCGTCAGCTCCGCTGTTCGTGTGTGATGCTGCTGACCCGCGAGACACCGGCAGGGGCACCGCCACGGAATTTTCGCAGGGGGACAGACCCGGGCTGGTGCTGACCGGGGAGGCGAATTTTGAGCATATTCGGTAACTGGCAGCATTAATGACCATTGACCCAAAAAAATTTGGGGACGCCCCCCTGGTTGGCCAACAGGGGTACACGTCCCCCCGTCCTCCCCGCTTTCGGCGCCCATGGACACAGGTGTATCTATTCAGGCATAGCAGTAAATTTTTGTAATAGCTTCAGAATCCAGGTCGGTCTAAGTATGTTACGGCTTAATTGTATTGTTTCGCTTTACATAAACATAAATATTTACAAACATATTTACAAACATAAACATATTTACAAACATAAATATGCTTTACAAACATAAACGTTTCTGCCTGTATAGCTCAAAATAATATTCAGATATGACATTTCGCTTTACAACAAGCAAAGGCTTAGGTTCCGAACCTTTTTTTCGAGAAAAAATCACGCCTGGTCCTAGTTCCATCTATTTGGCATGTTTTCACTTAATTGGAGATTTAAGTATCCGAACGCCTTGATAGTCTGTAGTGGCCTCTGGACATCTCCAGGTTCGCTGCGCGGTACACCGCGGCCTGTGCTGGTATCGCCGTGCCGAAGACAAGCACGCCGTACTTAAAGGGACTGTGGCACCTTGGTCGAATCCAGGTAATTGGTGTAATTAGGGGTATTTTTAACCATAAATCATGAAAACGTTCATTATTTCTCTGAAAATGTAAAGTGAGTTTAATATTTTGATTTTTTAAATGCTCCTCTTTGGTGAAAAATGAACATCTGCCTGTGGATGACGTCATGATCTGGCAACTACTACCATATTCAATAGGCTTCAATGGTTCAATTAGCTTATTACTCATTGTGACGTCAGCGCTGTCGTCACACCAACAGCTGGCAGCTGTGACCGCCTGGCTGGGGTACATGTGGGGTACATTTAAGGTAGGTTTTTACCTTTTCTCCACCGAAATTTTGAGTTTCAAGACAAATGATGTATTGAGTACCGGGTTTCCCGGCATGCTTTACAACTTGGCTGTCTCAGTTAAAATCACGTTATAAAGGTGCCACATTCCCTTCAAGACAAGTACGCCGTACTTAAGACAATACGGCACGACCGTCACCCTCTCAAACAGCAGTGCTCAGAAATTCCAAATAGGCTCTGAAACCAGCTTTAGAATTAAAACAGTTCTCACGTAGCAGCGCCTGGGTTCTCCTATTCTGGCTGTTCTAGGTAAAATTGTACAAAAACCTAGCTTTGATTCAAAGCCAAAGTTGTGTCGCAATTTAGGATAAAATTATTCGTGAAAAATCTACATGCTCTAGTGATCCAAGATGTCTTCTCAGAGGTCCAATGCTCAAATATTCAACATGATCCAGAAAAAAACGTTAAAAACACATAGTACCAGGACTCATCGTCGGTGTTTTCGGGCGTGTTAATGCCGACGATAATCTTGCATCCTTGATGCCAGGAAAACTCGGATCTCTGTTCTACAACTAAGGAGCTAGATACTCTGCCAAGTTGTAATAATCTTGCCAGGTTATAAGACAGACTGTTTCATAATAATGACCCGTTCACATCTCGTAGAATCTGCCAAGAATTCTGCTGGTCGACGCTATAAAAGCACGTGGAGAGATTGACCGTAGACAAAAATCTTGGCAGGTTCTCCCCGCTAGGAAAGGGTCTTACGTCGGCATTTACTCGAGCGTTATTCGTTTAGAGATCGGGCCATGTGATCCTGAATGACTTCCTCACCTGAAAAAACTGGGATATGCGTTAAGATAATCCGTGGATGGCTGCTTCAAGTCACACTGCCATTACTTTGTGTCTTTACGGGTTATTCCGAAAAAACGACAGGTAAGAGGCGGAAAGGGGGAATTTTCCCCTTGGAAGAGAGTTGACGTCATTGGTGGTAGGTACGGGGCTCTCATGTGATAGAGATGGCAAATTTCTTTCCAGTTGTTTGCAAATCGTGCTTCCGCTGGAGTTTTTTATTAGTGTTCTAAGACAGTCCTTTTTAGCCCACCGCACCCACACAGGACGTGGAATCTTCAGCTTCACTGCAAAGTGCAAACCCAGTTCATGTTTTTCACAAGACCTTGTTAACCTTCGCCCGGGTGGGGGTCTTTTTAGAACCCCCTCGGGTTTTTCCGAAGTGATCAAAAAACGGGGGGGCGCAGCGCCGCCAAACTTTGTCTAGCTGTTTCTTCATCATTTTTACATCTTTACCGAAAAATTTGTTTCAAGGTCATATCAGGTCAGGTCACCAGGCCAGGTGAAGTGACCTCACCTCAAAAAACGCTTAGGATTGTATAACTAAAAGGAGGGTTAATCGATCAAGTTGAAACTCATACCACATATTGGGCCGACCAGGAGCTACAACATTTGTTCCGGTATTTTTATATTGGTGACCTAAGGTCATGTGCAGAGCATGACCTCCCATTGTTAATACATGGGGAAAATCACGAAATGAGCTTTTCTCAGTAAGTATGGATGGAATCAACTTCAAACATCCGTTGCGACTTGCTCTTAGTCCATTTCTGGAGTTGTTGCCAAATTTTTTGACTTGTGACCTTTAAAAGGTCACCTTAGGTCAAATAAGCATTTTTTGGTGTTTCCTCTATAAAATTTGAATAAACTAAGATAGAGCTTTTATTTTGTCACCAAAGTGTTTGTATAGTCACTGGAAGTCAAATGATATACATCATGACTATACCAGGTCAAGTTAGGTCAGACCGTTGACCTGGGTCAGGTCAAATTCTTAAATTTGACCTGGCATAGCAATATCATATATCATTCTATTCGTATTGACGAGAGGATTGCAATGGTGCATAAACTATGGCTGTATCTTGTTTGGTTTGTAAGCTATTAGCGAAAAAGTAAACGCCCTTATGCATGGGTGGCTATGGACATTCCCAAGAATATGCCCAATATTTAGTGACCTGTAGCTCCCTAGGCTTTGACCTGACACGAAAATGATTGCCACTGTAATGAAAGTGCATTTCAAGAGCTATCGAATGGTGTTAGAAAAATGTTTCTAGCTATCATAGTTTCTGAGATATATGAGGTTTTCTTAGTACACCTCATATTAGCGATTTTTACCTATTTTGACCTCTGGTGACCTTGATATTGACCTGAAAAGAAAAATGACTGAAGTATTTTCGATATAATTTTCGAAGAGCTTTCGATTGCTGTTTTGCGCTTTTTTCTAGCTCTCTTATTTTTCGAGATCGTGGGGGTCTTTTTAGCCCCCCACCAGGGCGAAGGTGGTTCGTACCCGCCACCGGGGCAAGGGTTAAGCAAAGGTAACTTGGGTAATTGGTACATTGTACACCTCCCCCCCCCGTTACCTAACATCCCTACATCCTCCGCGGTTCACATTTCTCCGAACGGTAGGGCGTTGGATGTGCGGGCGTTTATTCACGGGAATGATATTATCTACCGGTTCGCTCTTCCCTTCCGATACGACTGATTCTGGCTAAACTGCGTAACCGGGTGAAAACAAGTAACGCAAATAGACTTATCAAGGGGAATGGCTTCAAACGGATGACTTCTCAAGGCTATCTGTGTAAGACTATCTGAATACAGCGGAACATTGTGCGATGTATGTGGCTAATGGCTCAAAACAGGGGCGTCACCACGGGAAGGGGGAGGAGGCACGACTTCACAGCTCTTCACCTGACATTCTCTGTAACCTTAGGATTTCTGGCTTGGTATTTACAGTCACTACCGATGTCGGATTCGTTTCGTTTCATTTATTGAGTTAGATGAGGAACAGGTTCAGGGAGGCCAGTTAGAGCTCAAGTCGACACGGTGCAAAAGAAAAACATAACACATCCTTTCATCATAATTGAGCCTCCTAGATAAATCACACCTCAATGCCTGTGATTTAAACTGAGATGATTACACAGTAAAGCATATAAAAGGAATTGTAAATAGAAAACCTAAAACTGGAATCTAACACAGCAGCGATAGTTCCTAAGAAAGCACGGCGATACAATATATAAATAGGATTCTGTCTTACATATATGTAACACCACCCGCCGGAAAACAAGGATGTGCGTTGTTAAAAGCGTCGACATCTGCGTTGATGCCTAAATACTCGTTGAAAGAGCATGCAGCTCTACAGAAAACCCCAGATTTTACCGTATCAACTCTGCAATACGGAACGGGGAGAAGCGGCGGGTCAAAGAACCCTATTTGTGGGCCATTCCTATTTTTGCAGAGAACCATTTTTTGCGAACTATTCCAATCACAAAATTTGAAGAAAAAAACATTATTTATGGTAAACTGGAAGAAACTCTGATGTTTAAGGGGGTCATGGCCGGGTACCCCCCTCCCCCTCCGCCGCGCGCCTTCAGTGATTTCAATAGAACGGGGTTGAAAATACCAAAGCTGTGCTAGAAACGGAAGTCGAAGAAAATTCGAATCGGCCAGAGGTATTTTTACTTTAAGATGGGAAATTTCTATTTTGTGAAATGCAATGACTCCGTTCAAGATACATTTAGAGAAGGTACGTTCACAAGAGCGGTGCGCCGTAGCTATGTTATTTTGTTTTTTTCAAAATAGAGCATTTTTTATAAAGTGCAGGTACCGTATTTGAGTTAGATAATGAAAATGCATATCAAAACTATACATTGGCGGACGCAGGGGGGCCATTCCAGCCATGCCCCCCAAAGCGCTGGAGGGGGGACAAACTATCTTTTGCTCCCCCAAACGCCGGATAAATTTTTCAAAAAAAGTGTTTCCACTAGGTCTGTAGAGCAAAAATTATTTGCTACCACCCCTCCTCCCCCCACCCCAAGAGCGATCATGTACTTGGAGAGGTAGCTTATACTAGGTCTGTCGAGCACTGAAAAAAGGTGTTTACACTAGGTCTGTAGAGCAAAAATATTCGCTCCCAACCCCCCCCCCAGGAGGAGAGGCAGACATGGGTTTGCCCCCAAAACTTGGGTCTGCGTCCGCCCCTGAAGCTATAATTAAATTTGTTCCACTTCTTGTATATCGATATCCACAGGATAACTTGTCCTTGAGGCCTCTATTCAGCTTGTAAGACCTTTTACTGAGTGAAATAAAGTACCAAATCTTTCAAAACTGGACTAGTTTAGGGTCAATATCGAACACAAAAAGACCAAAGGTTGGCCTACTGCCCAGGTCAAAGATGGCCTAAAGATCTAGGCCTACTGCCCTTTGGGAGCTAGCAAAACGCTTCCAAACCTTGTGAAGATTTCAATGTTAAAGATAAGTAAAGGGATTTTCTGGCGCTGCTGTGACGTCACAACTCGGCGGCTCTTGACCAGGGGCGGGTCTGTCAGCTGCTGCCCTCCATTTTCTGGTGCCTGGCGACGCCTCTGACACCACATACCCGCCTCTGTCAGTTTTACCTATCAGTCTCTGCCAGCTATCAGTTCCATTGTAACATCGGGCGAAATGCGGCGCAACTATCTCGGTTGGCTGTGTGCACAGGGGCAGATCTAGGAAGGGGGCAAAAGGTACTCCCCTCAAACCCCGCGATTTTCTATAATTCTCAGAAAAAAACAGTGTAATGATTTGAGGCCCGTAACACCTCACCCCCCTAAACCAGTGACTTAGATCCGCCTCTGTGTGTACTCGTGTGCACATGGTACTCTTTGTGTATATGTGTGTACAAGACATACTTCATGGTGCTTCGGCGAGGCTAGGTCGGTGAAGTGTCATATCAGACATGAACCTAGTATAATACCTTACAACTTGAAAATGATATCATATGAGAACATTCCTTTCACTATGCCATGCCTCTAGGTATGCGGTCAGCCCGAAAAGGGGCCCTGGGGCAGTGCCATATAAAAAGGCAAATAAAATAATATAATAAATAATAATAAAGGGCTAATACAATGATATGAAATAAAAATAATAATAATAAAAATGTTAAAACAATAATATAAAATAAGAGTAATAATAAAAATAAAATAAAATAATAATATGAATAATAATAATATATATATATATAATAAACATGAAAAATAAAATAAAAAACATCATATAAAAACAATGTTCTTCTGACAATTTGGAGTGGGTGGAAAATGCTGTTTTAATCCTCCCCGCTCCTCGGCCCATGTCTTGAAACGATGAAACACTGAAATACCACCCACGTCCAATACACACCGTTGTTACCACTTTTTCTCAATAAACATCGTTATCAGGGGCGTGGATTTCCGAAAATCATTGGAGGCGCCTCAAATTTGAAATAATACAAATAACCGTCACGCAACAACAGATAGCATGATATTGTCTTTGTTTTGGCCCCCACACAAGCCTGCTGAAGAAAATACAACCTGTTTTAAATCATGAAAATGATGAAAAACAAAATTTAAAGGGATTTTTTCACACTAGCTCAACGCTTCATTGGGGTGCCCGGTCACTCACAAAGAGATATAAATCCACACCCCTGCTCGTCATGTACCAGTACACCAACCAATCCTGTATAACTGGACCTCCTCTCACACCATTGGCGGACGCAGGAGGTGGGCATTCCGGCTATGCCCCCCAAAGCGTGGAGGGGGTCCAAACTATCTTTGGCCCCCAAACGCCGGAAAATTTTTCGGAAAAAGTTGCTTACACTAGGTCTGTAGAGCAAAAAAATCTCCACTCCCACCCCCTCCCGGAGAGCGATTATGTACTTGGAGAGGTAGCTTATACTAGGTCTGTCGAGCACTGAAAAAGGTGTTTACACTAGGTCTGTAGAGCAAAAAAATATTCGCTCCCACCCTTCCCCCCCAGGAAGAGAGGCAGACATGGGTTTGCCCCCCCAAACTCGGGTCTGCGTCCGCCCTTGTCTCACACGTGACGAAGATACTGTTTGATGGTGACGTAGTCCCGTAGAGGCGCCATCAGTCTCATTAAGGCTGCTTCACACTGGCGAATTCCATCCAAGAAGCGTTGTTCTCTTGGCATCTGGTGTCGTCCCTGGTGGTAGCATATCAGGGCCTTCTCCGGCTCCCCCAGAGGCCAGCAAGCCATCAGCCAACAGCCATCGCGCTGGAAAGAGACAGAACGGAACCAACTGGTAGTTCTTAAAGGGAATAGAACACTTTGTCGAAATTCTAAAAAAATGTGTATTTGTATTTAATTAATCCATCGCCCACGGGGTTGCCCCAATAAACGGCAAGATAAACAATATACGGCAATATACGGTAATATACCCAATAAACGGCAAGAAGAGATAAACATTTAAAAACATCATCACGAAAAGGGCAATTTAAAGGGAATGTGGCACCTTCACAACGTGATTTTAACTGAGATAGCCAAGTTGTAAAGCAGGCCGGAAAACCCGGTACTCCATATTTCATTTGTCTTGGAACTCGATATTTCCGTAGAAAAGGCTAAAACCTACCTGACACCAGCCCCCTCAGCCCCCGTCGCCGGCGGCCATTGTTGTGAGCTACCGGTGTGACGACATATGCTGACGTCACGATGAGCATCAGCCAATCGAAGCCCTTGAAGCGTTTCAAGTATGGAAGTGGTTGCCAGATCGTGACATCATCCACAGGCTGATATTTATTTCTTTTTCTAGAGGAGTATTTTTAAAAACCAAGTATTGAGCTTATTGTACATTTTTCAGAGAAATCGTGAGTGGTTTCATTATTTCTTACTACAAGTACGCCTAATAACACTAAATTCCAGGATTCAACCAGGGTGCCACATTCCCTTTAAGGGCCAAATAGGTCTGAAAATCAGGAAACCACATTTTGTTTCTACCTACATTCCTTCAAAATAAAGATATCGCCTCTTGGCTTACTACGCTGGTTTTACCTAAGCAGCGACGGGAAACGTCCGAATTCAAGGAGCGGGGGGCATGGACTTTTCAACCCATTTCTTTGCAGTTAACTCCATAGGGCTAGTGTGAAAATTTCTTATTTAGCATTGGACACCGTGCCCCGGTGCCCCCCAGTTCCGCCATCATAAGACCTAAGCATGTCGTATAATCACGAATCTGGCAACTTGCGGCGGCTTGCGACATGTAAGATTGCGTGACCATGCCATTTGTTAACTTGTATCTTGTATCTTTAACTTGTATCACGGCGAGATATAGCCTAGACGGCTAAAGCGCCCTAAAACCACAAAAGCACACACTAACTTGCATCGCGTGACATGCGCTGCCAGATGGAAAAGGATTCTTCCATGGTTTGAAATAATTTAGCAAGTCCCCCTAGTTTGAACTTTGAAAAGTGTGCGGGAATTTTATACAGAGAGCTTTGGGTGAAATAAAAGATGCCAATAAAGGTTTCGTGACATGCTCTACATAACTTTTTATCTTACTTTAAAACTAATTATAAAAGTGGGTCACTCCCTCTAAGAGGGACGTTGGAACTACGTTTAGACCAGGGGGCCAAAATTTTGATTTAGTGGGACCTTGGAATAAAGATTATATTCCATAGCGGGACCAGGTAATCAATCTACGAACAAAAGTAACGTAGTTTGGGCAATATAATAATGCTATCAGTGGCTGGGGTGGCCTAGTGGCTTCGTTGCCCATCTTCGGATCGGATAGCATGGATTAACGTGGGTTCAAATCCCCACGGCGGGAGGCCGCCT
The DNA here is from genome assembly GCA_034440635.1 of Lepas anatifera. Lineage (NCBI taxonomy): Eukaryota > Metazoa > Arthropoda > Thecostraca > Lepadidae > Lepas > Lepas anatifera. The sequence continues at coordinate 740,267 of JAOTON010001776.1, read as the reverse complement.
TCCGTGTCCGATCTGACCCGGTGGAGAGGATCCTTAAACACCCACGGCAATATTCCCTGTAATTGGGCAAGCGTTCTTGTTGGGAGTGGCCCTAATAAAACTAATAAATATATAAATATTCTGAGTTTCGACCGAGTTTTCGTGCCTTTTCGCCCATGCAACATGAGCAAGCCTAATGGTCTGCTGCCGGGAAAACTCACTCGTGGAGCGAAGTTTGTCTTCACTTTTTTATAATGTTTGCCTTACGTAGAAACGCCAACAGTGCGTTATGACAGTGGGTGCATGACCGCAGACATGTTTAATATCTGTCAATCTGGGTGCTCGACCATTTGAACCAACATTGCAGATGAACGTGTTTCGACCGGAGTCTTTATCAACGTCTAAAGCATCAGGGATTAAGAACGAAACGCGTTCATGTGCTGTGTTGGTTCAAATGTGAATACCTTTCAATCACTGGCATACAGGAAATCTTCCTATACGATATGTTAATACGATACATGAATACGGATTATGCGGTTTAATACGAATTATACGATATGTGAATTGGTGATATTTGATGAAACGATGTAAAGCGGGCTTCCTTGTATTGGATATATCCTCTCTCAGTACTTCGGTACTGAGGGATCCCTCAATAGCTGTACTCTATTAGTCGTTAATTTCGTCAGATGGGTATTAGTTTTACTTCGCCCCCCCCTCCACCCCACCCCTTCATTCTGTGGATACCTTCGGCCCGTGCCCCGTTCCTCCCCCCTCAGCAAAAACCCATCTCCACGTTGCCACTCCGGCGAACTCGGCCGCCGACTGGCCTGTGCCGACTCCGCCGCCGTCCGATATAACTGAAAATCAGCTTTGGGGTGTGGAGCACATAATCAAGCCAATAGAGAATAAAGTATGGGGAAGAATGTCTGAAGCTGACACTCTACATGAATTTCATGGTGCATACTTGAAGATGCTCTCATTTTCAACGAAACATTTTCGCTCGATTTCTCGCAATGCAAGTGAACGCGTCTCCACCAATCAGCGGCCGGCGTTCGTCGGCCGCCGCGTTTGCCCGCAGGGCACAGAGGTGAGAGGTCACGCTGGCCACCGCTGTTGCTGAGCTAGAACGCCGGTGGGGAGGAGTGGCGAGGTGGATTATAAAACTGACTAGTGCGGTGGTGAGGATTGTTGATTGTGGTTTATAAATGCCTACTGTTGGACTGGGGGAGGTGGACTGATGTACGAGACAGTCTGTGTATGTGGGCGATACATACAGGTGAAGCGTCTGAACCGGGGTCGTGGTGGTGGAGTGGTCAGCGTAGCTGGATTTCACGCAGCCGATCCAGGTTCAATGCCCGGCGGCTTCCTTGAACAGGAAGCAAGCTGGCGCCCGAAAATCCCTTCAAACAGGGAATGAATTGGCGATGCCATATGACCCTAGAAGTTGGTGAGTCGATAAGCCCCCTCCCCTCTCCCAAAAAAACTGAGGGACAGGCGTAGTAAGAAAAAGGCGATATCTTTGTTTTGAGCGATTGGAGATGGAAACAAAATCTGCTTTCCTGATCTTCAGATCTATTTTGTCCACATATTGTCCGTTTCAGAATTTCGGCAAGGTCAACCAATCCAGTCTTCGTACCAGCCCCTGGTTTGGGCGGGAAATTCTAGCCTAAATGATTGGTGTCTACAAAAAGTGTATTTTCTCTTGCTAGGCTCACCATTTTCAGTGTTTGAGCTGGCTTGTGACGTTATCTGGTGCCCAAGTTCCACCAAACTATGTATACGTATCGCCGTCAACGAGCAACAGAGGGGGCCAGTCAGTCTTCTGCCTCTGCTGACGAAAAAACACTACTTCTAATGCACAATAACAATAGATGATAATTGATAGAAATAATTAAAGAAAACAATGATATAACAAATTAGAAACATGTCACTCGTGTCCACGAGGCTAACAACGAAAAACAGAACACAAGGAAATGTTTTTTAATGAAAATTGAAAGCTTCAAAAACCTGCAGCATATACCCTGGCATCCAAAAATTTCACGGCCTCAAATCTAGCCCCAGTTAATTTTACCAGCCAAGCTTAGTCACACATCGAACTCATTTAACACGCGCACTGACGGGGTTCGGTACCCGCCCCCCATCGTTTTTTGGATACAACGTAAAAACGGCGGCGCGTAGCGCTGTCGTACTTGGCATACATTTTCTCTGATCATTTTCACAACTTCTGTAGAAAAATTAAGTTTAGGTAATCTCAGGTCAGGTCACCTGCACAGGTAAAGTTACCTGACCTAAAAAAAGTTTAAGATAGCATAAGTCAAAACAGGGTGAACTTATCCGATTGCAGACAAAACAGTTTAGATACGCCTATGCAATGGAGACGAGACCATGAAATATTTACAGGAGCTGGTGACTGTTTAAAACTCAAATTATTGGCTTTCAGGCCTCCACAAACAGTTGCCAGCGCTCCATGAATGATATTCCATGACTGGGCAAGTGTGCCTGTTGGGAGTGGCCCTAATAAAATAAAATAAATTCCTCCTCGATTAAGGTAGCTGTTTATTCTGCCACCAGGGGCGCTACGACGCAAATTACTTGCAGACAAATCAGAAGAGCAGAGCCAATATACCTTTTGAAGTATAAAGCCACCACTCAACTTCAATAAAAAATGAAAAAAATCATGCAAGTTCCTTTATGCTCCAGGAACAAATAGTTTCACTCTTTCCCTTGGTTCTTGCACAAAAACCCCTCCCAAGACCCGGTCTAATGGATAGAAAGATCATCATTGAAATTGTAGTCGAGATCCGGCCAATAGGTACTTGTGCCTATAACACCAGGTGAGTTTTGCTGATGGACGGGAGGCTCTAGCTGACATTGGGTATACCATTCTTGCATTGCTGCTTGTTCTAAATCACTGTATCATTCTCTTTGTAGGAAGATATTTTTAGGTAGGTGCTCAGTACTTAGCTCAATGTTATAATTGCCCGACGTTAAAAATCACCTAAAGGACTGATCTGAAGATTTCCGTATCTGCTTGGTGGCTTCACCGATGGGTCGTTGCACAGTATTTATGTTATTTTAATATGTTACACCGCCGCTTGGCTTCATGTTTAAAGAGGATTGTGGTGATTTTGAAGAAGCCTTACTTAAAGGGAATGTGGCACCTTCATAACATAATTTTAACTGAGATAGCCAAGTTGTAAAGCAAGTTGGAAAACCCGGTACTCCATATATCATTTGTCTTGGAACTCGACATTTCCGTAGAAAAAAACTAAAACCTACCTGACACCAGCCCCCTCAGCAGCCCCCCCGCCGGGCGGCCATTGTTGTGAGCTGCTGGTGTGACGACATATGCTGACGTCACGATGAGCATCAGCCAATCGAATCCCTTGAAGGTTTTCAAGTATGGTAGTGGTTGCCAGATCGTGACATCATCCATAGGCTGATATTTATTTCTTTTTCTAGAGGAGTATTTTGAAAATCAAAATATTGAGGTTATTGTACATTTTTCAGAGAAATCATGAGTGGTTTCATTATTTTCGGCTAAAAGTACGCCTAATTGCACTTAATTCCAGGATTCGACCAAGGTGCCGCATTCCCTTTAATGCAAAAAATAGTCTAAGCGCTGTCATACCGCACGGTCGTCAGATTCGAATATCCCCAGCTGATTAAGAAAGTCCGCAGCCCTGAGCCCGGCATCTTTCGTGATCGTCGGCTAATCATTGGTGGACGCAGGGGGGGCATTCCGGCCATGGCTGCCCCCAAGGTGCTGGAGGGGGCCAAACTATTTCTCCCCCAAGGTCGGATACATTTTTGAAAAAGGTGTTTACACCAGGTCTGTCGAGCAATAAAATATTCGCCCCCTCCCTCCAGGAGAGCGATCATGTACTTGGAGAGGTAGCTTACACTAGGTCTGTCGAGCATCCAAATCGCGCGTCCCGCCCCCCCAGGAGGAGAGGCAGACATCAGTTTGGTCCCCCACCCCAAAAAAACTTAGGTCTGCATCCGCCCCCTGCGGCTGACCATAATCTGCAAATAGACAGTAAATGTATACTGCAGGAATCCGCCAGATGCCTAACCAGTGCCTCATTTCGTGTCAGACCTGGGCAATTCGTGACGCTTCAGAAGGTCGAAGATTATCCCAAAGGTAAAAAAGTTTTCAGCGTGTCACCAATCCAAATGCCAGAAATGTGTCACGAAATCTAGAAAAATGTATCAAAAGACCTGTTTCTCTGAGTTATTACGCCTCTCCCGGCCATTTCTCGTCCAAGTTCTGAATGTGGAACGAGTGTTAGAATGTCACATATTCTATTTCCAACTTTGTAAGTAGAGTGTGTGCCTGCAAGCCGAGTGGAGGCTCTCAGGAATCAGATTATCTTGTTGGAAGAGGTTTAGTCTAGAGCATGTTATGGCAGAGATGTCAAGTTTTTTTAATGATTGGGGGTGCCCAAATTTGAAAGAACGTCAATGTCCACCATATTAAAAAGATCATAAGTGTCGGGGAAGGGTTGGCAGCCCCCCCTCACTTTTTGGCCAAAAATTTCCTTGTCTCAGTAAAATGGAGAAACCCGGACATTTTTATAACCAGCCGCTGCGGAAGGCAACGAGGAGCCCATCTTCAAACAGTTTTGGTCCTAACATGGAAAATTGGTTTTCAGCATCAGATCGAAATTTGGCGGGCCCCTTACTTTTTCCGGTGGTGACGCTTATGAAAAGGATAGTATAATATAAAGTGTATGTTTATTGGTCTCTCATACCTGTTATATTCCATCAAGCCATACCAAAGTCTTTAAAAGGAATAATAACATTTGGGGGGACAATAATAAAACAAGTTCAATTGGAGCTCTCCGGATGCCCCAAACAGGTGTAAAAAGCTTTCATTTTGCCATTCTAATTGTTGACAGCCAAAGATGAGCAAGGTGACAAAAAGTAGCCAGCCAGGAAAATACCTCCAGAAAAAATATGGAAACGAGTTACTCATATTGGCTCCTCCAATTTTAACTTGTAATGTTTGTCAATAAATAGGTGGCCCTAGGAGACCCTTAGGTATCCTTCTAATGTGAAATGTTACACATTTTGCAGACGGATTTTGTGATAATTTTATGGTTGAACTTTTACAGTAGTGGGGCAGGAACGATTGCTTTTACTCCTGGCCCCAAACGATATATAAATCTACACCCTGCGTCGTAAGCTGGATAATTGAATTGATCTCAGATCTGTGGGTGGATAACAGTTACCTTATGATTAAGATAGCCACGGGTGTGGATTTTTGTCTACTTAATCGTATATTGACGTCCATCGCATCCAAACAGATAGGTCTGAATTTGCGTATAAGATTTTGGATAGAACCGTAATGAAATCTTAATGTTCTTGGCCCGGATAAACTCTAGTTTGGTCAGACGAGGTATAAAAGCTGCACCCAGAAAATCCCTAGTGCTGCAAAACCTGCAGTGTGAGCGGCGACGCCTGCTGATTCTTCTCCACACACCTGAGACAGACTCTGACGCTGCAGTGCTTCCTGAACGTGTCACCTTTTTGGCGACGTCAGAAATCGAGAGTCCAAATGGGACTGCCTTCCGTCGTGTGTCTCCTCTTCATTGCCTGCTCTCTGGCGCCGTACTTTGTCCAAGAATGTGAGAGCTCCAACCTTTGCAACTCCATCTCCTTGGATGAGTTCGAGTCTCTCGTGAATAGCTCGCTCATCATCGACCTCCGAAAGCCCACGCAGTTCTTACGGCAAGGCTATATCTTGAACTCCGTCAACATCCCGTTACAAGAGCTTGATGCTGCACTAAAGATAACCGAAGCTCAGTTCAGCTTCTGGTATCAGAAGCCCAAGCCTTCTAAAGACACCCGAATTGTGCTGGTATCTTCTGCGGCAGGAGGATCAAACATCAGCAATGCATGTGCTATTTTGCAAGCTGCTGGGTTTACAAACTGGAGTATTTACGGCAATGCTATTGATGAGTGGGAGACCCGCGGTAAACGTCTGATCCACATGTTAACAGATGAAGAATTCCAGTCACTGCTGGAAACTGGGGACTCCACGGTGAGTTGGGATGTTTTTCTGCGGGTTCTCTAAATATATTTGACCATATTTAAAGGGGGATGTGGCACCTTTATAACGTGATTTTAACTGAGATAGCCAAGTTGTAAAGCATGCCGCAAAACCCGCTGCTCAATATATCATTTGTCTTGAAACTAAAAATTTCCGTGGAGAAAAGCTAAAAGCCTACCTGAGCTGTACCCCAAATGCAACCCAGTCAGTCGGCCACAGTTGTCAGCTGTTGGTGGGACAACAGTGCTCGCGTCACGGCGAGTAATCAACCAATTAATTAAAGCCCTTGAAGTCCATTGAATATCGTAGCAGTTGCCTGATCATGACGGCATCCAAATGCAGAGGTTTTTTCATCCCAGAGGAGCATTTTAAAAATCAAAATATTGAGCTCATTGTACATTTTTCAGAGAAATCGTGGTTGTTTTCATGCTTTTCGGCTAAAAATACCCCTAATTACACTAAATTCCTGGATTCGACCAAGGTGCCACATTCCCTTTAAAACACTGATATCATAGATAGACATTGCCTACCAACCAGGTGTTTCGAAGCAATGCGCTGGTTCAGTGCATTCGTTTCTCAAATTTTACTGGGGCCAAAGGAGGAAAAGGGCACTATCAGGGCTTAAGGGGACATGTTTCACCCGTCGAAAGGGCGCTCTTACGTTCTTTATCGGGCATTCTTGGTCCCTGCTTTGCGCAATAAACCTATTTAGATGTATACCTACATCGGCTTTCAGCAAATGCTAAAATAGCCATCGCCTAGCAAAGGACTATAAGGCTAGGAATTGCTATTATTATTGCTATCATTGTCATCATTGTCATTGTATTATCAATTGCTGTAATATTGTCATTGTCCTATTATTACTGACGTTGTTAGAATTATTACCATTACTATGTTGATAACTGGTTTTGTCTTAACTGCAAATATTATTTTTCAGCACAATCAAAACCATCAGGTTCAAAACAAACACCCTCATTTAAGTAAAAAAAACATGTATTACTCTAGGCACTCTGACATATCAGGGGGTTCGTTCGTTGTGAGGACTTTCTCCACTCGAGTTCAAACAAGTTGATGGAGCTTTCGACCTGTATTTCAGGCCTGCGTCAGCAGTTTAGAAGCACAATTCCTCTAACGTTGAGAAGAACGTATGAAGTACGTAACGTACTGTACTGTACTGTAACGTACTGTAACGTAGAAGTACTGTAACGTAAGAATTGTGCTTCTAAACTGCTGACGAAGGCCTGAAATACAGGTCGAAAGCTCTATCAACTTGTTTGAACTCGAGTGGAGAAAGTCCTCACAACAAACGAATTATTTACGACTCCGCTATGACATTTCGAGAATATCAGGGGGGGCTTGAGCTCGCCTATCAAGCCTCCCTTGTATCCGCAACTGCCCCCACCCCGTCTTCACTCTAAACCAACACACTCTTCTGTTTGCAGACGCCGCGGTGGGACGGAGATGTAGTCGACTTACGACCTACCGGCATTCCGCCAAACATCCCTGGCTCCATTCGAGAGCACGATCCTCACAAAGTTGCTGACAACATGTTCAACCTCCCGGACTTAGAGTTTGTCATCAAGTACGGAGCGAGTAAACCGACTTTTGAGAGACCAATGGTGATTATCCACGATGATGCACGCGACCTGATTCGTGCTGCTTTGATGGCTAACACGTTTGGGTATTTCAAAGTTCAAACGTACATTGTACGTGCGGAAACTTTGTCGGCACGGTTTGGCGGTGGTTCTCTTCGAGACCGTGATGCCACATGGAATGCAACTCCCCAATAAAGTCTCAATACTCCCTGTAATTGGGCAAGTGTGCCTGTTGGGAGTGGCTCTAATAAAAAATGTATAAAGAGCGCACCTCACCTCGAAGACCCCTTGGCTCCTCTCTCAGTGCCCAGCAGGCGTCACCCTTGGCCAGGTCGAACTCCTTCAGCTTAATGAGACATTCCGAGCGTCCGAGTCGAATTCGGATCTGTCCATATTTGGGAGGCACCTTGAGCAAAGCCTGGGAGGGAGATCACAGAAGCGGTCACTGGTACGGGTAGGCTGGATGTTTAGCGGCTTACAAGTTTATAAGTTTGTTTACGGTTTACACAAGTTTATATACCAACGTTGATAAGTTTTGAAGTGCTGCGGCGAGGAGCATGACGATGAGTTGCTAAGATGTTCCCTGGCCTCTCCCCTCGAGATTCGAGGGGAGAGGCCAGGGAACATCTTAGCGACTCAAGTTTACATACAAGTTTGAAAGCGATGCTGCGGAGTCAGTCAGTGGCGGATCCATGGGAGAGGGGCAAAAGGCATAAGCGTCGGAAAAGAGGGGCCAGGGTGCCTGGCCCCCACTTTTGGTAAAAAATTCCTAATCTCAGTCAAAATGAGAGAAAACCGGACATTCTTTTAACCAACCGCTGCGGAAGGCAACGAGGAGCCCAAACTCGAGCAGATTTGGTCCTGAAGTTGAAAGTTTTTTGTCAGCCTCAGGTCGAAGTTTGGCTGCCCCCCCCACGTTTTTGCCGGTGGCGACGCTTATGCAAAAAGGCATTCCCTCCAAACGAAAAAGCTCGACACAAACCTATGTTTTACCCTTTACCCCCTCCCCAAGTTGTTGCCCTTTTGCCGCGGCTCCTTTTCAGTTTATAAGCGAGGTTCTGGTGCTTCAACTGAATCAGTCAACGTCAAACAAAACTAGTCGAAGATGAATTTGATGTTTTAACAGTTTATCTCCCGGAACATATTGTTTGCTCTCAATCTAACCCGTAGTCCTGTCGAAAGGGCACTATTATTATCTTCAGTAAGCACGTCGCTTTACTACACCACACACTTAACGCTGTTGGAGGGTGATGGCGGTCTTAAGCGAGGGGCACAAAGGCCTTCTCCGAACGAGGAAGTTCGACCATTATAGTACCAGAAGCCTTCGTCCTTTGACGAGGAATTACTAAGGCAGATTGCAGCATACAGTGGCGGATTTAAGTGCGGATTTACAGTCGGTTTGAGGGGGAGCAAACCAAAGTCGAAAAGCAAAAAAACGTCACGCCGTGAAAAATTGTGCTACAATATAACTTGACGGAAGAATTTGGGGTATTTGAGGCAAAAAGGAAAAACAAAAAGGTCACGGGGTGAGAGATATGGGCTCAAGATACGTTATTCCTCCCCATGGCCCAATATCACACTGAACTTAACTAGTTCTGTTTGAAGTTGAGAGTTGAAGCACCAAAATCTTGCTTATAAACTACAAAGGATTCGGGGCAAAAGGAGGTCGACAGCGGACAACAACATAGTTTAGCCCCGAGTTTTTCCGCTTAAGGGGGAAATTCCTTTCCCCCTGGATCCGCCACTGGCGGCATATCTATTGGACGAAAACCTACAATACAAGGCTCGATGCGTAGCCACTTTGGCCCCACGATTCAAAATGACTCGTTGTGGAAAGGTTGAGATAAAAGATTCAAAACACTTGCATCGGAATCGAAGGCAACGCTCTAAAGAAATTGAAATGGTAATAAAAATCAAAGGCTGGACCACGATCTGTCGCAACAGTGGAGTCGATTCGAATTTTTCCATTTCGGTCACACCAAGACAGGATAAATCACGTGCGCTTGTCTGACCTCGTCTTTACTATACAAGAGTTCTGGCAATGATCAGTGTAACTGACCTTTTGAAGAGGTGGTAAGTGGTTGGTATTATAAATGACTATGAAAATGCATGCAACAGCGAGTAAATATTTATATATCTTACAGGAGTGTAAGAACAGCAAGGACAATAAGGTTATGCCTCCCCCCATATGTATTATTTGTATCAACTAGCCCTATGAGCCTATGATGTTGACTTGAAAGTGATTACTTAAAAATGCACCATGCCCCATGTTCTGGAAAGGCTTTCGTCTTTTTGTCTTTTGTAAAGCGCTTCTCTAGTTTTTAAACAATGACCGCCTATGTATGGAGTAGAAGCGATTGCGCAAACAAAACTTGGTCAACTGCATCGCTCTAACTTCACCAATTTCAAAAAGTAGCTTCCTCCATCAGGATTTCTTTCCCTCGTACTCTTGAGAAATAAATTTGATTGTGAAAAAACCTAAAAATAACAGAACACCCCAGCAGAAGTGCTGCAGTTGATTCTTCACGTTCCCACTACCCACGTTAGTGTAAAGCAGGACCGCATACTTGTGGCGTCCCTTCTTCTTCGCTGCCTCAGCTTGTGACGTCACCGTTCGCCAGTGTGACGTGTCAGCCACCAGGGCAGTACTACCTAAGGGGTAGGTGAAGAGTCTGTGACGTCATTGTACGCCAGTGTGATGTGGCCAGGGGTGGATTCAGGGGGCGTCGCAGGGCTAGTTTGAACTCAAATTTTGAGTATGTCATTACTTCCAACTGTTTTTGCTACCAATGCATCGTTGAGATTCCGACGGAAACAGCACAAATTCGTATTCACTAATTTCACTGAATTTTTCATATTGGATCGAGAAACTACACCATTATTATCATCATCATCATCATCATCATCATCATCATCATCATCATCATCATTATCATCATCATCGTCGTCGTCGTCGTCGTCGCCATCGTCATCATCATCGTCATCAGGAACAAGACCGACTTACCTGCCCATCCCAGCTCTAGGGTAGTTTTGATGTCGAAGTCGGTGGTGTGAGCGGCTGCTCGATCCTGATCCACGAATTTCTGGAGAGTCCGGTTACGACGCGACGAACCTGAAGCAGAGAGAGAGAGAGAGAGAGAGAGAGAGAGAGAGAGAGAGAGAGAGAGAGAGAGAGAGAGAAGCAGAAAAAAAATGAGCGAGTGAGTGAGTGAGAGGGAGAGAGAGAGAGAGAGAGAGGATGTCACTAGTTTCGAACGAAAAATAAGTCGAATTTGAACAAACTCGTTATCATGTATTTCTCACACTTCCACACAAATGAGGTGGCTTTTAAAGTTATTCTAAACAGGGGAAGCACTTGGGTAAATTCGGCACCATCTGGGCCTCAGGGGAGCACAGCAGAAGGGTACCGGCCCTCATCGCTGGGTTCCCGCTACTCGTTAAAGAGAATGTGGCACTTTGGTCAAATCCTGGAATTTAGTGTAATTAGGGGTATTTTTAGCCAATAATTATGGCAACGTCCATGATTTCTCTGAAAATGTACAATGAGCTCAATATTTTGATTTTCAAAATGCTCCTCTGAGGTGAGAAATAAACCTCCGCCTGTGGGTGACATCATGATCTGGAAACTACTACCATATTCAATAGGCTTCAAGGCTTCAATTGGCTGATTACTCACCGTGACGTCAGCGCTGTTGTCACACCAACAGATAACAACTGTTGCCGGAATGCTGGGGTAGATTTGGGGTACATTGCAGGCAGGTTTTCAGCTTTTCTCCACGGAAATTTTGAGTTTTAGGACAAAGGATTTATTGAGTACCGGGTTTTGCGGCATGCCTCAGAACTTGGCTATCTCAGTTAAAATCACGTTATAAAGGTGCCACATTAACGTTAAAATCCCTGGGAAAGCAGTGTTTTTGCGCGAGCCGGAAAGGTTTCAGAAGCGCCGATGCTTAATCTGCAGTACACCAGTCTTCACTCCCTGGATTTGTTTTTCACTCAAGTCAGACTCAATGTGAATAAGAGTAAATATGACTCTCTGCCTCAATCGGATGAGTCAAAAGTCAGTGACTCAGCTTACTCCTACTCCAGACCAGGGGCGCGACTTCTGGGCTACTGCAACCATAACAGCGTGCCATCGTGGGGCGCCGATGCTCGCCTTCTAGGGGAAGCGCCATTTCAGGAGGCGCCATCGACCTTTCGGTGGGGGTCATGTCCAATTTAGGGGTATCGAGGGTCGATAGGGGAGGGGCAAGTGCCCCCATCTGCCACCCCCTCCCCTCCTGCTCCGCCCATGTCTCTCTCTCTCTCTCGCACTCGCACTCGCACTCGCACTCGCACTCGCTCTCGCTCTCGCACTCGCACTCTCTCTCTCTCTCTCTCTCTCTCTCTCTCTCTCTCTCTCTCTCTCTCTCTCTCTCTCTCTCTCTCTCTCTCTCTCTCTCTCTCTCTCTCTCTCTCTCTCTCTGCTATACTACTAGCTTTCTTTGAGACGACGAGGTTAAGCGCGCTGCTTCATATGTGCATACATTGACTTCCGACAGTATGGTCTACTTATCTGTACAAATATTACATCACTAAGGATAATGGCTGGCTGACTGCATGTGCTTCTCTGCATCGTCCGATACGACTATCTTCAGTGATATCTGCTCATGGGATAAGGAGCATCCGTATAACAGTGATAAATTCCTGGGATACTGATATGGAGATGCTGTCAAAACAGCTGATATTCTCTGACCATCTATAATATATTTAACCAGGAAGTATGGGTGATGCAGTCGACTAGCGGACGCGTTCAGCTCGATCGCACCATCATTTTGATTGAGTTAAAGGGAATTTGGCACCTTGGTCGAATGCCAGAATTTAATGTAATTAGGGGTATTTTAGCCGAAAATCATGAAAACTTCCGTGATTTCTCTGAAAAATTTACAATAAGCTCAATGTTGGGATTTTTAAAATGCTCCTCTAAGGTGAAAAATAAACCTCTGCCTGTGGATGACGTCATGATATGGCAACTACTACCATATTCAATTACATAAATTTAAAGGACTTCTCCACTAGTGAAAATAAACTAGTGAAATTTGTCATTTTCACTAGTGCAGAAGTCCTTTATATTTATGTAATTCATTCACATCCACTTATCAAGTCATTTCGGCCATATTCGATAGGCTTCAAGGGCTTCAATTGGCTGATTGCTCACTGTGACGTCAGCGCTGTCGTCACACCAACAGCTGACAACTGTGACTGCCTGGCTGGTAGTGTCCCAAAACCTGGGGTGCTGGGTGCAGAACGACACCCAGTCAAGCAGAATTTTCCACTCAATTTTATATATTTTTTGCTGAATTTTCCCCTCACTTCCAACAATGCTTACTACTATTTAATTTTACTCAGCAATACTTACTACAAAGGTCAGTTCCATTACCTCCTCTACCAACGTCCACTGGAAAAAGAGAGCAGCAGAATCGACTAAGAGATCGCCAAATCAACTCGGCTCTTATGCGCTTCTCTGGCTTTTCTGCAAGAACGATTTCTATTTTTCTAGCCAATTATACCTGGCATCCTTATATCCACCGATTTCAGTGGAACAACTGAATCGAAATTCTGGCGCGGGCAAGACGCTCAGTGCCCCCTGCCCCACCGGAGAAAGTTCCAATGGGTGAACACCGCCACTAAATTCCACCACTCACAAAATTGGTGAGTGGAAAATTAGACACCCTAGCCTTGTGTTGCCAAAAAAAATGAGCTGACCGCTTTGAAAGATACATTTCTGGAAAGCAGTTTATCTGTGCACATGACTTCTAGGCTTACGTCCCTGAAAAGTTGTCTTTGTATTTTTGGTACCGAGAATAGTGAAAAACCATTTTTGCTCATCTTGTTGTTAAAAGCAATTATCTTGAAATTTGTATGCTAAGCAGCATATTTTTGACATTGTATGGTAGAAAATTGACCATTTATTTCGAAGAAAATAATTTTTATCCATATCAGCCCTTCATTGCTGCGTCCACGCCCTGTGACACCCAAATTCACTCACGACACCCTACGACACCCTAGGCATAAATACGCTGATATTTAAGTTCAAATGAAAGTGTCCGGTGCTTGAATACAATGAAACTCTACATTTTCATGAAAATGATTTTTTTGGGCAACAAGAATGCATCCAGTTACCCTTCAAACATCGGCACTTTTTTGTATGGCTGGTCTACGGCGTGGACTTACCAAATCGCCGTCTTTACATCTAGTAAATAAAAGCGGCATCTTTAGGCTTTTTGAAAGGCCGGTTTCATATTCGTTATTGACAAAAAATTGCTAGTCTTCCTCTTGGTGTGCTTTTAGTAGTATAATTTTCTAGTCTATAGGGATTTAGAAAATTAATTTAGAACAATTTTGAAATGCAAATTATGTTGCTCATGCGACCGGCAAGCGGAAAGCAATCAGAAATTTAAATTAGTAGTCGCTCTGACGCTGTCGCAGCCCGCCGCGCCTGGCTGATTGTAGACGAAAGGAAGAAACCGTAGATACCGTAGATGTTTCGGGTCTTCTTAAGGCACGCACGGTGCCTGATCTGCCCGGTCTCGTCGAGCTCTGGTCATGAACCTTGCCTGTATCGGCTCGGAGCCTTAAACTTTAGCTCCGCCCAGTGTTTATCTAAGTTAGTTTTGAATCCATTGGCAGTTGTGGCCTCGACGACCCAGTTCGGTAGCCTGCTCCAGTCGTCGACGACACGGATACTAAAGAAGTTTCTGCGAGCCCGGGAGGTGTCCGCTCGGGGCTTGTCCACTTTGAAGCGATGTCCTCTTGTGGTAGACACACGCGGGTCTCGGAAAAGCTTCTCGCGTGGGATGTCAATTAGGCCATTCATGATCTTAAACATCATCAGCATGTCACCACGCCTCCTTCTGTACAGTAGAGAGGGTAGCTGGAGATACCTGAGTCTTTCTTCGTAGTCCAGGGTCATCAGCGATGGTACCAGCCTCGTTGCCCTGCGCTGAACAGCTTCTACCATGAGGATGTCAGCCTTGTTGAAAGGACCCCAGACTTCGTTTCCATATTCGAGGTGAGGTCGGACGAGAGCTTTGTAGAGAAGAGGGAGCGTCATATGATCCAAGTGAATGAACGGGCGCTTGATGGTCCCAAGGATCCTACTTGCTTTGGTGACAGCTGAAGCCGCTTGCATTCTAAATTTAAGCTCCTCGTCCACCATGACTCCTAAGTCCCTTTCGACTGACCTGGCTTCCAAAATAGTATTGAACATTGAGTACGATGTCCGCATGTTGCCAGTTCCAAGGTGAAGCACACCACACTTCCCTGCATTGAATGGAAGGAGCCAGTTCCTGGACCAGTCCTCGAGCTTGTGTAGGTCTGCTTGAAGACTGCCTACTCCCACAGATGTGTCAACATTGCTGTAAACCTTAGTGTCGTCAGCAAATAGCTTCGCACTGGATGAGAGAGCAGTAGGGAGGTCATTCACGAATATAATGAATAACGTAGGGCCCAGCACTGATCCTTGAGGGATCCCACTCTTGACAGGTGCCCATTCAGATAGTGCCTCATTTACCCTCACACGCTGCAGTCGGCCCGACAGGAACGACTCAATCCATCGGAGAAGGTTGCCTCTAACTCCGTACCCATAGAGTTTGTGGATGAGACGTCTGTGGGGTACCGAATCAAAGGCCTTAGCAAAGTCTAGGTAAGCCACATCAACGGGTTTTCCATCCTCAAGGGCCAAGCTCCAGTCCTCAAGGCAACAGAGAAGCTGGCTGACACATGATCTTTTGGGTAGAAAGCCGTGCTGGGCATCACTGAGGAGACCTTCACTCCGCATGTGCCCAAGGATCTGATCCCTAATAAGAGATTCCATAATTTTGGAAGTAACAGAGGTGAGGCTCACAGGGCGATAATTGTTTGGTTTACCCCTGGCTCCTTTTTTAAAAATAGGTACCACCTCAGCCACCTTCCAAGCATCAGGAGGAGTACAGCTCTCGAGGGACCTCCGAAATAATGAGCAGAGAGGTGCAGATAATAAAGAGGCCAGCTCCATGAGTACCCTTGGATGGACTCCATCCGGCCCAGGAGATGCAGATAGTCGCAGCTGCCGTAGCTTGCATTCCACGAGACCTGGCGTGAGCTGTATGTCCTCCAGTGTGTAACAACACAGAAACAACACAGAAAGGAGGCTGTAGCTTCGATTAGATATTGATAGAAAGCAGCATATTCATAGGAAGGTGAGAATATATGTGGAGGGAAGCAGGGGAATTGACAAGTAAAGAAAATACACTTTTAGCAAGGGTCTGGAATAGTTTGTTGCCATGATAGAAAGTTTGTAGTTTCGTCTGGGTTACTTAAGTGTAAGCCAAGGCTCTACTGGGCCCTAGCATAGGTGTATGCGAGGTGCAGTGATTGAGGTCAGGAGTGGCCTCCAAAATTCCGATAACTATAGGTAGAGGAGGGGCGTTGTCCCGGACAGAAAAAAACTATACAGTGTATGCTTAGATAATAAATTTAGGCACTAGGTATTGCATGAAAAAATCCATTTTCATTTTTTACCACCTGCCGATCTCGGAGGCCCCCTCTGCAGAGTTGGTCTAAGGGGGCCCCGATATTTCGTTTCAGGGGCCCTTTAGAGCTGGTCATGTGGGAGAGGAGAGGAGGGGCACAAGAGTTGGTCTAGGGAAGCCCCCAAGAGTTGATCTTCCTCCCACAAATGTTAGTCTTGGTGGCTCCCAGAGTTCTTTCCCCCGAAGGCTGCTCTCAGAAGCCCCCCAAAAAGCTTTTTATTTGAGGAAATTCACCAATTCCTTAAAAAAATTGAAGACTGCATCAGGGGGTTTCAGTTGGTAAAGACTTGCCTGCTTAAACCAAATTTTCACATGGTAATGGTCAAACAAAGCGCTTGGGGACGATTTAAAAATATTTACTTTGAGAAAATTAAAGGAAATATCCATCCCTCGGTTCAAACAAGGGCTCTGAGAGTTTACCACCTGAGTACCCAAATTGGAAATTTTTTACTCCGCCAACATTTTGGGGAATTTTCCACTCACTCGCCATACATTCCGAGCTGAATTTTCCACTCGACACCCTAGCACAAAACCTATTTTGGGTCACTGCTGGCTGGGGTAAATTTCTGGTCGGTTTTTAGCTTTTCTCCACGGGAATTTTGCGTTTCAAGACAAATAATATATTGAGTACCGGGTTTTCCGGCATGTTGTACAACTTTGTCTCCGTTAAAATCACGTTATAAATGTGCCACATTCCCTTTAACCCTCGCCTCACCAGGGGTCCGGCGCCACCTTCGCCCCACCGGGGGCCATCGATGGCCCCCTCTAACTCCGAACATATGGGGGTTAGCGCAAATCTGCGAAGTGCATTAGAAAGCTCGCGTGAATTCAGTAAGAAATTACTTCACATGCTTAAGCGCTCAGGTCAATGGTTTGACCTCCAGAGGTCACGTTAGGTCACGATAGGCTATTTTCACTCAAATATGCAGTGCTTAAGAAAACTGGACATAACTCTTATGCCAGTAGAGCTATTGAGATTTAGTAAAGTACATTTGATAGGAAATTGCCAGTCCTTTTTTCTGTTATGCGGAACGTAAAGACCTCCCGCCAGTAGTTTGACCTCCAGAGGTCACCTTGTGACCTAATAGGACCTGAGGTCACGAAAGATCAAAAAGTGACCTTGCTGTATATCAATGAAAGCCAGTGACGAGACATACACGATGGTGTTTGTTTCAGCACTTTAGCTTAACTAGGTCAAAAGTTATTGTCAAAATACTGTGTTTGACCCCTAGTGACCTTGGATGACCTTGGATAAGTCAAAGGGCAAATATGACCCCCGGGATTCGTGAAACGGTATCCAAAAACGCTGTTCTGAGCAGTCTGAACATTTGCAATCATTTTTGTGACTTTTAAATCATAAGACAGCTTTTCCCATGCTTTTCCAATGGGAGAGGTCGCCTCGTGACCTGACCTCAGGTCACGAAATCGAAAAATCCTGGATATACATGTTATAGACCCTGGAGGGGTCATGGAGTGTAGGAAGTTTCAAATCGATCGACTAAGAAATGTAGCTCTTATAGAGCTTCAAAGTTGAAGTGAGGTGACCTTGGTTGACCTCGCCTGGTGACCTGACCTTGAGTGCCCCGGGGTAAAAATTTTCAGAGAAGGTGGGAAAAGGATGAGATGAGAGAAAGAGCCCTCAACCGCGGTGCTGCGTCTCGTGGTTTTTCTGCTATCTTGAAAAAAACCTTAGGGGGCCATCGATGGCCCCCGGTGGGGCGAGGGTTAAAGTGTCGTGGGTTCGAGCCTGCCAGGAGGCGGGATGCGACGTCCTACCCCAGCCCAAGCCTAGTTCCCTCCCATTCATTTGCCTTATAGCCATACAGTTGGCTCATCGGTCAATCTCAAGAAGAAATGCATTTTATGAAATATGGCATGGGCACAAGCATGTAACTTATATCATTTAAACAATACATAGGCGGATCCAGGATTGCCGATTCAGGGACGTCATCCGGGCCAGGCAGCACCACTTTGGACAGAACTCCCTACCATGTGGGGGCCAAATTATATCGTGGGATGTTGATACTCACATCCTGGGTGGGGAGGGGGCGCCATCAATCCTTGAGGGGGGGCACTAAGGGTCGATCGGGGGAAAGTGCCCCTGTTTGCCGTCTGTTACCTATGAAACAATAGACACACATAGCCCATGTTTTGGTCGTTGGTGAGTGACCCAATCACACATTGTGCCTCACCTCGTACGGCTCGGCTCTTGCTTCTGCTCTCGCTTTTGCTGCGAGTGCGCCGCTTCTGTTTCTGTTCGCGCTCCAGTGGCTCCAGCAGACCGAACACGGCCGGCGGCCAATGGGGAGCCAGGAAACGCTCGTTTTTGCTGCCGGTAGCAAGACGGATGAAACACGCTTGCAAAAACTTTCACTGGGAGCAGGGACGCAAAATCAGTGATGTAAAAAGTATGTAAATTAAAGTGAACAAGCCTGACATTGTATTCATGGGTTTATTGTTTTTTTTGTTTATTGAGCATAATCAGCAACAGGTATGGCACTCAGTTATAGCTGAAGTCGAAGTGAAAAACATCGAATGAATGACAGTAAAAATGAGGCACGGTCAGATAATAGAATGGTAAAAGTGCAAATTTTAAAGTGAACAGTAAAAACACTTGGCATTTCGCCTCACGGAAACTATAAATCTACCGCCCTTTAAACTTTCAAAATGGATGGCATCGTATATGTTTATAGGAGCAATTTAGTGGTGCAGCGATGCAAACACAAATTGTACAATTATTTCCTGGTGTGTTAGATTAACACAACTACCATATCGACGCTGGTTGAGAATTTATACATATACACACAAATATTTCGTCTATTCTGTAGTCCATTTATTCATACCTATATATATATATATATATATATATATATATATATATATATATATATAGTTTGAATTGTCTGGCTACTGACGTAATGTCTAGTCAAATTGGTAATTACATAGTGAACCCAGTGCTTTATGGGAGTCATTATAACATTTCCCTGACTATTGCGTCTTTTTGCACTAGATCCAATTTTTCGGGCTTTTCTCGGATCGAAAACTTAGCCCCCTTTTCATGAAAAATTTTGCAGTTTTCTTTCGGGTTGTTAAGTCCCTCATATATTTACAAGGGGTTCTTGTGGGTCGGAGACTCGGTCCCTTTTGCCTTTGATCGGGTTTTGCTTAGACTAGAGGCTCGGTCCTTATCGATTTTGATCGGGCTTCGCTCGGGTTTGTGACTCGGTGCTCAGTAACTTTCAACAGGTTTCGCTCGGGCCCTTGGCGACTTTGATTGGGTTTCATTCGGGTTTGCGACCCGGTCCTCTTTACCTTTGATCGGGTTTCGCTCGGGTTAGAGACCCGGTTCTCATTACCTTTGATCGGGTTTCGCTCGGGTTTGGGACTCGGCCCTCATTACCTTTGATCGGGTTTGCTCGGGTTGGAGACCCGGTTCTCATTACCTTTGATCGGGCTTTGCTCGGGTTGGAGACCCGGTTCTCATTACCTTTGATCGGGTTTCGCTTGGGTTTGGGACTTGCACCTCATTACCTTTGGTCGGGCTTTGCTCGGGTTGGAGACCCGGTTCTCATTACCTTTGATCGGGCTTTGCTCGGGTTGGAGACCCGGTTCTCATTACTTTTGATCGGGCTTTGCTCGGGTTGGAGACCCGGTTCTCATTACCTTTGATCGGGCTTTGC
The DNA here is from genome assembly GCA_034440635.1 of Lepas anatifera. NCBI lineage: Eukaryota > Metazoa > Arthropoda > Thecostraca > Lepadidae > Lepas > Lepas anatifera. Next base: position 720,406 of record JAOTON010001776.1, on the reverse strand, counting down.
TCGGGTTGGAGACCCGCTCCACTTCCTCTGCTCATCTTTCTCCAGTTCTTCTCCGTCGCTGTCGTCACTGCGGAAGGGATCGTCGTTAGAACCCAGCCACCATGTGCGTATCGCAAGTTATTCTCACAATAAAATCACGTGATCGTGGATTGTGGCATAGTTAATCTCGATCAGGGGGTGGACTCCTGGATGGGTTTCCACGGGTCATAATCATTGTTCCGTTATACCTGTATATTTCCAAAAACATGATAAGAGTGGAGATTCTAGAAAGAAGTGAAAAGTTCCAGTGAGAGGAAGCCGAATTAGAAAAAGAGACAAACAAATATCGGCACAAATATAAGACAATAAAATACTCAGACATAGCAAAAACACTTGGACCATTTTTGGGGGACAATTGGTAAGGGCAAAGGGGGCGCCAAGTTTCAGATCCCGGTATCATGCCCGCACCCTTCCCCGGTGATCACTTCTTGTGTGTATGTAATAACTGAATGTATATCGTGATGAGTGGCATGTACGAGTATGGAAACCTCATCCTTGCCCTCTCCTCAATCCCTTATACAATGGAATGTACGCATCGCAAACAATATTGGCTCCTACAGCTGTAACCATTTGTTGATTCGTATGAACTGTCCGAGATGTTGGGAAATCGTTCTGCACGTAGAAAATTAAGCGAAATAGACCATCTGTGTAATATGTTTCCATTTTCCTTTTACGAGTGCCGAACACGTCCGTGCCTGCGTGTTATCCTTTACCTAATGCAGGCATTGGCGAATCTAAGAGCAGCTTTTGGAGGTGGCCAAGCTAACGTTTTGGGGTTCTAAGTCGAGAACAAAATGTCAAAACATGATATTTTAAAGAAAACTATCAAAAATTGGTTCTTTTGGAGGGGGAAAAATACACTATTTTAGGCTTTGGTGGGGACCACGGCCCCTTACATCCACCAGCGCACGCAGGGGAACCTCAGGCACTTTTGTGTCTATCTGAAGTGGGTCTGAGTAGCGAATCGGATGGATTGTTTCGCTGCCTTTTCTCTGTGCCTGCTGGTCGAATTTAAAAACACTTTCCTCATCATATTTGAGGTTTTGGGGCGCACCGACTGCTTGGGTCATATTGCGTTCAGAACAGTAATTAAAACATTTCCGCAAGGCAGGTAAGGCAAGGGCAGAGATTCTCGGAAAAGGTTCAGGGTGTCCAAATTTGAAAGTGTCAATAACCATCGTATCAAAAGATAATATAACAATGTGAAGTCTTAGCTTTCCAAGAGGTCGGCTGAACCGCATAAGTATTAACATCAAGTCTTAAAAAACACGAACATTGAAATGGTATTTTAACACTAATTCACCGTTTCATTAGGGGTAACCGAGTACCTACTCCCCAGGGGGATATAAATCCATGCCCCTTAAATCCATGCCGTGCGGGTTTGAACAGGCCCCGTGGTAAAAACCACGTGGTTATGTCTTAAAAGGTAGGCATTAAACCTGCAGCATGCACTCGAAAACGTCAGAACCAAACAGTTGAGAGGGGTCACCTATACATATTGTGTGTATTGTGATTCATTAGCTGGTGGTGTATTCTGCGGACGTATTTTTGCCTCTAAATGTGTTTGTCTCTAGATATTTGCCTCTAAATATTGCAGACACAGCTCCGTTCTTTTCGGGTGGTCCGATCGCGGGATGGTTCCACCAAATGTTGTTTGGCACTATTTGGAACTGGTTGATACATTTGGTTGTCAGTAGAACAACATTCGTGTTAAGCGGTCGTACATTTTTCTACCACGTTTGTTCACTTCGACATTGATTTCCTAAGAGTTTGAGATCGTTCAAGAGATCGGGGATCTGCCACTGGGTAGTGATTTAGAATCTGCATAATTAAAGGGAATGTGGTCGAATCCGGGTTTTTAGTATAATTTGGGATATTTTTAGCCGGAAATCATGAAAATGTCCAGGATGTTTCTGGAAAAATACACAATAGGTTCAATATTTTGATATGTAAAATGTTTCTCTGGGGTGAGAAATAAACTGTGCTTGACGTCAAGATCTGGCAACTACTACCATATTCAATGGGCTTCAATAGGCTGACTACTCACATGACGTCAGCATGTCGTCACCATAACAACTAAGAACTGTGGCCGGCTCCTTGGGTACATTTTGGGTACACTTCAGGTAGGTTCTTAGTTTTTCTCTACGAAAACTTTGAGTTCCAAGACAAATGATATGTTGAGTACCGGGTTTTCCGACATGCTTTACAATTTGGCTATCTCGGTTAAAATCACGTTATAAAGGTGTTGCATTCCCTTTAAAAGGTGATAGCGGATTATCAAAGCAGCGGGTACCGGTTTCGCGACTTTGACAAAACAACGCTGGTAGCTGTAGCGATTATGGCTAGCCAAGGTAGTGAAAATAGCGGTAGCGCGTTGTGGTATAATATTGAGTACACTGGTGGATCCAAGGGGGTGAAAGGGGCCGTGGCCCCTTCCAAAGCCTAAAATAGTATCTTTTAGCCCCCAAAATGATTAATTTTTGCCGTTCTTCTTAAGATATACTATGTTCTTGCGGTTTTTTTCTTAATTATGCCCCCAACCTTGGTTTGCCCCTCACCAAGCTGCTCCTGAATCCGCCAATGGATAGGGGCGCCCGTTTCTTCGGGATGGAGACAAAAACAACCAGAAGCACAGCAGGAATCCTATGTGAAAGTAGTAACATGATAGTGCCTGCTATATAGACCATATGGTGCTCATGAAAATAGGCCGATAATTGTTTCTGCTATCATACAAGATCTTGAGCCTAAGCCGCATGACGTATCATATCGATAACGAAATCGAAAACAGACACTTACCTGTGTAAATCGGAGGAAGGACTTCCCAAGAGGTTATCCATAAACATCTTATGCGCGACTACCTTCCGCACTACCCAGGCTGACACGCTGAACCTCCTCTTCATGTCGCCTGCTTTTCTTTGCGGCGAAGCACCGGCGGCTTCGTCTGCATCCGATTCATCTCCGGAAGCAGAAGCGCTTGTGACAATGCTGACGTCAGAAGAAGTTGTCACGTCAGAGTATGTGCGAGGGATGCGGTGACCGTTGTGGTCAGGGTAGTTTTGAGTGGTGGAGTTCGTTGGGTTTGCGACGATCTCGTCTGGGCTTGTCAGCTCTGGTGATGTTGCGGATGCCATGATTTCCAGAAGTGCTTCAGGAAGAGCAAACTGTTTATCTTGTGTACTTTGTGGTATCTCTACAACAGAATACTACATATTTCATACTCGCTGCGGATTCCATGTTTTCCAGGAGAGTTTGAGGAAGAACAAACTGATTATCTTGAGGGTCTTGTGCTATCTCTACAACTCAATACCACACCTTTCATAATTTGCTAAACGATACACCTTATCTAGCCACATTGCACGATATTTTCTGGCTATGACACCAGACGCCGTCAAGCTGCGGACTGCTGCGATATTTCTGACGTAGTGTCCCACAACCCAGCGTCTTGCTAGGGTAGTCAAACCAAGTTCAGACATTAATTACGACTCGATTGGGATTCCGTGACGCGCGCGAAAGCTAAAGTTTGTTCTGTCCATTACAGCGCCCGAAGCTGGAAGCGAACTGGCTTAGAGGCGAAAATGGCGTGCGCTGCAGCCAAGAGTGTTAGAAATATTAAAAAGGCCGATTTTATGATAACGTTATACTTCTGTGTAATGGCAGATGCGAATCGTAAATTTTATTGGTTGGAACCAATCAGTGCATTATTATTTCAGATCTTGTCCCGGAAGCTCGAGTTGTGTGCAGGACTGCTGTAAAACAACCAAGAACACTATACGTCCTGCGTTGGTGTTCTATTTCTAGGACGGGCTTATTGATCCGTGCTAGATTTTCTTCCAAGGATTGGTGCTATCGTGATCCTGGTCGTGTTTGCCATGATGCCTCGGAAAAGTCTGGCAATAAGAAACGATAGACCCGGGGATGCGAGGTAATCGTAGAAATGTATCTGAAGCAGGGGTGGGGATTTATATCTCTTTGGGGGTTGCCCGGGTACCCCCAATGAAACGTTGAGTTAAAGTTAAATCCATTTTAATTGTCATTTTTAGGGCTTAAAAGTGGTTTTATTTGCTTCAGCTGGCCTGTGTGAGAGCCAAAACAAAGATAATACCATGCTATCCATTGGCGGACACAGGGGGGGGGATTCCGGCCATGCCACCCAAGTGCTGGAGGGGGCCAAACTATCTTTTGCCCCCCCAAACGCCAGAGAAATTTTTGAAAAAGTTGTTTACACTAGATCTGTAGAGCAAAAAAATTTAATAATACTAAGTATAACAGTCTTCACACTAAAGGTTAACAGGTCGAGAGCAAAAATATTCGCTCTCCCCCCAAGGAGGAGAGGCAGACATGGGTTTGCCCCCCCCAAAACTCGGGTCTGCGTCCGCCCCTGATGCTATCTGTTTTTACGTGATGGATATTGGCTTTCTTTCAAATTTGGGCACTCCCAATGATTTTCAGAAATCCACGCCCCTGATCTGAGGATACGATTCTGTCGCTCCCTCTACCCATCCACCCTCGCAAGATACGTCACTACGCGTTTGCCGACACCGACCAATGGGTCCATGTGAATCGGGTAGAACCGTCTATTTTCAGAACTTTAGTCACAGCTGAATTAGGTACACACGGAAACGATTTATTACATCCACATAAGTCACGAACAGGACGCAACAGCATGGGATGCGGTGGCGTGGGGAAGGAGCATTTGACTTCCACGCCGCTGACCCGGGTTCAAATCCCCGGGCGGGTATTCTGCATAAGTCTTTCCGATCTCCATAATACCCTCCCAACAGGGTGAGAGTTGGTGACACTAAATGACCTCTGCAGTCGGTGTGTCGTAAGACCCAAAGTCGCACGCCACAGTGTTTTCCCAGAACAACAATTTGTAACATAGAACGTGCATCTTTCCACAGGTACCATCGATAAGGACTACCCGAAGACACGAAAGGGGTACGCGTTTGAGATCGAAGGGCCGGCTTCGCGAAGGATCCTGAGCAGACTTCGACCGGGCAAGAGTATTCTGGTGGTGCACGACACCGTGTGCAGGAAAGACAGTCTGGAGATTGGCGACCAGGAGAGGTGAGCAGGGCGGGGTTGGAGAGTGCAGGAAAGATAGTCTGGAGATTAACTACCAGATCTGGAGAATGGCGACCAGGAACGATGAAAAGAGGCGGGTTCGGAGAGTGCAGGAAAGACAGTTTGGAGATAAGCGACCAGGAGAGGTGAGCAGGGCAGGTTCGAAGACGGACGGGTGGTATGAGCGGGCTCACATGAGACTGTGGCCAGCCAAAGAAGTTAATTCGTAAAAATTCAGCATTGAGTTTTAATTGAGCTTGTTCAGAAAGGTGTCAATTTTCCGGGTGAATATTATTGTTTGTATTCAACGTTCTAGGTATAGCTTCTTACTCTATTAACCATAGTACAATAACCTGAGGCATCTATCCTTCTAAACTCATATCTCATTTGTCTTCTTCGTTCCGCAGGTCCAAGTTACTGGAGATGGCGCTCGCAGCGCCACAGCGGCGGATTCTGGTAACTCATGGTACCGACACCCTTATCCAGACGGCGCTGTGGCTGCAGCAGGAACTGCAGAACTACGTGGGAAGCAAAAGCCGGTGAGTGCATCAGGTGCTGTAGCTGTTTGAGGCCAGTGGCGGATCTAGCCGGTCGGTTTGGGAGGGGCAAACCAAAGTCGAAAGGCAAAAAAACGTCACGCAATGCAAAACAGCGTTACAATATCACTTCTCAGTAAAATTTTCGGTATTTTGTGAGGCGAAAAGCAAAAAAACGCCACCGGGTGAAAAATATGGGCTCAAGATACTTTTTCCCTCTCCAAGGCCCCAAATTTCCACTGAACTTAACTGGTCCTGTTTGAAGTTGAGAGTTGAAGTACCAAAATCTTGCTTTCAAACTAAAAAGGAGTCGGGGAAAAAGGAGGTCGATCGCTTTGGGGGGCAAAAACATAGTTTTGCCCCGAGCTTTTCCGTTTGGGGGCAAATGCCTTTTTTGCCACCCCCCCTGGATCCGCCACTGTTTGAGGCATAGGTGAATCTAGGGTTTTCTACTGGTAGAGGGGGCACGGCACACATGGTCGGGGGCGCCTTCAGGATCAGGGAGTGTCACTTTAGGGCGGTAAAACCAATCAGGTGGACGCCAAATTCTATCGCTGTGGCGCCGATAACGGCTTCAGGGGAGCGCCATCAGTAGGTCAAGGGGCGCTGAGGGTCAATCGGGGGACAAGTGTCCTTGCCCCCGTACCCCTTAGATCCACCAAAGGTTGGAGGGACGGAAAGCTGGCCACTCTCGGATTCCGACCAGGACCGATGGGGATTGGTGACATAGTGGGAAATAAGGGACTGAGTTCCCCTAGATTTGGAACTCTTCTGTTGAGTTTGCACCATATTGCCCTTTAAAGTCTATATGACCTCGCTGGCCGCTTTTCTTCACACTGTTTTTTCATATTTCAGAGACTTGTCTGCATGTGCCCGGGATACTTCAGCTAAAGTACCACCCCATTGTTCCTCCATGTTAAGATCATGTATGAAAGAGTGTTGCAGCATGAGTATAGCAATGCAGACCGCAGCTTGACACGCTACGTATTGGTTAGTGAGCTGGGAGATCCAAATATGCACTTTCATATTACACAGTGAATCCAGATGACCCCAACTGACTCCCCACTGTCATAGGCAGTGGCGGATCCAGGGGGGGCAAAAAGGCAATTGCCCCCCAAAACGGAAAAGCTCGGGGCAAAACTATGTTTTTGCCCCCTCCCAAAGCGATCGACCTCTTTTTCCCCCGACTCCTTTTTAGCTTGTAAGTAAAATTTTGGTGCTTCAACTCTCAACTTGAAACAGAATTAGAAACGTTCAGTGTAAATATTGGGGCTTGGATGGGAAAAAATGTATCTTGAGCCCATATTTTTCACCCCGTGGCGTTTTTTTTGCTTGTTGTCTCCAGTTCCCAAAATCCTACCGAAAAGGCATATTGTAGCACAATTTTTCACTGCGCGACGTTTTTTTTTTTTTTTGCTTTTCGACTTTGGTTTGCCCCTCCCAAACCAACCGGCTAGATCCGCCACTGATCTACAGTGGCCTCTGGACAGATCCGCCACTGTCATAGGTCCTGTGGTACAGTCCATCGGCGCGTTGGATTGGATTGGTCAGAGAATTGGATTATTTTTTTAACTGATTATTTTTTAATTCGGATCTCAATTTCTGTTTATTAGAAATATGTTATGGATATGGGTCCTCTTTGGATTGAGAATCAGCATTTCTGAATGGATCGACCCGGAATATTCACGGTAATTTTGACCAGCCGAATTTGATTTAAATTTTCTTAGCCGTGGTATCCTCTATTCCTGTTTAGCAGGGGTGGACCCAGCCGTCTGTTCGGGGAGGACCAAACACATGCTGGCGAGATGCCAAAAAACCCACATTCGTGGCCGGCTGGCTTGAGTATGAGTTTTACTGACGGAAACGTATTTCCCAGTTGTTTGATTGTAAAACACGAGCTTTCCAGGAAAGGGAGAGGCAAAAGAACGTTTTACCATGGCCGCATTGCCTCCACCCTCTATTGACTCTTTCACCACTGCTTCCAGTTCAGCAGTTTGTTAGACTTCGTTGGGCCTCATTCATGCACGTGTTCCACTCACTACCCAACTAACTTCCGCTTGCCTTCTTATTGACATAGAAATCATCTCCTCTTCAGCTTTAATCTCCAGCGGGGGTCATAAATGTATGGGACTGGTGGGGAACTGACGGTCTAGAGAGCCGTTTTCCGGTCGTTTGTTGGCTCACACCACCTGTGTTAGCTGCCCTCTCCCCTCCCCCTGGATCTGCCTATGCCCTGTGTTGATTCTTCCACCACTATTTCCAGTTTAGTGGTGGTCACCGGTGCCTTCACCCCGGAGAGGATGAAGGATTCGGACGCCGATTTCAACATCGGAGTGGCGGTGGGAGCGCTGCAGTCGCTGCCTACCTCTGGCAACAGCCGCGTCTTTGTTGCTATGAACGGTGAGCAGGGCGCCTCTCTCCAGAGGAAATTGTTCGGTATTACAAATATACTTACATTACGAGGAGTATGAGATGTCTAAAGCCCACGGAAGTTGCCTTTTACATTGTCAAAAATATGGCAAAGGTCAGATCAGCGAGTGTGATTGCTTGTGATTTACAGAATGGTAGGTTATTTTTATTTAATTTGTGCCTGTCTAATAAACTTCCTAGATAATTCAATAGATGTAGGTACAAATCAATTATATTCAAATTGCAGCGGTGATGGTCTGGACATGGTTTCTGATTGTAGGTGGGAAGACAAGGGGCTTGGAACCATTTTTGTTTCCCCTCTGTGTGTTACCGAAACAGCCAAGGTATTGAAATGTGTCAGAAGCCGGTGACGAACGAAGTAAGAAACGGCTTCTATTCTGACAGTTTTTCCGGTCTCGTCGTTGTCTGTTGTCAGAAGCCGGTGACGAACGAAGTGAGAAACGGCTTCTATACTGACAGTTTTTCGTTCTCTGTTGTCCGTCAGAAGCCGGTGACGAACGAAGTAAGAAACGGCTTCTATTCTGACAGTTTTTCCGGTCTCGTCGTGGCTGTCTGTTGTTGTTGTTGTTGTTGTTGTTGTCTGTTCTGAGCGCTGGTATCAGAGACCTAAAACTTTTGTGGATAGAAGGCACTTCTAAATGAATAAGCACCACGGTTGTCAATTTTCAAAATTTTCAAAATTTTGCCCAGAATTTTGCATTATGTGATTTTTAACTTTTATTTTTCTATTTTTTGCTAATTCATCTAGACTCTTCAAACTTGCACCCTTTTACATCAGGGAAATTTGTAGTTCACACAAAAAGTTGGAAAGAAAAAGCTTTAAATTTAGGGCTCTAAATTAGCTTTTAAACTTTGCACCCTAAATTTGGCATAAAACTCATGGTCTAAACTACAGGCGCGAAATATCTGAAGCTACAGCAGTTCAGGTTCTGAGTCAAATATCAACTTAAAGTTCGGTTTGTGCAGTACTGCACAAACACAGAAACAAAACAAAAACGGAAATTTAAGGGTCCTTTTTGGCCCATTCCGTGAAGGTCTGCATTTCCCAAAATATCATTCAAACCCTTATATCTTCCGATCTAATTGATAAAAATTAGTTCCCATTTCAGATAATAAAAGAGAATAGTCTCCTTTATTATATATTTAGAGATAAAAACTTGCAGTCTGAAACTTTTTATTTTATAGGCAAAAATAAAATATAAGTTTTTAAAATTTTTATTCTCAGCCCCCTTGTTTCCAGACCTTGATAGCTACGGTATTGAACTTAACACGGCTGGATAGAAAACTTCGTTGCTGTCATTTTTTTCACTCATACCCCCCACTTATCTCTTACGGCTTCCGCGCTAACAGCCGTAAAATACATTTCGAAGTGGTAATTTTATCGGTTCATTTTTGCTTCACACCAGGATTTCGAATGGTTAATATAGATGGAAGTGGATAAAATTCGGCAAAAAGCTAGTTCAAAGACATATCTTGCCATCGCAGCAGGTTGCATATCATAGCAACAACAGTGTACCTTAAATTAAATGTAATACACAATGCTAGTATGTTTCCCGCTCGAAACCTCACCCCGCCGTTCGGCCGTAGCGTCGCTGCGGTCGGCGCACTTGTAGCTGCTATGCGAGACAGATACCATAGCTATCTACGCATGCTATAGACCAGCGCGAATGCCCGGTGGTGGCAGGGTAGTCTGTCTCGTTTCGGCTCCTCTACTCGTGCGGCGGGCGCGTTGTCTATGAGATATTCATATCAGTCGGACGGCCGGGAGGCGGCCGTGCGGTAGGGGCCTGCGCGCTGCGGCGACTTGCGACGAATAACAAACAAAATGGTGGTCAGGAACTGGTTTGCTTGTTTGGTTTGTTGTGTTTTGTTTCTTTATGTGTGTCCAAATCTTACTGTGTATGTGTGTGATAGGTCCGGTAAAAGTGATGTGTTTTATGAGAGAGATAAGAGAGGCCCCACCACTTAAGCCTTCGGGCTTTTGCGTTAATCTATTTGTTATAACTGTCATATTGTTTCCGTACAATAAAAGTTTAGCATCTGTCTATCTATCTACCCACTAGTTAATGCATCCTCTAACCATAGGTAGCACTGGCCAAAGTATCCACCGTTGCACACCATTTCTTTCCCAGCCGAATAAACCTCTTTGTGGTAATACCATGACACGTGACTCCTTGCACTCCCTGCTTAAATAAACTTAATAAGCAGTGGCGGATCCAGGCCATTAGTATGGGGGTGGGGCTAAGGAGCTCGAGCATAGGCGGATCCAAGACATAAGTACCGGGGTGTGGCTAGTGAGCTCGAGCATAGGCGGATCCAGGACATCAGTTCGAGGGTGGGGTTAAGGAGCTCGAGCATAGGCGGACCCAGGACATCAGTACGAGGGTGGGCTAAGGAGATCGAGCATAGGCGAATCCAGGACATCAGCACGGAGGTGGGGCTAAGGAGCTCGAGCATAGGCGGATCCAGGACATCAGTACAGGGGTGGGGCTAAGGAGTTCGAGCATAGGCGGAACCAGGACATCAGTACGGGGATGGGCCTAAGGAGCTCGATCATAGGCGGATCCAGGACATCAGTTCGGGGGTGGGGCTGAGGAGCTCGAGCATAAGCGGATCCAGGACATCAGTACGGGGGTGGTGTTAAGGAGCTCGAGCATAAGCGGATTCAGCTCATCAGTACGGGGGTGGGGCTCGGGAGCTCGAGCATAGGCGGATCCAGGACATCAGTAGGGGGTGGGGGCTAAGTAGTTCAAGCATAGGCGGATCCAGGGCAGTACAGAGGTGGGGCTACGGAGTTCGAGCATAGGCGGATCCAGGACATCAATACGGGGGTGGGGCTAAGGGGCTGGAGCATAGGCGGATCCAGGACATAAGTATGGGTGTGGGGCTAAGGAGCTCGAGCAGAGGCGGATCCAGGATATCAGTACGGGGGTGGGGCTAAGGAGCTGGAGCATAGGCGGATCAAGGACATAAGTATGGGTGTGGGGCTAAGGAGCTCGAGCAGAGGCGGATCCAGGACATCAGTACGGGGGTGGGGCTAAGGGGCTCGAGTATAGGCGGATCAAGGACATCAGCACGGGGTAGGGGCTAAAGAGTTCTAGCATAGGCGGATCCAGGATATCAGTACGAGTGTGGGGCTAAGGAGCTCGAGCATAAGCGGATTCAGGACATCAGTACGGGGGTGGGGCTCGGGAGCTCGAGCATAGGCGAATCCAGGACATCAGTAGAGGGTCGGGGCTGAGCATAGGCGGTTCCAGGGCAATACAGAGGTGGGGCTAAGGAGCTCGAGCAGAGGCGGATCCAGGACATCAGTACGGGGGTGGGGCTAAGGGGCTCGAGTATAGGCGGATCAAGGACATCAGTACGGGGGTGGGGCTAAGGAGCTCGAGCATAAGCGGATCCAGGACATCAGCACGGGGGTGAGGCTAAGGAGCTGGAGATAGGCGGATCCAGGACATAAGTATGGGTGTGGGGCTAAGGAGCTCGAGCAGAGGCGGATCCAGGACATCAGTACGGGGGTGGGGCTAAGGAGCTCGAGCAGAGGCGGATCCAGGACATCAGTACGGGGGTGGGGCTAACGAGATCGAGCATAGGCGGATCCAGGACATCTGTACGGGGGTGGGGCTAAGGAGCTGGAGCATAGGCGGTTCCAGGACATAAGTATGGGTGTGGGGATAAGGAGCTCAAACAGAGGCGGATCCAGGACATCAGTACGGGGGTGGGGCTAAGGGGCTCGAGTATAGGCGGATCAAGGACATCAGCACGGGGGTAGGGGCTAAAGAGTTCTAGCATAGGCGGATCCAGGATATCAGTACGAGTGTGGGGCTAAGGAGCTCGAGCATAAGCGGATTCAGGACATCAGTACGGGGGTGGGGCTCGGGAGCTCGAGCATAGGCGAATCCAGGACATCAGTAGAGGGTCGGGGCTGAGCATAGGCGGTTCCAGGGCAATACAGAGGTGGGGCTAAGGAGCTCGAGCAGAGGCGGATCCAGGACATCAGTACGGGGGTGGGGCTAAGGGGCTCGAGTATAGGCGGATCAAGGACATCAGTACGGGGGTGGGGCTAAGGAGATCGAGCATAGGCGGATCCAGGACATCTGTACGGGGGTGGGGCTAAGGAGCTGGAGCATAGGCGGATCCAGGACATAAGTATGGGTGTGGGGCTAAGGAGCTCGAACAGAGGCGGATCCAGGACATCAGTACGGGGGTGGGGCTAAGGGGCTCGAGTATAGGCGGATCCAGGACATCAGTACGGGGGTGGGGCTAAGGAGCTCGAGCATAAGCGGATTCAGGACCTCAGCACGGGGGTAGGGGCTAAAGAGTTCGAGCATAGGCGGATCCAGGATATCAGTACGAGGGTGGGGCTAAGGAGCTCGAGCATAAGCGGAGCCAGGATATCAGTACGGGGGTAGAGGCTAAGGAGTTTGAGCATAGGCGGATCCAGGACATCAGTATGGGGGTGGGGCTAAGGAGCTCGAGCAGAGGCGGATCCAGGACATCAGTTCGGTGGTGGGGCTGAGGTCTCGAGCTGGGGCATAACTCGGTAACAAATAGGCTGAATTGGATGAAAATCTGCAGGTATAGGTGAAATACCGTCGGAAAACCCATCATATTTTATATCGTATCTCCTTTCTTCTCGTTATGCCCAGTCTTTGCTTAACAAAACAAACATTATGCGTGTGTTTATTTCTTTGATGATATGAACAGAGGGCAGGCGTGGTGCAGTATGCAGAGACATGCTAATTTAGGAAAACATGGGCCTAGACAGGGGATTGAATGGAGCCATAATGAGAAAACAAAACCTAAAACTCCAACATTGCGTTGTTATAAGTATCAAACTGCTGAAAAAACTCGCCTGTCAATCGAACTGTTTGGCTAACGTACATTGTCACCGGCTTCTCCTGCGCCAGAGCGGCACCTGCCGAGGCCGCAGGCCGAGGTAGTAGTAGTAGTTGTTGTCTGTTCTGAGGACTGGTATCAGATACTTGAAACTTGCAGGGATGAAAGGCAGGAACCCATAAAAAATCCCGACGGCTGCAGATTTTCGAATTTTGCAAAAACTTTTCCAAAATTTTGGATTATATTTTTATAAACTTTTATTTTTCTATTTTTCTATTTTTAGTCTACAGCTCTCAAACTTACACTCTTTTACACACAATCAATTACCAGTTGTTGCTCAAAGTTTGAAGCAAAAAATCCAAATTTGTACTTCCAAAATGATTTTTTGAAACTTTTACCTCCAACTTGTAGTGAAATGCATTACCAAAGTTATAAGTTCGAAATATCTGAAGATATGATGCTAGGTGTTCCAAACTGGATTTTTACAGACAGAATGGACTGTGCATTACTGCATAGACACTAAACTGAACCAAAAGCATAATTTTGAAGGTCAGTTTTGGCCCTTTTTCCAAAACATTGCAATTATGGCCTAAAACTTTAAAACCATATAACTTTCAAAATTCTGGACATTTTTGAACGCAGTTTTCTTTGTTGAGATGGGTATTGTCATTACAACAACATATTCTAAATGCAAATTTCTGAGTTAATGGGAAATATTTTTCTGCAAAAAATATACCATTTTTTTGTTTTTTTGGGAATTTAGGACTACATATTTCCAAATTTTCTTTTCGAAATTGGTACCAAAAAAAGCCCGGCTCAAGTTCTACAACCGTCTGCCTGACCATACCCGCGCGTCTCCCATAGGTTTTGAGCTATATGATGATAAAGACTGAATTTGATGCGGTTTTCATAGGTTGTAATAGATTCATCACGTTATAAAGTGCCTTTATACTCAACTGAGATATATGGCTCTCTCTAAACTTTTAGTATGGGAAATTAAGAGCTCTGCCGTTTTTGTTTCATGACGCTCCGACGACTAGTTCGCCACTGAGGGGCAAAATACTTCGGTCCCATTTTTCCCGCAGCAGTAGTGACGTCATTTTGCCCTTCTTGCATGGACCTTCTGTGCTGCGGCAGTGGGCTGCAGCCGGTAAATGCGTGCAAGAAAGGCATAACATTTTTATCCGAGTGCATACAGCGGGTGGCTAGCCGGTCGGGGCGGACGGGAACCTGACTAGAGGGCAGAGGGTGCCGAGGCGTGTTTAGAGATCCGAGGAAGTGAGCAGTGATGCCCTCAGGTATCTAGGGAACGGTAGCAGGGTCCAGAGGCGTGCTGAGATAGCTCATGGGAAACATTTCGGACGGGGGAGCAGTGAGGATGGGGGCTGGTACGGGACTGCAGCCTTCCCCGCCATTGCCTCGGAACAGCTTCTGTGTTTGTATTAACCATAGATATTCTGACATTGGGAGGGGGAGGTGTTCAGCCGCTTGCTCCGCCCATTGTATCTACCACCATTGGAATAGCCACCATGTATGTATATAAGCATATGAAAGATTGAAGATTTCGTTGCACTCCGTACCAAATTACCGAACAATATCAATGAGAGGCAATCGAACATGCAGATTTCGAATGTGGTGTTCAGGTCAACAAAAGGTCACTGCGCATGCGCACTGGAACTAATGGTAACAGAGGCTATCTCGGCAACCTACGGGTCGATTTTCTTGAAATTTTGTGAACAGAAGAATATCACGAAATGTAAGCCAAAAATGTCATTGAAGCTGCATTGCTCTGCGCATGCGCAGCAGAAATTATGAAAATAGGCCTGAAAGGCGAGGATATTTCAGAGGAGGACCTGAACAGAGGGAAAGCCAACGTGCTTAAAGTTAGCATGAGTGTTTTGTCACCCTTGGTAACAACAAAGGTCAGTGCGCATGCGCATTAGAACTTATGGTCATGGAGGCTATCTCGGGAGCCAATAGACCGATTTCACTCAAATTTTTGCGAGTAAAAGCAGAATAGCATCTGCTAATCCTAATTGATGGCATTATGACGCTGCACTATTATGCGCATGTGCAGTAGGAATTCTAAGGAATAATAGGCTCTAAGGGATCATTTAGACCAGGAGACAAACAAACGGCATATTAACATGCTTCAGTCAACTATAACGGTATCTTTGCTCTCATTCACTGCAGACGTTACTGCGCATGCGGACTGGGAGTAGGGTAACCGAAGCTAACTCGTTAACAAATTGGCTGAATTGGGTGAAAATCTGCAGGTATAGGTGAAATACGGTCGGCAAACCCATCATATTTTATAATGTATCTCCTTTCTTCTGGTCATGCCCAGTCTTTACTTAACAAAACAACCATTATACGTGTGTTTATCTATGTGATGACATGAACAGAGGGCAAACGTGACGCAGTGTGCAGAGACATGCTAATGTAGGAAAACATGGGCTTACACAGGGGATTGAATGGAGCCATAATGAGAACACAAAACCTAAAACTCCAACATTGCGTTGTTATAAGTATCAAACTGCTGAAAACACTCGCCTGTCAATCGAACTGTTTGGCTAACGTACATTGTCACCGGCTTCTCCTGCGCCGGAGCGGCACCTGCCGAGGCCGCAGGCCGAGGTTGTCAGAAGCCGGTGACGAACGAAGTAAGAAACGGCTTCTATTCTGACAGTTTTTCCGGTCTCGTCGTCGTTGTCTGTTGTTGTTGTTGTTGTTGTTGTTGTTGTCTGTTCTGAGCGCTGGTATCAGAGACCTAAAACTTTTGTGGATAGAAGGCACTTCCAAATGAATAAGCACCACGGTTGTCAATTTTCAAAATTTTCAAAATTTTGCCCAGAATTTTGCATTATGTGATTTTTAACTTTTATTTTTCTATTTTTTGCTAATTCATCTAGACTCTTCAAACTTGCACCCTTTTACATCAGGGAAATTTGTAGTTCACACAAAAAGTTGGAAAGAAAAAGCTTTAAATTTAGGGCTCTAAATTAGCTTTTAAACTTTGCACCCTAAATTTGGCATAAAACTCATGGTCTAAACTACAGGCTCGAAATATCTGAAGCTACAGCAGTTCAGGTTCTGAGTCAAATATCAACTTAAAGGCCGGTTTGTGCAGTACTGCACAAACACAGAAACAAAACAAAAACGGAAATTTAAGGGTCCTTTTTGGCCCATTCCGTGAAGGTCTGCATTTCCCAAAATATCATTCAAACCCTTATATCTTCCGATCTAATTGATAAAAATTAGTTCCCATTTCAGATAATAAGAGAGAATAGCCTCCTTTATTATATATTTAGAGATAAAAACTTTCAGACTGAAACTTTTTATTTTATAGGCAAAAATAAAATATAAGTTTTTAAAATTTTTATTCTCAGCCCCCTGGTTTCCAGACCATGATAGCTACGGTATTGAACTTAACACGGCTGGATAGAAAACTTCGTTGCCGTCATTTTTCTCACTCATACCCCCCACTTATCTCTTACGGCTTCCGCGCTATAAGCCGTAAAGTACATTTCAAAGTGGTAATTTTATCAGTTCATTTTTGCTTCACACCGGGGTTTAGGGTGGTTAGAGTCATTGGAGGGAAATGAAATTTTGCATGCAGCTAGGTAAGAGACATATGTCGACATTCCATCTGCATATATATCAATGAAACACCAAGTTACCTTTACTAACATGCCGTTTCTCCACGCATCGTTGTAGCAAATCACCACGCGTCACCCCTGCGTCCACGTCGCGGCAACGCCGGCGATCGGCGCGGCCGTTTCTGTTTATTTATGGTCTGGTAAAAAGTACCCAACACTACCCATAATGCATCACAAGTAATTAGAGTACCGTAAAAGTCCGAGTTTACAATAAGAGTATTATGTTTCTGTTTTTGGACCATGGGTGGATCCAGGGAATAAGTAGGCTAGGTGCCCCCCCCACCCTTCTCCCCCATCCCCTCCCCCAACCCCCAATCGACCATCGGCGCCCTCTGAAATTGTAAAGACACGCCTCTCAAGGTCGATGACGCTCCCTGAAATGTCGCTTCCCATACGCGGATCCAGGATTGCCTATCGGGGGCGAGGTGGAAGGGGAAACTTCCTGGTGGGCGCTATCTACACCAGGGACGCCACTTTTGGCCGGAAAAACCTATCAAGTAGGCGCTAAAACCTATCAGTAGACCCCGATACCTGCATCTCGGGGAAAACGACATTTCAGGGGGTGCCATCGAACTTTCCAGGGGTTTCCGGGACAATTTCAGGGGGCGCTAAGATTCTATGGGGGGCACCTGTCCCCTTTCCCCTTGGATCCGCCTATGTCGTTTCGGGGGCGGGGGGGGGCACGGAGGTGGGGCGTTACTGGTGTGGGCGTAAGGAGATCGAGCATAAGCGGATCCAGGACATCAGCATGGGGGTAAGGGCTAAAGAGTTCGAGCATAGGCGGACCCAGGACATCAGTACGAGGGTGGGGCTAGGGAGTTAGAGCATAGGCGGATCCAGGCCATCGGTACGAGGGTCGGGCTAGGGAGTTAGAGCATAGGCGGATCCAGGACATTAGTACGGGGATGGGGCTAAGCAGCTGAGCATTAGCGGAATCAGGACATCAGTACGGGGTGAGACTCGGGAGTTCCAGAATAGGCGGATCCAGGACACCAGTAGGGGGTAGGGGCTACGGAGTTCGAGCATAGGCGGATCCAGGATATTAGTACGGGGATGGGGCTAAAGAGCTCGAGCAGAGGCGGATCTAGGACATCAGTACGGCGGTGGGGCTAAGAAGCTCGAGCATAAGCGGATTCAGCTGATGGGGTGGGGCTCGGGAGCTCGAGCATAAGCGGATTCAGCTGATGGGGTGGGGCTCGGGAGCTCGAGCATAGTCGGATCCAGGACATCAGTAGGGGGGTGGGGGCTAAGTAGTTCGAGCATAGGCGGATCCAGGGCATAGTACAGAGGTGGGGCTACGAAGTTCGAGCACAGGCGGATCCAGGACATCAGTAAGGGGGTGGGGTAAGGAGCTCGAGCATAGGCGGATCCAGGACATCAGTGGGGGGGTAGGGGCTACGGAGTTCGAGCATAGGCGGATCCAAGACATCAGGAAGAAGGTGGGGTAAGGAGCTCGAGCATGGGCGGATCCAGGACATCAGTAGGGGGTAGGGGCTAAGGAGTTCGAGCATATGCGGATCCAGGACATCAGTACGGAGGTGGGGCTAAGGAGTTCGAGCATAGGCGGATCCAGGACATCAGTACGGGGGGTGGGGCTAAGGAGCTCCAGCAAAGGCGGATCCAGGCCTCAGTACGGGGGTGGGGCTAAGGAGCTCGAGCATAGGCGGATCCAGGACATCAGTACGGTGGTGGGGCTCGGGCGTTCCAGCATAGGCGGATCCAGGACATTAGTAGGGTGGTAGGGAATAAAGAGATTGAGTATAGGCGAATCCAGGGCAGTACGGAGGTGGGGCTACGGAGTTCGAGCATAGGCAGATCCAGGACATCAGTTCGGGGGTGGGGCTAAGGAGCTCGAGCATAGGCGGATCCAGGGCAGTACAGAGGTGGGGCTACGAAGTTCGAGCACAGGCGGATCCAGGACATCAGTAAGGGGGTGGGGCTAAGGAGCTCGAGCATAGGCGGATCCAGGACATCAGTGGGGGGGGTAGGGGCTACGGAGTTCGAGCATAGGCGGATCCAAGACATCAGGAAGAAGGTGGGGTAAGGAGCTCGAGCATAGGCGGATCCAGGACATCAGTAGGGGGTAGGGGCTAAGGAGTTCGAGCATATGCGGATCCAGGACATCAGTACGGAGGTGGGGCTAAGAAGTTCGAGCATAGGCGGATCCAGGACATCAGTACGGGGGTGGGGCTAAGGAGCTCCAGCAAAGGCGGATCCAGGCCTCAGTACGGGGGTGGGGCTAAGGAGCTCGAGCATAGGCGGATCCAGGACATCAGTACGGTGGTGGGGCTCGGGCGTTCCAGCATAGGCGGATCCAGGACATTAGTAGGGTGGTAGGGAATAAAGAGTTTGAGTATAGGCGAATCCAGGGCAGTACGGAGGTGGGGCTACGGAGTTCGAGCATAGGCAGATCCAGGACATCAGTTCGGGGGTGGGGCTAAGGAGCTCGAGCATAGGCGGATCCAGGACATCAGTGCAGGGGTGTGGCTCCGGAGCCTGAGTAAAGGCGGATCCAGGACATCAGTACGGGGGTGGGGCTAAGGAGATCGAGCATAGGTGGATCCAGGACATCTGTACGGGGGTGGGGCTAAAGAGCTGGAGTATAGGCGGATCCAGGACATCAGTATGGGTGTGGGGCTAAGGAGCTCGAGCAGAGGCGGATCCAGGGCATCAGTACGGGGGTGGGGCTAAGGGGTTCGAGTATAGGCGGATAAAGGACATCAGTACAGAGGTGGGGCTAAGGAGCTCAATCATAAGCGGATCCAGGACATCAGCAGAGGGGTAGGGGCTAAAGAGTTCGGGCATAGGCGGATCCAGGACATCAGTACGGGGGTGGGGCTAAGGAGCTCGAGCATAAGCGGAGCCAGGATATCAGTACGGGGTTAGAGGCTAAGGGGTTTGAGCATAGGCGGATCCAGCATATCGGTACGGGGATGGGGCTAGGAGATCCAGCATAAGGCGGATCCAGGACATCTGTACGGAGATGGGGCTAAGGAGCTCGAGCATAGGCGGATCCAGGACATCAGTATGGGTGTCGGGCTAAGGAGCTCGAGCAGAGGCGGATCCAGGACATCAGTACGGGGCCGGGGCTAAGGGGCTCGAGTATAGGCGGATCAAAGACATCAGTACGGGGGTGGGGCTAAGGAGCTCGAGCATAAGCGGATCCAGGACCTCAAGGGGCTAAAGAGTTAAAACAGGTAGGGGCTAAAGAGTTAAAACATAAGCGGATCCAGGACATCAGTACGGGGGTGGGGCTAAGGAGCTCGAGCATAAGCGGATTCAGGACATCAGTACGTGGGTGGGGCTCGGGAGCTCGAGCATAGGCGGATCCAGGACATCAGTAGGGGTAGGGGCTAAGGAGTTCAAGCATAGGCGGATCCAGGGCAGTATAGAAGTGGGGCTACTGAGTTCGAGCATAGGCAGATCCAGGACATATGTAAGGGGGTGGGGTAAGGAGCTCGAACATAGGCGGATCCAGGACATCAGTTCGGTGGTGGGGCTGAGGTCTCGAGCTGGGGCATAATTCGGTAACAAATAGGCTGAATTGGGTGAAAATCTGCAGGTATAGGTGAAATACCGTCGGAAAACCCATCATATTTTATATTGTATCTCCTTTCTTCTCGTCATGCCCAGTCTTTGCTTAACAAAACAAACATTATGCGTGTGTTTATTTCTTTGATGATATGAACAGAGGGCAAGCGTGGTGCAGTATGCAGAGACATGCTAATTTAGGAAAACATGGGCCTAGACAGGGGATTGAATGGAGCCATAATGAGAACACAAAACCTAAAACTCCAACATTGCGTTGTTATAAGTATCAAACTGCTGAAAACACTCGCCTGTCAATCGAACTGTTTGGCTAACGTACATTGTCACCGGCTTCTCCTGCGCCAGAGCGGCACCTGCCGAGGCCGCAGGCCGAGGTTGTTGTTGTTGTTGTTGTCTGTTCTGAGCGCTGGTATCAGAGACCTAAAACTTTTGTGGATAGAAGGCACTTCCAAATGAATAAGCACCACGGTTGTCAATTTTCAAAATTTTCAAAATTTTGCCCAGAATTTTGCATTATGTGATTTTTAACTTTTATTTTTCTATTTTTTCCTAATTCATCTACAGTCTTCAAACTTGCACCCTTTTACATCAGGGAAATTTGTAGATCACACAAAAAGTTTGAAAGAAAAAGTTATAAATTTAAGGCTCCAAATTAGCTTTTAAACTTTGCACCCTAAATTTGGCATAAAACTCATAGTCTAAACTACAGGCTCGAAATATCTGAAGCTACAGCAGTTCAGGTTCTGAGTCAAATACCAATTTAAAGGCCGGTTTGTGCAGTACTGCACAAACACAAAAACAAAACAAAAACGGAAATTTAAGGGTCCTTTTTGGCCCATTCTGCGAAGGTCTGCATTTCCCAAAATATCAGTCAAACCCTTATATCTTCCGATCTAATTAAGATAAATTTGTTCCCATTTCAGATAATAAAAGAGAATAGCCTCCTTTATTATATATTTAGAGATAAAAACTTTCAGACTGAAACTTTTTATTTTAGAGGCAAAAATAAAATATAAGTTTTTAAAATTTTTATTCTCAGCCCCCTGGTTTCCAGACCGTGATAGCTACGGTATTGAACTTAACACGGCTGGATAGAAAACTTCGTTGCCGTCATTTTTCTCACTCATACCCCCACTTATCTCTTACGGCTTCCGAGCTATCAGCCGTAAAATACATTTCAAGGTGGTAATTTTATCGGTTCATTTTTGCTTCACACCAGGATTTCGAATGGTTAATATAGATGGAAGTGGATGAAATTCGAAAAAAGCTAGTTGAAAGACATATCTTGCCATCGCAACAGGTTGCATATCATAGCAACAACAGTGTACCTTTAATTAAATGTAATACACAATGCTAGTAAGTTTTCCGCTCGAAACCTCACCCCGCCGTTCGGCCGTAGCGTGGCTGCGGGCGGCGCACTGGTAGCTGCTATGCGAGACAGATACCATAGCTATGTACGCATGCTATAGACCAGCGCGAATGCCCGGTGGTGGCAGGGTAGTCTGTCTCGTTTCGGCGCCTCTACTCGTGCGGCGGGCGCGTTGTCTATTAGATATTCATATCAGTCGGACGGCCGGGTGGCGGCCGTGCGGTAGGGTCCCGCTCGCTGCGGCGACATGCGACGAATAAAAAACAAAATGGTGGTCAGGAACTGGTTTGCTTGTTTGGTTTGTTGTGTTTTGTTGTTTCTTTATGTGTGTCCAAATCTTACTGTGTATGTGTGTGATAGGTCCGGTAAAAGTGATGTGTCTTATGAGAGAGATAAGAGAGGCCCCACCACTTAAGCCTTCGGGCTTTTGCGTCAATCTATTTGTTATACCTGTCATATTGTTTCCGTCCAATAAAAGTTTATCATCTGTCTATCTATCTACCCACTAGTTAATGCATCCTCTAACCATAGGTAGCACTGGCCAAAGGATCCACCGTTGCACACCATTTCTTTCCCAGCCGAATAAACCTCTTTGTGGTGATACCATGACACGTGACTCCTTGCACTCCCTGCTTAAATAAACTTAATAAGCAGTGGCGGATCCAGGCCATTAGTATGGGGGTGGGGCTAAGGAGCTCGAGCATAGGCGGATCCAAGACATCAGTACCGGGGTGGGGCTAGTGAGTTTGAGCATAGGCGGATCCAGGACATCAGTACGGGGTGGGGCTAAGGAGCTCGAGCATAGGCGGATCCAGGACATCAGGAGCGGGTTGGAACTCGAGACCTCGAGCATAAGCGGATCCAGAACATCAATACGGAGGTGGGGCTAAGGAGCTCCAGCATAGGCGGATCCAGGACATAAGTATGGGTGTGGGGCTAAGGAGCTCGAGCAGAGGCGGATCCAGGACATCAGTACGGGGGTGGGGCTAAGGAGCTCGAGCAGAGGCGGATCCAGGACATCAGTACGGGGGTGGGGCTAAGGGGCTCGAGCATAGGCGGATCCAGGACATCAGTGCGGGGGTGGGGCTCCGGAGCTCGAGTAAAGGCGGATCCAGGACATCAGTAGGGGGGTGGGGCTAAGGAGCTCCAGCATAGGCGGATCCAGGACATAAGTATGGGTGTGGGGCTAAGGAGCTCGAGCATAGGCGGATCCAGGACATCAGTACGGGGGTGGGGCTAAGGAGCTCGAGCATAGGCGGATCCAGGACATCAGTGCGGGGGTGGGGCTCCGGAGCTCGAGTAAAGGCGGATTCAAGACATCAATACGGGGGTGGGGCTAAGGAGCTCGAGCAGAGGCGGATCCAGGACATCAGTACGGGGGTGGGGCTAAGGAGCTCGAGCATAGGCGGATCCAGGACATCTGTACGGGGGTGGGGCTAAGGAGCTGGAGCATAGGCGGATCCAGGACATAAGTATGGGTGTGGGGCTAAGGAGCTCGAACAGAGGCGGATCCAGGACATCAGTACGGGGGTGGGGCTAAGGGGCTCGAGTATAGGCGGATCAAGGACATCAGTACGGGGGTGGGGCTAAGGAGCTCGAGCATAAGCGGATCCAGGACATCAGGACGGGGGTAGGGGCTAAGGAGTTCGAGCATAGGCGGATCCAGGATATCAGTACGAGGGTGGGGCTAAGGAGCTCGAGCATAAGCGGAGCCAGGATATCAGTACGGGGGTAGAGACTAAGGAGTTTGAGCATGGGCGGATCCAGCATATCGGTACGGGGATTGGGCTAAGGAGATCCAGCATAGGCGGATCCAGGACATCTGTGCGGAGGTGAGGCTAAGGAGCTCGAGCATAGGCGGATCCAGGACATCAGTATGGGTGTCGGGCTAAGGAGCTCGAGCAGAGGCGGATCCAGGACATCAGTACGGGGCTGGGGTAAGAGGCTCGAGTATAAGCGGATCAAAGACATCAGTACAGGGGTGGGGCTAAGGAGCTCGAGCATAAGCGGATCCAGGACAATCAAGGGGCTAAAGAGTTAAAACAGGTAGGGGCTAAAGAGTTAAAACATAAGCGGATCCAGGACATCAGGACGGGGGTGGGGCTAAGGAGCTCGAGCATAAGCGGATTCAGGACATCAGTACGTGGGTGGGGCTCGGGAGCTCGAGCATAGGCGGATCCAGGACATCAGTAGGGGTAGTGGCTAAGGAGTTCAAGCATAGGCGGATCCAGGGCAGTATAGAGGTGGGGCTACGGAGTTCGAGCATAGGCAGATCCAGGACATATGTAAGGGGGTGGGCTAAGGAGCTGGAGCATAGGCGGATCCAGGACATCAGTTCGGTGGTGGGGCTGAGGTCTCGAGCTGGGGCATAATTCGGTAACAAATAGGCTGAATTGGGTGAAAATCTGCAGGTATAGGTTAAATACCGTCGGAAAACCCATCATATTTTATATCGTATCTCCTTTCTTCTCGTCATGCCCAGTCTTTGCTTAACAAAACAAACATTATGCGTGTGTTTATTTCTTTGATGATATGAACAGAGTCAGGCGTGGTGCAGTATGCAGAGACATGCTAATTTAGGAAAACATGGGCCTAGACAGGGGATTGAATGGAGCCATAATGAGAACACAAAACCTAAAACTCCAACATTGCGTTGTTATAAGTATCAAACTGCTGAAAAAACTCGCCTGTCAATCGAACTGTTTGGCTAACGTACATTGTCACCGGCTTCTCCTGCGCCAGAGCGGCACCTGCCGAGGCCGCAGACCGAGGTTTATCTATGTTATCATCATGGTAGTGAAAAAGTTTGTGTGGTAACGTAGCATTTGGGAAGCCTCGTGTTGTTGAAGTGATCAGGGTTCCAAAGAATAAACGTCCTCTAGTAGAAAAGATATGTTGGAAAATCAAGGCTTTGAAACTTAGAAACTTAGCAGACAGATAGCCTGATATGAGGGCTGCGGATTGCAACGTGAAGTAGCACTGCATTTCACGTCTCGTCTCCCCCTCAGGGCTGGTTTGTCCCTGCGAGGCGATGGAGCGTGACCTTGACACGGGTCAGTTCATACCGAGCCGGCGGCCGCGGTCACGTGACTTCAGCCAGAGGCCAAGGTCAACCGAGGTCAAACCCAGGCAGACGGAGACGAAACCGAGGCCGCAGGAGCTTACGGCAAGGTCAGTTCTATAAAGAGAAGACCTGGGAGCGGCCGCCAAAGCTATTTAACGAAATAACACCTTTGTTAAACCGTGTAACCTGCTTGTTTTTATAAGCTTTCAAAGCGTTATAACAGAGCTTTCTGTTCAGGACGAAAAATTTGTTACATCTTACACATACCATAAAAACGCAGAATATGTTACTGTTGCATACGTAATAATACATCTTCCGTTTTCCTGTTTGCCTCTCGAGAATGCGGATATTAAGAGTGAACCGTTATGGAAGCTGCCCTTACTTCCGAGTGCAGTACCCGGCAATGAACACCAGCTGGCTGGAAAACCCGCCCACAATGTAGGCACCAAACTGTGAACACGAGCTAGCTGGGAATGTGGTCACAGTGGCGTCAGCATTAACCACGGATTGCACACTGTGAAAACCCGTGCACGATCTGACTGAGATTGCATCGTTTTCGCCTCAGGAAAAAGTGAGAGTCGGGAAAGGAACAAATCTTTAATGGCACGGGGATTCGTTTGGATATGCAATCTATTACACACATTAAAACATACTGATGCATCGTAGCATGCGCGTGGGCACATACAGATACATACTAAGCGCGTCGGCAGCAAGTGTGGACCCAAGTTGGGGGCGATCGCCCCCACCTTGGGCCGACATTAAGCACTGGAAAGAAACGCCTCCTGCCGCAGCTACCGGCCCCTGCAAGGATGCTATTAGTGAAAAGCCCTGTCTGTATATGTTTATACCGACTATACAGTGCGTGCGAGCGTGTGGGTGTGGTGGAAACCTGTAAAATGACCACTGGGTTGGGCACTGGGCACCTTAATAAAGCCGATTTCCATCACAGTTAACGTTTTTCCGCGGTCCACCGGGTCGCGGGCTCCTCCCCAAACGACGGGTCCCCCGAATATTGAAATCGGCTCCTCCTTGAGGAAATCCTGGACCCGTCCCTGGTCGGGCAGTCTGACTGCGTGTCTTTCGCCGCAGGGCACCTGAGGTGCCGCCCAGGACGAAAGGGCAGTCCTATTCGCGACAGAGGAGCCTGGAAAGCCTGCTGGACCCCCGGCCGGAGCCAGGAGAGAGGAGCCTACTGGAGCCACCAGAGGTGAGGCTTCACCAGGCACATTACCAGACGGAAGAGTTAGGGAAGAGAGATGGGCTTTTCGTTGAGAATTTAGTTGACTGTGGATGTAGGTAAGAGTTCTTTATTTTTTGATGGGATCCTCACCTGACCCGAGCTGAGTTATGTGCTCGAATCACACGAGAATGTTGTCACGAATAGTAAAATGGTGTGGTAGAATTGTCAAGAATGGACAGAAGGGGGTGAGGATCGTCAGTGAAATTTAAACTCGACGATGTGAGATGATATCTTGACCTAGGTCCAAAAACTTACCGGATTTCGAGTTTTGTCTCGCTCGTGCTCCCGATAAAATGTTTAAATTCTGTCGGAAATCGGCTGAGATGGAAAATTTTTAACCAAAAAAGTGGCGATATGATAATGCTATGAGGGGCCGGGGTGGCCTAGTGGCTTGGTTACCAGTCTTCAGATCGGATAGCATGGATTAACGTGGGTTCAATCCCCACGGCGGGAAACCGCCTTCCGTGTCCGATCTGACCCGGTGGAGAGGATCCTTAAAACACCCACGCCAATACTCCCTGTAATTGAGCAAGTGTGCCTGTTGGGAGTGGCCCTAATAAAATAAAAATGAATAAGAAATGATTCCATTAACTTGAGCTACGCATCGATTTGAAATTTTTGTGTACCAAATCTAGATTTCATGGCTAACAAACTGGGACCGATGTGCCTCACAAGTAAATTTACACTTCTGTTCCACAGAGCTCACACAACACTGGATCACAACCGAGGCCCGCTCCAAGACAGACGAACTTAGCGCCACCTATTGATGACAACCCAAACCAGGCAAAGAGAGCAGTGACATCTATGGAGAGAATGCGACACCTGTACAATCGCCCTCGTTCCGATGGGTGGGAGCCACGCGACGAGGTCAAACAGCGCCATCTAGCTTTCAGAGCCTCTCTGGACCACTCACGGTACAGTAAGCTGTTTGACAACACACTGACCGTTCCAGAGGACTCGCATAACGCGAGAGGTAATGACTCTCACTCTGCTCGAAACCTTGCTCTAGAGCGGCAGCTGAGAATGTATGACCCCAATGCGAGAGGTGTGACTCGTGATGACTCCTTTGACTCGCGACAATCGCGGGGGCATTACATCCGACGCGACCCATATCGTGACTCACTCGGATCGCGGAGTGACTCCGGACTCTACCTTCCGAGTCATGATGACTCACTTGAGTCACAGCTCAGTCTGGGGGGCTACAGCGCGTCAGGTTCGCAAAGACCTCGGCATCTGATGCTTGCTGACTCGAATAGCTCAAGTAACAGCTGTAGAGTCTCGCCCGCCTCCAATGCATCTCTTGGACTTCACGATTCTGGGCCTCCCCCACTTCCCATGACATCACCACCAGCAGTTCTGCCATCACCTCCTCCGCCAACCGCAGAACAAGCAGAGGCTGTTTTTACTGCCAGCTTGCAGTATCTACTAAACCAGCGAGCTCAGTCGTTCCCTTTGCTGCAATCCCCACCTCCGGTGCCTCCTCGTCCGCCGAAGTTCGCCTCAACTGCGCCTGCGCCGCGGAGAGAACCCGAGATCAACTCGGATCCTTCACTTCCGGAGTCGACGCCCCCAGCCAGGCGCTCGGCGGTCAGAACGAACGGATCGCTGGTGGTGACATCTACCGGGAACCCGACGAACCACTCTCCGCTGAGACGCTGCACAGCAGTGTCACAGTTAGACATGAAGACGGAAAATCACAGTAACGACAGCGAAGTCAACGAAGACGACAGCAACGATGAGATTGAAGCTGAGACCACTGGCGAAGCACACGAAGAGTCACCCCTGGCGGCAGAAAAAAGAACTGGAGCTCGCAGAACGCTGCCGCCAGGGTGGCGCCACCAGTCGCAGAGACCGCTAGCTGATGTGGTTGAAGAGGAAGAGCTTCATGCTGGTCGTTTGGGGCCTAGGTCTATGTTGCGGCGGCTCTCAGAGGGGCCTGGCATGCAGCTAAGGGAAAACATCAGCGAGGAATACCTCTGATTCTGGGTATTTACCGAGGAGTTCAGTTATGAACCCGTGGAAAGTCTCAGTTGTCCTCATTAATTTTAGAGGAATATGTATGAAAGTGAAATAGTAGGGGAGGAAAGACTCAGTTAGTATGGTCGCATCAGCCAACTTTCGGCGTTAATACCGTGACGTCACTGTATGTTACCAACCAACAGGTCGCATTAGCCCAGGGCGGGTACCCGGACGGAGGCAGGTGCCACAAAACCAGGGATGGCAACAATTTTATATTTTGATAACAGATGAAGTTATCGTTTAAATTTTCTGCTCTTTTGCTGGTTATAGGCGTAAGGAATTTGATCGAGAAATGGCGGTAGACTTAAAAATTTGAACAATAATCCATTTTCGCACATTGGAAAAGTTTTATCGTTGATAACGACTTCAATAACCGTTATCGATGAAGATAATCAAAGTGCCAAGCAGTGATAATCTTCTACTTCATGAATTATATTAATATCTAGTGTGAATTGAAGTTAAAGATATAAGTGCATCTTCTTTCTGCGTCTGGATCAATTGCCCTTTCTGTCTGTGTCTATGGCAGGTCGCTACCCGAAGCGTTTCATTGGTCGTCGTGTTGGGACGTCACAAGGTTTTTGGTTCCGGATTGGACGAGTAAGCCACGCTGAAGAGCTAGCAGGCTTCCCTTTTTTTAAAGAAAATAATCGAAGAAATTATAAGTTGCAGATTCGCATATCGCCACTTAATTCGGTGGAGCAATGACATGTTGCTGTTTGTGACCGCATCTGTAAGGAACTTTTCTTTTAAATATACCAATGTTGCTAAACATTCGGTCTAGATTTTTTACAAAGTTTTTTTCAAAGTACTACGCGCCAGAAGAGAGAGAGAGAGAGAGAGCAAATAAGAAATTCCTCTGCTTATTAGTCATGAGCAATTGAGTGTGCGCCGTGTGAAATGTAATTTGGAGAAATTCTAGCGTTTATGCTGTTTCGCAGACACATTTTCCCGCCCTTTGTGAGCAAATGTGTGTCTCGGTCGGTGATAAGTCGACATACGGAGTGCTGTTAACGGAGCAATGAAAAGCGTCTGTATGCCTTATACCGGGAAATAGTGTTTTCGAGTGCAGTTGTGGCTCCGTGTTCTGCAGAGGTTGTTAGTCCCTAGAAACACTCCAGCTTTGTTAGCAAGCATATTAATCACGTTTACTTCCGTACTGAAAGCACCAGTGGTTTCGATGTCTTACAGAGTGGTTCACTTCTGAGTTGTCTCGACTGTTTGGACGAATATACCACATCTTACGTGTTTGTTTATCATTGACGGCGTTGAAAAACACGGCTGTACCAGAAGTGGGAAGTGTGCCCGCTCGGTTTAGAAAAGCTCTGGAGTTCCTTCACACAAGTCGGCGTGAACTAAACACATTATTGCCTTATCTTTTTGGGTAAGTCCAATACGCTTTACCACCAAAGGTAAAAACGTCCCTATCGTCTATCGTCAGATATAAATGTTATTCTTAGGGTGCATGAAATGAGTCGTGGCTTAACTTTTTGGTAATGTGTTTTCGCTTGTATTTCGCGTTTTTTGCGTCAAGTACAAAATATAGCTCAGATCCAAAAAGGTTTAAAAATCGTAAATTTACTGGGGATACCCCAGACGGCGAAAGTTTACAATTGCTGCCATTTTGGGGGAGTTTGTGGATTGTCCGCAGGAATCGCCGCCTCTTGACCCTGGAATTCGATTAAAAATATATAAAATAATCAACATTGGAAGAACAACAAAATGTAGCTGCAATCGTTGCCGATTTCAAAATTCGGGGAATTTGAGAGCCCTCAAAATTAAGGCCTGTTCCGTCTGTCAGTACAGTTTTGTCAGCACCAATCAGCGGACAGCGTTGCGCCTTCGTCATAGGACTGTAGCCTCTCCCCGGGAACTGGTCCTAGAGGTTTTACGGGCTGACGGCCTGCTGTTGTGCTGCTGGGAAAATAGTAACAGCACGACACCGGCAGCCCACTATTTTGTGATTGATAGATAAGTATTATGTTTCATTTTCGTTTGGTTAGCACATACTAGAGGCAGTTGTGGCGCTGATGTTTCTTTTCCGGAGGAGATGTCAGAGGGACCGCTGACAAAATTGTGCTGACAGGCTAAACAGGGCTTTATTTTAATTTCCAGGGCGTTTTCCAGCATCCAATTGTCTTATAATGAGCACCAGTAATTGGGTCATATGGTTAAAGAAGAGCTCTCCTGCTTTCCTAAAAAAATTGGTAGTGGGTTGGAAGATTGACTTTTTTCAACCATTTATGCTGTGCAAATGTGCGCTGAAAGCTAAAATATCGCATTTCTATTGTCCTTACCCTGCTGATTTTCTTTTGGCGGAGATTTTGCCCCTCGTTAGATTTACCAAGCTCTTTACCCGTTTTTGACGTATTATTGCGAACACAAATTTGAAGCATCCGAAATCGTTTTCTCATCGTCAGTGGCACCGCCACCTAAAATATTCCATATATTATACATATATAAAATATATGCTACATAGGTGTTTACCCTTGCTTTCAGCTCATTCAGCTGTGATTGGTAGCTACTTGTTTACCCAACTTCCCATCTGTCACTCACAACAATCTGAGAAAATCGCTAAACTGGAGTTTTTAACATGTTAGAACTTCGGCTTCGCCCCTGGGTCTTCGACAGGTTCAATAAAAACAGATGATACAAGACTGAATAAAAATCACAAACTTTCTCGATAGTAACATTTCTCTGTGATAGGATTTCTTGTATTATGTGATAGTTTCTTGTTTGATATGGATACGTGCCTTTGCTGACTCCATCGAAAGCAGAGTTGTGAAGAATTTCAAGTCCTAAAAACTTATAAAATATTAAGTTAAGCAATTTTCTTATACTGTGTGAGGGAAATTTTACGTAGCTACGAATCGTAACAACAAAATGGCCCACAAAACTAACGGACGTTCGAACGTTGAATTGCACGCTCCACTTCTGGAGAAGTCATCGCAATCGATCAAACAGCCCCCATCGGGGCCCGGCAGCAGAGGAAAACTGATACGGGCCAACAGTACAGGCGAGGTGAACATGGGCTTACATTTCACTATCCATTGCATTGCGTAGCAGTTGTGTCGGGCAAGTTCCATTCCATTCTGTTTTGGTGATAATCTATCGGATAAATGCTCCCATCCCGTCTCATTCCGTTTCTCTCTGACATTTCCGGAAGGCACTACCGTGCCCGGTCCCGTCGTGCTCAAATATCGCCAACGGAGGGAAGTTAAAGGGCCAGATAATCTTCAACATGCCGCTTACAGCAGAAGCAGCGGAGGGTCCAAATTTGAGCGTGCACCCCGGACTTCTCAACCCATTCTTCCAGTCAGCTCATAGGCTGTGTTAAGATGCATCATTTAAGGGTTTGGTTCCCCGGTGCTCCCCCAGTTCCGCCGCCTATGCTGACAAGGAACTTTGCTCTCCAGAAGCAGAAACTCGCCAGATTTGGGTGCATTGTTGATTTTTGTACTCGACGGTTACAGTATTTTTGCGATTTCTTTCCAAATTTTTTTCTCGAATCGGCATACATTTTTGCAGGCAAACTAGGGGCAGGTCATCACTGCCCCCTCCCCTCCCCCACTGCGACGCGCATGCCGTCAGGAACGAAGCATGGAAAGTTGTTTTCTGTTCCATCTCATTCCATTGCCCCCGCCCGATGCACAGAGGCGGATTCAGCCGGCTGATTCGGGGGGAGCAAATATCCCATTTAGGCGAGAAAAAACGCTGAGCGGTGGAGGTGGCAGACGACAGGATTAAACTATTTCAGAGAATTTATTTTTCGTCTCCAAAGATGTCTCCAAAGATGTATGTTGCCAACGGATAGAAATGATAAAAATGTTTTCTACTGACGAACATGTACTCGTACGTGTTGATCACCATGAAAGGGGGTGGCGGGGAAGAGGGTTCGGCCCCTTCTATTTCGCATTGGGGGCCATGTCCGGATTCCCCCTCCCTCCCTGGATCCGCCCCTGGCCATGCACACCGCTGCAGCTTATCGGACCGATATTAAACAATGAATGTTTGCTTATGGCTAGAGGGCATCATGGTTGGATACCCTCAGAGATCAAACAATCCTCTGTATTGGTTTTGTCTCGATTCATTGCATCGGGTTGTCCCCATTCAATCCATTTGATTGTCCTGATTCAATCGATTGCATTGCCTGCATTCAATCCATTGGATTGTCCTAATTCGATCTATTGGATTGTCCCAATTCGATCCATTTAATTGTCCTGGTTCAACCCATGGAATTACCTCTGTTCAATCCGTTGGATTGTCCTGATTCAATCCATTGGATAATAAAGGCATTTCCCATCCAGAAAACTCTCGAGTTTCCCTGATTAACTTTAAAGAATGTTTCTAACGATTTTGAACCATGCTGCCCCCTCCCGCGCCAACAACCCATATAGGTCCTCTACTGCATTTTCTGAGGTACGATGATATCTTTCTGACTGTGTTACGTTATGTACTGCGCATTTTATTACAAAGTTGTGGATTTGCCCAGTCCCGTGCTATGTCCACCCGTAAACGTGCCCGAACGACCCAATGCCCACAGTCACCAGCCATTTATGCCAGAGTGCCCTTTGGGAACTTTGCCAGCCAAATGCCCACCAGTTCCAATTCCTTAAAATATGCCCTGGTACGCGTGTGCATAGGCTTGTTGCATATATATATATATATATATATATATATGGTGTTTCTGAAAGCGTGGAACTGCAAGGAGTGTATGTCTCTTGTTTGTGACAACTGTATTCTGCTAATTTGAAGAGAAGCAATGCGTCTATTCATTGTTTGATATATTGTTAACTATACAAACCGGTTGAAGTTTCAGCACTCTTTACATCCTTGTAAAAATAGATTGAAAGAGCCTTCGTGGTAACGTTTTCGTGTCCGGGTTGTATAAAAAACACAGTGGTCCTGAGTCGAATGTAATATTTTCTTCGCAATGCGTTCAGCAAGACATCGCGCTTTCCTAAACATTTCAACTCTTTGTATGAGCGCTGTGACTGTTTGCAGTGGCATTGACCCAGATTTTGTTCCTGCGAATGGGGATGCAACTACAACTACTGCAACTGCAACTAGCAACTACAACCTGGCGGTGACCGGGGAGGGTGTGGGGGAGAAGGACACACGTATAAGTTGCTTTTGAAGACGGCAACCGAGTTCGCTCACCGAGACTAAAGTTCGCAACGTAAATCCGCAGTGGTACGAAGGAGAAAATATAAAAAACTCTATCGCGTTGTCTGCTCTTTTTCTGAGGGATTTTTAAGAGCGAAGTAGATAGTAATTCAATGAAGCTGGAGCTATCGGCTCAACTCGGTTCTCTTTAACATCGCAACAGACACGACAATTTGCATCCGCTTTCCATCCGGGAACGACAACAAAGTAACTTCATTTGTTTTCTGATCGGCCGAAGCGATGAAGAAGAGGCAGCAGGGATGTTTGTTGGTCGGCGTGTCTGTTGCCATGGCAACAGCTTCGGACGGGCCGAATCGGTCGTTATGATCGGAACTGCGGCTCTGCTGGTAGTGGTGTCACGCAGTGTGTGGATGGAGTGCGGCAGGATGGTCGGCTTTCCGTACTTTGGCCGTAGTTCCTGGTGAAGAGTTTTACTGCAAGTGCATTCGAGCTGCGTGTTAATTGAGACTGGGGGAGAATATTACAGTGCTTGAACACAGACTTTTTAAAATCCAAAGTTATCTGAGGAAAATTGTTCAGTGATCAAGACGCGGTGGGAGATCATGAGTTCAGCATCACTCGGCGAGAAAAATGTTTCCAGTGCCGTGTTATTCTGCAAATTTCAGTACTATTGACATTCAGAGTATGACTGAGTGTGTCAAGAAAATATCAAACTGTCTCTCCGAGACCGCCTCCGTCTGCCG
Source organism: Lepas anatifera (assembly GCA_034440635.1). Taxonomy (NCBI): domain Eukaryota; kingdom Metazoa; phylum Arthropoda; class Thecostraca; family Lepadidae; genus Lepas; species Lepas anatifera. The sequence continues at coordinate 686,731 of JAOTON010001776.1, read as the reverse complement.
CTGCTGAAGCTGATGCCGGCGATACAGTATTACAAGCACAACAAAACTACCCGTTTAACTGTAATTTATGGCAGCTTTCAACCGTCGATAGTGAAGAACGTGTTGTCTGTTGACTTAAATGATTGAACGGCTTGCCTCAGAAACATCAAACAGAAGGCAAAGTAATCTATTGAATTAATATCGTGATGGGTTACCAAACATTGTTCTTGGTAAAGCATTGCTTTTATACAAGAGGTGAAATAGTTTGAAGTCGGAAAACTTATTCAAATTCTAAATAATAACGAAGGCAAAGTTTTGCTCATGCTGTGAATGATGAACAATATCCGCTTTATTGCAAGAAGACACGAAGAACTTCAATCCCATGTGAAGATAGAAGAATGCAAGTGACACAAATATGTTTATGAGTGAAATAAGTGCATCACACTTGGCATGTCTTGCATTAATAATAACCCAGCGTTTTGTATTTTTCCAATCTGATTCGATATCCTTGTGCTCACACGCTCCGATGCATCGTTCAGCCTCGACTCAGCTGTGCTAGGCGATAGGGGCGATGTGTCGGTATTGATCCAACAAAGTGTCGGCCCTGATGACGCGACGCAAAAAGCTGATCACATCGCTGATTACAAGATTACCTCGGCTTTGAAGAAGCGCAAGATCGTTCCGCTAGCTATATACAGAAATCGACGGACAGTTCTAGGACATCGTTTTGCAAGTGGACAGATACATACTGGTATGGTTTTTTAAGCATTGCAAGTGACTGAAACGCTAAAGTGAAAGCTACAATTAAGTGATGTCAAAACACGTTGTCATGTATATTTAAATGTTCTGCCTCTTAGTAGCCCTATAACCTGGTAAACTCTTCCGGGATGAGCTGATGGGGCCTAAACACACTGTACATTTTTGCATTAAGGTTTGGTTGAGTCCTAGACAGTTTGAAACAAACACATTTCTAAGCTGATATTATCATCGCAGCTCAGATATCGCCGATAAAACAAGTGCGTGTTTATTTGAAATGCGGGCCAGAGGCAGTCATATTCCGTTAGAGACACTGCTCTTCCCCAACTGTCATCACTTTTTCGTTATAAACAGTGTCAGTACACACGCTGCGTTGGAAGCCCACTTCACACTTGCATTCTGTTTTCATCCCACGCTGTTCTGTGTCACAAAAGACGGCGAGCTTACCATTTCTGCTCAGAGTTCAAGGCGCGCGCGCGTGTGTGTGTGTGTCTGTTCCTCCACCGAAACTGACCCCACAGGTGGTCAAAAGAAGCCCAACAAGTGTACACTCAGCTGGTGTCGAAATCGTCAGCTGGCATCAGCAATTTGGCGCTGTAATTACATAGGTATGGGACGCTCCAGTGAGAGGCGGCAGTCTCTTTAGAAACGGACAATGTATTCCCTATCTACTGGTGCGGAACTGATGAGCTCCTTGCTCTAAATTTGTGACGTGAGGGATGAGAGGTTAGCTATCTCATCAGCAAAAGTGGAGTGAAGAAAGCATCGCCTGGAAAATCACTATCTCGATAGGGAAACACAGAGTGAAACGATATAGTTCGAACTGAACTAGCAGATTACGAAGTGAAGCCATCAGACAAGACCTGAGAGTCAAGTGTATCCACCGGACCAGTGTATGACCGGAGTCAAGTGATCCGGACCGGGAGCCAAGTGTATCCGTGACCTGGGAGTCAAGTGTATCCGTGACCTGGGAGTCAAGTCATCGGTGTAGGAAACATGCCTGAGAGCAGCAGTGTTGACGACCGTTCAGCGACAGATGCTGCGGCCGTTCCTGAGAAGGCTCCTTCTACTCCACCATCGTCTGCCGCAGATGCAACATCCGCCAAGGGCGCTGACCGAACCGTCGACCCTGCCTTTGCAGGAATCAAGCCGAATGTGGCAGGTTTTCATGTGTGGAGGGTGGAGCAGCTGCAGATCAAGCCGGTTCCTGAGGCCGAGTGGGGGCGCTTCCATCGTGGAGACTCCTACCTCGTCTTCTCCGCGGCGATTCCTTCACCAGGCGCAAGAATGGAGGTTCATCTTCACTTCTGGCTCGGCTCGGAGACCTCTCAAGATGAAGCTGGTGTCGCAGCCTATAAAACAGTTGAACTTGATGATTATCTAGGTGGAGCGCCTATACAGCATCGGGAGGTTGAAGGCCGAGAAAGCCAGCGGTTCCGGGCGTACTTTCGGTCTGGTATCACTTTTCTAGAGGGAGGTGTTGCCAGCGGTTTGCATCATGTGTCGGGAGAGCACGTCCCCAAAATGTACCTGGTGAAGGGCAAGAGACAGCCGATCGTGCGACAGCTTCCCAGCGTCGAGTGGAAGCACATTAACGATGGCGACGTGTTCGTGGTTGATGCCAAAGGCTACGTCTTCGTGTGGACGGGTGCATCGGCGAATAATCAGGAGAAGATCCAGTCGGCTCGTCTGGCTTCCCGCATCAAAGACCAACACGGCGGTGGTTCGGTTGTTATCGTAGAATCTGGCAAGGAAAGCGAGCTGACTGCAGAAGAGAAAGATGCGCTGGACGTTCTTCTTCCTCTGTCGAAGCGAAAAGTAGCCCCAGCGGAGCCTGACTGCGCTGACGAGCGACAAGACAGAAGATTTGTTGAACAGCTTCGTCTGTATCGTTGCAGTGATGCCGAAGGCTCTCTTCAGGTTACAGAGGTCAAGCGTGGCCCTCTTCTGCAGAGTGATCTGGTGGAGGATGACAGCTTCATTGTTGACAATGGCGATCAGGGGATATGGGTTTGGGTGGGAAAGAAAGCAACGAAACAGGAACGGGCTGAAGCGATGGTCAATGCTCAGGGATTCATCCAGAAGAAAGGGTATCCCACACATACGCCAGTCTCCCGAGTCATCGATGGAGGCGAACCGGCCGAGTTTCGTTCCCTCTTCCGGGAGTGGAGGGACAAGAACTCTACTGTTGGCCTTGGCCGCCAACACAGTCGAGGAACCATCGCCAAACCTCCTGCTCCGGCCAAGTTTGATGCAGCGACCCTACACGTTGAGAGAAAAAGGGCTGCAGAGTCGGGTCTTGTTGATGATGGTACCGGTAAGCGCGAAGTGTGGCGTGTAGAAGACCATGGAAAACTGGTCGAGGTACCCCAGTCCCAATACGGAAGATTCTTCGGCGGTGACTGCTATATCATTCAGTACTCTTACCGGGCAGGTGGTCGCGACCACTGGATCATCTACTACTGGCTGGGAGCTCACTCCAGTCAGGATGAGAGGGGCAACGCTGCACTCAAAGCCGTAGAACTCGACGACGCTCTAGGAGGACGACCTGTGCAAGTCCGCGTAGTTCAAGGCAAAGAGCCGCCCCACTTCCTCGCGCTGTTCGGAGGAAGAATGATTGTTTATGCCGGCGGAAAGGCTTCAGCTTTTGATGGACCAGACGGAAAGGATCATTCTCTGGGAGACACATATCTTCTTCACGTCCGAGGAACATCTGCGCTAAACACACGTGCTATACAAGTCGCATGCAGGGCCAGTTCTTTGAACAGTAACGACTGCTTCGTCCTGGTTGAGCCTGGTTCTGTGACTGTCTGGTACGGCAAAGGAAGCACGGAGGAAGAGCGAAAGGTCGCTCTGAACATCGCGGCTGAGGTTGTCACCGAGGGCGACACCAACGATAACAGTGCCGACGACAAGAGCGCCAAGGTGCAGAAGCTGACCGAAGGTGAGGAGAATGAAGACTTCTGGTCAGCTCTAGGCGGTAAAGGCGAGTATGCCAACTCTCCACGTCTGGCTGCTGAGCCCAACCGGCCTGCTCGTCTCTTCCAGTGCAGTACAGCCTCCGGAACGTTCTCCGTTACCGAGATCATGGAGTTTGAGCAGCAGGATCTCTGCAGTGATGACGTCATGCTCCTCGATGCATGGGATGCCATCTGGGTGTGGATAGGAGGAGGAAGCACTCGCGAAGAACGTCGGCAGGCGGAGCAGACGGCCGTGGAGTACCTTCGCACCGATCCAGCAGGCCGTGGTACTGGTACGCCTATCCTTCGTGTCCGTCAAGGAGGAGAGCCGCCGAGCTTCACTGGCTTCTTCGGTGCCTGGTCAACGTCGATGTGGGCTTCACAGCCAAGCTGGGATACGGTCTGTAAGCAAGTAGCGGATGAGAACAAAGTGACTGTTGAGCAGATTAAGCCCAAGGAAGGTCAAGTGTTCTACCCTCCTGATAAGCTGAGGAAGAAGGATGTCAAAGATCTGCCGGATGATGTTGACATCACGAGGAAGGAGGACTACTTGACCGAGGACGACTTCACTAAGGTGTTTGGCATGACGAGACCACAGTATTTAAAGCTTCCCCAGTGGAAGAAGGTGTTGAAGAAAAAGGAGGTGGGTATGTTCTGAACGCTAGGATTTCTCTCCGCACCCGTAAAAGTATTTCTTTGTAAATATTAAGATAGCATACGTACGTACGTAGAAAGTGGAAAGTGTGCTCCCCTCTATTAGTCATGCCTAAAACTGTGAACGAAAGATTTATGAAGGCGAACGCTGCAAGGTCCATAGAAGATTGGCCCGTGTTGGATTGCGACAGATTTTGACGCGAAACCTGCCAAGCTCCCGAATTATCCAGTCTTCTTTGCCAGGCCGTGCATCTAGGGCCGCCCTGTCGTCAGCTAGAAGAGATTGTAGCGTCACCTTCATTCTTGAAGATTTTGACTAAGTATTCTGTAACTGTTGTGGATGTACTTGCGGAACATGCCTGACTTTTGAAGCTCTGAAATTCATGTATTCACAAATGTCACACAGAGTTTTCTCATGCCAGTTTCACCTGAGCCTGTAACGATTACAGGGATGAAGTTGAGTTCCCTATATCTCCTATTTTCAGCTCTTGTGCTGTGTCAGCAAACTCAGAAATCTGTTGTAAATGTACTAGACCCCGAAGCTCAATAAACATTACGCCGGTGGCGAGATATACCGATGCTTTTCATTTGATACCCGCTCAGTTGTTTTGCTCTGTTTAGGAAGAGTGATTTTTCGTTAGGGTGTCATCGAAATAAGATATTTTAGATGGCACCAAAATATTTTAGAGGGCAACGAAGCAGGGGGGAGGTGACACGCCGCCCCAACTCGCGATTCAAGGGAACGTCCTACAGAAATTTGGGACTCGATCTAGGTTTTTGCAATTTCTCCCTATTTCCTGCGTGAACCTACGTATATATGTTGTTGAATTGCATCTTCGGCAGCGTTTTTAGAGACGGTCAACGGGCTTAAAATTCACCTACCCTCCCCACCTTCCCCCGTCATTATCACCATTCCAGGGTTCGTTCTCCCCCAAAAAAACAAACTCCTTGGTGACACGCCTGGATAGCCCTCTATCTCCAACAAGGTCTCCGAGGTCATAGTTCTTCCTCACGTCACGGCATTCATTTGCCATGTGGTTCCGTGATAAAAAACGTGGCAATCATGGCCCATAGGCGGGTCCAGGCATTCTGATCCGGAAGGGGGTGATATTCAGACGATAGGGGAAGGGGCAGCGCCTTTGGGCACCAAATCCTATCGCGGGACTGCTGATACTCACATCCATCGGGAGGAGCAGGGGTGGGAAGCGACATTTCAGGGAGCGCCATCGACTTTTCAGGGGATGCCGTGACCACTTCGGTGAACGCCCAGCGTCGATCGGGGTGGGAGTGTTCCCTTGCCCACTCCCTGGATCTATGCCGGAGTTAGATCGGAGGCACTAGAGCCTTCTCTTACCGCTCTTCTTATTTCTCGGAACAGCGGAAAACCAGCATGGTGCACTCTTTATTTTATTACGTCCATGTGTAAAATGATATTGCCTACATTTATTTTACTTAGTCCCTGTGTATTTAGAGGGAGATACCTTTGTTGCTTAGGGAACTTCTTTTGTTGTTTAGATAGCCTCCTTCAGTGGCGAATCCAAGGGGGGCAAAAAGGCATTTGCCCCCCAAACGGAAAAGCTCGGGGCAAAACTATGCTTTTGCCCCCCCAAAGTGATCGACCTCCTTTTTTCCCCGACTCCTTTTTAGTTTATAAGCAAGATTTTGGTGCATCAACTCACAACTTCAAACAGAACCAGTCAATTTCAGTGTAAATATTGGGCCTTGGACTGGAAAAAGTATTTTGAGCCCATATTTTTCAACCCGTGAAGTTTGTTTTGCTTTTCGCCTCAAATACCCAAAATTCTACCGGCAAGTGATATTGTAGTGGAGCTTTCACGGCGTGACGTTTTTTTTTTTTTGCTTTTAAGACTTTTGACTTTGGTTTGCCCCTCCCAAACCGACTGGCTAGATCCACCACTGGCCTTCTTTGTTGTTAAGGGCAAAGACCGCAAAAAGTGGGGGGCAGCCAAACACATGATGCGACAAAAATTTTCATCATCAGGACCAAACTAATTCGGTTAGCGGATATAAGAACGGCTTATACAGATCAGGAAATTTTGAAAAAGGGGGGGCGGCCGGTCTAGAGGTTAAGGGAGCCCTCTTTGTTGTTTAGGGAGCAACAAAGAACCTACTTTGTCAGTTAAAGAACAAATTGCGACTATCAGGGGTCAGAAATATAGATCGTATCGTTTTCGGCAACCAACATGCCACTTTGCTTGGTTTAATCGCAGAGGCGGAATCGTATTCATCCATTGTTCACCGACTCATAGACTGTACGTAGATGGGTAAGAATGGAAATTACTGCAGAAATATGCGCATATAATACTCAGCAGTTTCCAAAACGAGCAAAGTTGTATTCTCGAAAATGGAAGGCACGTTGATCATACGTTCAGGCCAAGACTGGAGGCCTCTTCTCGATTAGGGGGTCCTGGCACTGTGATACAGACCCAATACAAAGTCTAAGGGAGACTCAATCCAGAGGATCTTCATCCCCATCCCCCCACCCCTGGGATCCGCACCCATGATTTAGGGAATAGCGATTTGCTCACGTTATTCATATATGTATGTACGAATTAATCACATTGCTTTGATCTTTAATTTGAGTCCTGAACCGAGGATCAGTGACTGTAAATTGGTCACCAGAGGAAAGCAGAACATCAGATTTATCAGAATCAGTGGTGGATACAAGGGGGCTAGGGCACTCAAGCCCCCAGCCCCCGGAATGTCCGGGGGCCTATAGTTAATACATAGGCGGAGGCTAATCAGATGTAATGCCGGGCGAGGCTCGAGTCCCCTAGCCCCCCTCCCAAATGAAGTCATCGATCCGCCACGGATCAGAACCTCCACGTATAAACGTTACTTGACTGTACCCGCACACTGGGACTTGTTCCACTGCCTCCGCCTGGGCGGTGGCTAGCAGCTCTACTGAGTAGAAAAAGAGCCGAATGTGCTAGGAAAAGACCTAATTGAATTTTGAATTTCTGGGTCCTGTTTGGCTGTTTTTGGATAGTTTGAGCAAAATTATACTCGGCATCCTGTTCTCCACCATTTTTATCAGAAGGTGCTGAGACAGCACCACTGTCTGTAGCCGTGTTATTCTGCCGGCAAAACGCATACTAGCATGCGTTCTGCCGGCAGAATAACACGGCTAATATTACACACACGTGTTGTAAACCCACCAATGACTCAAGCCAAGATCAGAAGGGAAGGGGAGGGGGGGTATGCAATGGCAGCGTACCTAGTTTATCCAAAACAAAGACTTGCGTTGAATGAGTATCTTACTATGTCCGGGGTATATCGAACTTTGAAACAAGCTGCAAACTGCACATCTTTAGTTCTCCCTGTTTTCCCTCCCTGAGCACGCCCCTGCTGACCTGACCTCCACTGCCTCAGGGCAGGGCGCTCAGCCGGGCGCCGACTGGTGACCAGTTGCCGCATAGGTGCGGAGGAGAGAGCGTGGTGGTGGTTCCGGTGGATTTTCAAACAGTCGAGACACGACCCAGAATGAATATCAAGACACAGAACAGTTTAAAACGTAGTTCAGTCTAAACCTAGTTGTTTTGTAAAATCGTCACACAGGAGTTGCAGGAGTTTAAAACAGCTTAGTCCTAGTTGTACTGTGAGACCAATCGTTGCTTACCAACTCAACACACTCAACACATCATCTTGCGGTGCTGAAGCAACAGTGACGTAAACCCTTCTGCACGATCCCTTGGAGGCCTCCAAAATGTCACGCGCCGGCATTCCCACACCAGCCAGCATGATGAGGACCGCTCCGCCTGGGATGTTAGCCCAGGCCCTAGCCAACGCCAGGACCAGGAAGGAGGCGCAGTCGGAGACGCAGGAGGAGCCGGCGACGATGCCAAACCAGACGCCGAAAAGCGTAAGTAATGCGTGGATCGTTGGAACAATGGCTTAGTTCCCATGAGCAGAATGATGCCGATGATGCCAAAATGATGCCTATACTGGCGCCGAAAACAGTAAGTAATGCACGGATCGTTGGAACAATGGCCTAGTTGCCATGGGTAAATAAGATCCGGATGGGACCACTGATCAGGATACTGATAATGGAGTCATTGACTCCTTTACACGCGCATTGATAGGGGTCTGAGCCACCCTCGCATTGACGTGACGGGGGTAGCGGGTATCCCCCCGTGAGGTCTCGAGAACAGCGCGCTAAATGGCCCTAGCAGCTGAAGCGCCCTTAAACTCCAACACACACACACACACACATACACGGTCTCGAGAACAACGCTAGATAACGAAAAAACGGCGAACGGTGTTGGATAGCCCATTCAAATGTATTTAGAAAATATTGTACCCATTTTGTCAGGTCACATTTAGGGTCACTAGAGGTCAAGGCATATCACCATAGGTATAATATGTAGAAGAAGGTTTCAGTCATCACATATGAACTAGTAAATATAGAGCAAAACAGTCAACCATAGGAATCCCCCCAGCAAGCCGAACTGAATGATATATAATATGACCTTGTTAGGTCAAATCAGGTCAAATTTAGGATTTAACCAGACCTGAGGTCATGTCAAGTCAAATCAGGTAAAAATGCAAATAATTAGAACTGCAAGGATGAGGCAAATGGAACGTAAAAATAAACACGATCATCATCCATTACTAAGTTTTTCAGTTAGTCATTTTTCCAATGGAGACGTCGTGGCTCGTACCTGACCTTATGTCATCGATATTAAAAATACCGAAATATATTTTGTGGAACTCGGTGGGCTTATTATGTGATATGAGTTTCAATCGGATAAGTTCACCCAGTTCGGACTTATGCTATCTTAATTTTTTTTAGCTCAGGTCACTTGACCTGTTCTGGTGACCTGACCTGAGATGACCCAAGGCTAAAAAATGTTCTTAAAGTTTTAAACATGATCAGGAGTAGGTATACGAAGCGCGGCAGTGCTACGCAGCGTTGTTTTCTTTCTGTCTCCAAGGTACCCGAGGGGGGTGTACCCCCGTCAATGATCGTGCTAAAGTGTTATTTCACCAGCACTTGAACACACACCGACTGCGCTATAGTGTAGAAGAAATAGTCCTTGATGGAGTTGATTGGTAGTCCGATACGGATCGGCATTTGGCCATGGGGAAGTAATTATACGCTCAGTTGGGCGGGAGGGGGCGGGAGTGCAACAAACACATTTAGTGGAAGGAGGAGGGCGGGCAACGCTGCCTTTTAAGGATTAGCTTTATAGTTCAGGGTAAGCAAGTCGCTCTACGTAGACTCGTAACTGCTTCAGAAACTGAATGTGCACACGGTATGGTTTTGGTGCGACCATTTGCAGACAGGAAATGACTAACGACAAAAAATGTTATTTTGTGATAGGATTGGTTTATGGGGTCCTATGGTTCGGGAGGGAGGGTGCCCAGTTTCTAAAATTGGGTGGGTGACTCGTCCACTGACCTAATTCCTGCCCTCCGCTTTCCATGTCCTTGGGTTTAACACAAAACAATCAATAATGGCCAGGAGCTGAAAGGGAATGTGGCGCCTTGGTATAATTCGAAACTGCGCTGGTTTTAGGGGGCAATCTTCAAATCGGTATTAAAAACAATGGATATAATCTAATTTCAGCTGAAAAAATGCAGTGAAGTTTAATAAGTCGTTTTATTTGATTTTTCCGTGCGAGGGGTAGAAATATGTCCAAATTGCTTGACGTCTATCCAGCCTACGATTTGGTTATGCTTTGCGCCGGATTGAAACTCTTTGATTTTCACCACATATGCATACGGACACAAACCAAGAGCGTTTAGCTGAAAGAGGCTATTATTACGAACCAACATGACAGCGATTTCGGCTGTCTTTATTTACACATATATCAAAAACATGTTTTACGTTTCAAACTTGTCATTGAAGTAAGTTTTACGCATTAATGGTTTTCAGTGCCGAAGGTGCGGTTAGCACGTAGGTTTTAGAGGTCAAGGCATGGGCGGATCCAGGATTTCCTCAAGGGGGGGTGGATGTAAGCCTCTGACGGCCCTTTCAGGGTCGGGCCCGCCATTTTCCCCCATTCAGTGAGTGTAAAATCTTCGCTAACTGAATATTCTTAGTTGCAGGGGCGGATCCAGAACTTCAACATGGGAGGGGGGGGTGGATTTAAGTCTCCGGGTCACTGTTCGTCAGCACGCATTTTTTCTCATTTATTGGGCTAGTTTCCATAGGCAAAATACGCTCGGGATCGGACCGCCGATCAGAATAATAATGAAGTCATTTGCTCCTTCAATGTCTAGCTACACTGCTTGTTTTTGCTTTCATCTTCTTTATTGCTTTTTCATTTTTTGTTTTCCTTTTTTGCTTTTTATCGTTTTGCTTATTGTGTACCTGCTTTACCTACCTTTACCTACCTAACCCCCTCGAAATATTTCCTGGATCCGCCACTTCTGGCACATCTGTGTGCAATTTCCAAATGCCACAATTGCCTTTTTAGCAAACGAAATCATTATCAAAATGGCTTCAATATTTGATAAACGACCCCACACCGCCGCGCACTACCCCAGTCAATATTACAGCATTTTCCCCACGTTCATAAATAGGTAGTAATCATGCAGCGAAAGCACGACATTAAATTCAAACATTTAGACTCAATCTTTTTTCACTTTTTTCGCTTTTTAACTACGTTTTCTCGTTTTAAAAGACTTCATTTTAATGACTTTTTCGCTTTTTAATGATTGATTTCACTTTCTCGTTTTTTTCGTTTTCCGCTGAGTAGCTTGCCTAATGCAATTTCAATGGCGGGAACTTGTTTCAGGTCACTAAAAACGAAAAAGCATCATTTAAAGGTGCGTATTATGGTCAATACTTAACACCCATGGGATGGGGCTCCAAACCACCTTCGCTCTGGTGGGGGGGGGCTGTTCAAACACCCCCTTCGACCTCGTCCTCTATGTGGGATAGCGAAAACACGCGAAAGCTGGTGACTGGCTCATAAAAATTCTTGAAAAAACTGCATCGGTCACTTTTTGGCTCCGGTCAATATTGAGGTCATGACCGGTCAAAGAAGGTGCAATGCAAGAGACGAGTTTGTGGATTCTAGTGTCTGACAGAGTTGAGTGAGAATTATTTTTAGAATATCGCTCCCTTTCGTTACGGCAAATCGATTGATGTAGGAATATTATGACTATACTAGGTCAAAACATATCACCTAAGATCAGGTAAAGGTCACCATCTAACCTAGCATAGCCAATACCTATACATATTAAAGGGGGATACGCGAAAAAATTATTGACTAGACCAAAAGGTCACAAAAGTTGTTTCAAAAGTCCTATTCCCATTTTTGCGAATTCAGCCTGCAAATGCCTTAAAATTGCCCTCAAAGTCAATATTTCTAGACGACTTTACCGGTACACCTCTTATCGATGTAAATGACGTACCCCCGGCTAAGGCTATCAAATTCTCTTAAAAGCCGGTCCCATTTTTCCTAAGCAGTGACTTGAAAGTTCAAAACTATTAAATAAAAAGTTAATTTACAAAAGCTATAGCCAAAAATAATATTAAAACAAAAATATAGGACTTTTAACCCGCGCCCCACCGGGGTCCGCGCCACCTTCGCCCCACCGGGGCCATCGATGGCCCCCCTCTAACTCCGAAAATATGGGCGTTAGCGCAAATCTGCAAAGTGCAATAGAAAGCTCGCGTGAATTCAGTAAGAAATTACTTCACATGTTTTAGTGCTCAGGTCAATGGTTTGACCTCCAGAGGTCAAATTAGGTCAAGATCGGCTATTTTCACTCAAATATCCAATGATTAAGCAAACTGGGCATAACTCTTATGTCATTAGAGCTATTGAGGCCTGGTAAAGTACATTTGATAGCAAATTGCCTGTACTTTTCCGCTATGTGGAACATAAAGACCTCCCGCCAGTGGTTTGACCGCCAGAGGTCACATCGTGACCTAATATGACCTGAGGTCACGAAAGGTCAAAAAGTGACCTTGCCGTATATCAAATGAAAGCCAGTGACAAGGCAAACACGATGGCGTTCGTTTCACCGCTCTAACTCAATTAGGTCAAAAGTTATTGTCAAAATACTGTTTTTGACCTCCGGTGACCTTGGATGACCTTGGAAAAGTCAAAGGGCAAATATGACCCCTGGAATCCGTGAAAGGGTGTCCAAAAACGTTGTTCTGAGCAGTCTGAGTATTTGTAATCATTTTTGTGGCTTTTATATCATGAAATAGCTTTTCCCATGCTTTTCCAATGGGAGAGGTCGCCTCGTGACCTGACCTCAGGGCACGAAATCGAAAAATCCCAGATATACACCTTGTAGACCCTGGAGGGGTCATGAAGTGTAGGAAGTTTCAAATCGATCGACTTTGAAATGTAGCTCTTACAGAGCTCTAAAGTGAAGTGAGGTGACCTTGGTTGACCTCGTCTGGTGACCTGACCTTGGGTGACCCGGGGTAAAAATTTCAGGGATGATGGGAAAATGATGCAGTGAGAGGTAGAGCCCTCAACCGCGGTGCTGCGCCTCGTCGTTTTTCTGCTATCCCGGAAAAACCTTAGGGGGCCATCGATGGCCCCCGGTGGGGCGAGGGTTAAGAAATCACAATTGGCCAGTCAGAACGTACAGCCACCTCATAGGGGGGTCACATGACCTTTCTGACGCAAAAGTTTCGTCATTCTGGGGCTGAAGCAGAAAACGACTCAAGACCCGAGGTACGAAACGGCTGAAGACTTGAGTAATTATATTTTTGCCGTTTTTAGGGCAAGAAAATTCATTTTGTATTTTTGTAGGCTTTGTAAAATTAATTTAAATACAAATACAGGAGAACAGAAATTTTTATTACAAAGAATGCATTACTTTTCAGCTTTAAATAGTTTTCGAAAAGTAAGTGATGGGTGAATGTTTCAGCATTTTATCGGAACTGTTAACCTATGCCAATAATAAGTGAGTGGTCTCCTAAAATTTTTCCGAAGATACAAAAATAGACAGTTTCGTTATCGGGATTTTTTAAATAGCAGGAAACCACAATAATAATTTTTTCGCGTATCTCCCTTTAATCGACTCGCAATAACAGTCTAAACGTAGCTGTTTTAAAATACAAGCTTTATCGTCATTTCTCCAGGTATTGACCCAAATCTGAAAACTTGCTTAAGGAGCCCAGATGACCTCTCAGAGGTCACGGTCCAAAGCTAAAATATGAACCTTTAAAGCTGAAACATGAACCTATAAAGCCGGCCAATGAGACTATGATTTGGGGAATACGAAGGTATACCAAACGTTATCTACAGCATTATAGCAATTTTTCAGCCAACTTAGTTTTCCCTTGCATTTCCAATGGAAAGGTCATGATCTGTACCTGACCCTGGGCCATCGACATGAAAAAATGCCGGAACCAAATTGTGAAGTAGGTGACCCCATTATGTGTCTTAAGTTTCAATTCGATAAATTCACCCATTTCTTACTTATGCCACCTTAATTTTTGGACGTGAGATCACTTAACATGCACTGGTGACCTGACCCGAGATGGCCCAATCTTAATTCTTTGCGAAAAGTTGTCTAATCGATCAAGGAAAAGTTTTGCCAAGAACAGCGGCGCTTCGCACCGCCATTTCTCGTTCCACCGGAAAGACTCGAGAGGGGGTGTTTAAACACCCCGCACCTGCGCGGGGGTAGATGCGTTACGGCCAAAATTGATTTTTCGGTACAAGTTGTGCTCTATCTCAAGAAGATTGAGCAATACAAAGGCCCGTTTCGGAATGATCTCGTCAATAGCTTTCAAATGTTTTATGATTTGGGATGATTATGGAAATCCCGAATATTAATCTCATTATCGAATATCGACATGCTGACATGCTGACATCATCGACATGCTGACATCGTATGCTTCGGGTATCGTCCGGTGGCATATTTCGCTCCCTTACGGTTCACCCCCGGGCACAATCATGGTCACCCCATATGTGGTTGTGTGCCCTCCCGATGCGTGATTGTGTTTTCTATTGCAGCGAGAACATACTACGATTCAATGTAGCGGGCTGGTAAAAATAAGGTTTTTTGTGAAGTAGAGTTTTGAGCACGTTGGTCGTTATACTGCATAATTGTTTCAAGAGTTTTCTGGGTCTCAGACAGTGGCGGATCCAGGGGGGCAAAAAGGCAATTGCCCCCAAACGGAAAAAGCTCGGGGCAAAACTATGTTTTTGCCCCCCCAAGCGATCGACCTCCTTTTTCCTCCGACTCTTTTTTTAGGTTGTAAGCAAGATTTTAGTGCTTCAACTCTCAACTTCAAACAGAATTAGTGAAGTTCAGTGTAAATATTAGGGCTTGGATAGGAAAAAAGCATCTAGTGTCCATACGTTTCACCCCGTGTGGTTTTTTTGGCTTTTCGTCTCCAGTTCCCAAAATCCTACCGAAAAGGCATATTGAAACGCAATTTTTCACTGCGCGATGCTTTTTTTTTTTTTTTTTGCTTTTCGACTTTGGTTTGCCCCTCCCAAACCATCCGGCTAGATCCGCCACTGGTCTCAGATGACTCTGTCTGTACCCTGTTGAATTCGATCATTTACCTATCTTGGCGAGGTTTTTTCACAGTGCCAGTAGTGCAAAAATGTGTTCAGACTATAATGAAAAATGCATTTGTCATCGCGAAGGCGCAAAATTATCCTCTCATAGGCGCCTTTTTCATTAACCCGCGCCCGCCGGCGGTGCTGTTTTTCCTCCTCTCGCCGTTTCAATGCGAATATCTACATCCAACTAACCGTCCCGATGATACTGCTCGGGTAGCTGTTCCATGTCAATTCTGCATCATTCCCGGCAAACAGAAAGTAGATACCTTTTCAACTTTTGCGTAAAGCGAAAGTTTTTGAGATGGTGTTCGCGCTTTCCACTCAGGTCTGGCAGTGGCGGCCCGTGCCGCGGCCCGCTGGGGCCCGCGACAGCCTCTGACACGACCGGGCTCGTCCGCGCAGGCGGCAGGTAGAAGGGTGACAGTGTTCGTGGTTTGGTCAGCTGATAGCGATCGAGGGGACGATAAGGACACGCATGAAAATACGGAACAATGGCCCAGCCAGCATCTCTAACGCTTGCTTCCTGGAAAACGTCCCCAGACGGCATGGCGACAGCGCCAGAGGGCTCGACAACATCAGCAGGGGCTAATGGGGTGAGAGGGGTGGTCTCAGGTCACCCTCCTTGTATCGTGGTTACGCAGGGAGATTTCCACGCCAAACTTGACATTGTGCCAGGTTCACAGCTGGATGTCAAAGGGAAAATTTGCCGTGTAAAAGGGTAGCCAACGGATGGGGATGTAAAAGATCCATTGGTAGGAATGGTGCAATTATCCCTATCCTTTTAGTTCCTTGAATTTTCCTGTAAATTGTATTGAACACTCAGATGATTAAAAAAATGAATGACAAAAAACATACACACCCTCTCTCCATGCATGTCTAGATTATGACATTTCCTTTTATTTAGCTATTTCTAACACCACGTCACACTGTGAAAACTCTGTGTCCGAATCCCCGAAAACATCCATTTCCTATGGATGCCATTTTCTTTTATCTCAGCCAGGTAGAGCGCATGTCAGTACGGCTAGGCTTAGCGAACCGAGGTGCAATCTTTCCGTCAGTATTCAAGACGAGACTATGCACGAACAATCTAAATATGTCAAATTAATTTCCCGAAAATTTATATGTTCACAATGTGTGTAAGCACAATGTAGGGGGCTACGTCAGTTGTTTTTGCTAGGATATATCCGACAAGTGACAAGTGGTTTATGTAGAAGGCATATCAAACGTCAAAAAGTTTCTTTTCCGCTTTTGAAATGGTCCCATATAATTGTTTCGCCGTTGGGGCGCCATCCCACAGCGAATGCATGCTTGCTGGCGCGGCCGCCACTCTCAGCGCTCAGGCACCGGCGCCAGGTGCCGGCACCTCCTGTCTGAGGCTGTACCCGGGACACGGGGCGGCGGCAGCGCCCGCGGGTGGCGGCCGCTGTGGTCGGGATGAAACTGCAAGGTTTGGTTAAAAGGACTAATTTAGGCACACTTGATAGGAATTCATATAGAAACTTATACGAACAAGGTGAAAAAGATTGACAGAGGTGCAGAAACTTGCCAACTCGGCTACTGGGGTTTGTGACACATTTATGAAAATTGAGGTGCATAAATGTGACAAAATAGCGATCGTGACAGTATGGTTCAAAATCAAACAGCATATTTTCGAAATAAGCGATAAATTTAATTTAGCACCTCTGTTCTTCAGTTGCACAGCGTACCATCAGTGATACAATATTGGTACTGTGTTCAGTTTCTACTAAAACGAGGACCCCCGCTGCAGAAAACCCGGAAACCGCTGTCACAGTTGCCAGATTTTAACATGCAGCCCAATGGTGCCGATTGTTAGTAGTTGCCAGAAAGTTGCCGCCTAGATGCCCGAAATGTGACAGTCAATTTTTCGAGAAATACATGATGGTGGGCATATTTAAGGCATTAAAGATAACGCAAATACGTTATCAAGGGTTTCTCCGTCCATTTTGTCAGGCTAAATAATATTTAAAGTTTGAGTCTCTTCGATTTAGCGGTCCCTTTTCTTTGAATTTAGTATAAAGTACGCCTAAAAGCTACTAAGAAAAGTACTAAATGAGTGAAAGAAATAAACATAGCTGGGCAGCAATTCTACCTAAACTACGCAACAGCGACAAGACAAGTTCGTAATGTTTATTTGATGTAGAGCCTGCCAAAAAATGTACACAGGTGGGAAGCCACTTTTTACGGCATATGTTTGGGATATATCTGAGATAAGTGCAGGCTAAAACTGGCTGGAATAAATAGTGCTGCCCATGGCTAATCTAAGATGAATGTAGGCTACTTTGAGACTGATGCACTTTCACATATCAAACTTGGTTTTTCATTCCTTAGCTTGCTTGTGTCTTACCTTATTTGTGCCCTAGATCAAGATTGGTTAGGTAGATTTGGAGCTGGAGGAAGTTGGGAGAGTTGGCGCCAGCAACAGACTGGCAACAACAGTAATTCAGGTGAGATTTCATGATCAAATTATCATGTCAATATTGTACAGATAGCAAATGTGTGCCAATGCAGTCCTCCACAAAGTGTTAAAACACACACTAACGTGCACTGGAGGGGCCTGGTAGACCCCCTTCTCATCTCAGGAAATCACAGAAAATCTCAGAAAGAAAGAGACTTTGAAAAACGCTGGTTGGGGGTGTGTTGCTTACTACCAGTGGTGGTAAGCAACACACAGGACCTGAACTGCATGGAGTTAAAGCAGGACTTTGACTACACTGGATCTTTCTTTCGTATCCAATACCTCTGTAGGTACCTATTAGGCCAATAGACATAATTTTACATCTATGCAGGGTAGTTGCCTCAGAGTTTTTACTGCAAGAAGGAATGAACAGGCAGGTGATAATCAGGTGTTGGGGAAAATTTTAAGCATTTGATCTGTCTATAAAAATGCTACCTAAGGTCCACTTTACCAACACATTTTAGGTAGATCCAAATCCTATGTTGACATTGACATTTTTGTCCCTTTTGTTGATATGTGAGATAGAAGTTCAGTGGGGGGAAGCTGTGATCAGGGTTCCCAATTGTGTGTAGGTGCACGCTCCCATTCATAGATTAGTTCCCAATAATAATTATTTTCATGATAATGGCCACATTTAATCATGGGAAATGTACCATAATTGGAAACACTCCTTCCAAAAATGGAAACTTTTTCAAAAGGGAAATGCATGTCATTGGTGGGAAACTGCAGTCAGAGTTGCCAATAAAAGTTATGACCCCAATACTGGAAACAATGATCCATAATTGGAAATTTTCCTTCCAAAACATAAACATGATCTAAAAATGAAAACACAGTTGAATACTTCCATGCAGTAATGGCTTGGTGCTTGAACCTTGTCTGTTGCAAAAAGTAAGAGACAGGTAGATGACATTCAGCATATTGGAAATAGTATTCAAGTATACAATTATCATTTCCAGCTTTTTGTGACAGAGGAGGCATACGTCACATTGAGTTTGTGACAGCCAGCATACTTTCTGCACCTCTGATGATTGAGGTGTCTTTTGAGACCCTGTAAAGCACATACGACCGCCTACACTTCAAGTTCTCTATCAGTAAACCAGAGGAGGTTTTTCAGCCATGCCGGCAGGGCGCGTAACTCCCGGGGTGCCGGCAGAGCGAGGGTTAATACTAAATACCGCACCCGAATGGTAGTTTGGCTGTCCCCCGAGGCTGCACCCCCGCCCTCGTAGCGAAATCAGTTGGATCCGTTCCTGCCTCGTCTTGGAGTAAAATTGCTAGCCGTAATTGACTCACCCATTACGGCCCCCAAAAATAAGTAACTTTTAAATGAACTCTAAAAATTCGAAAACTAGAACATCCTCTTTACCTCTACTGGTGCTGATGCTGCTAACTTGACGTATGCCTTGAGAAAGCCATTTCCTGTGTTTTTTAACTTTACCGTTTTTTTTGTCCAGAAGCCTGCTTTTCTCGGGAACAAATAAGTATGCGTAAGGGAAAATGTATTTCTAGAAATGCATTAAGGTAAGCTTACCTCTGATCACCAGCTTCACACGATAAATCATTTATGAGGGCGTGAATTGATCCCTTCCATGATGCAACAAATACTACCGATTTTCCAAACCCCAAGTCTAATTTTAATTTTTCAATTGCAACAACTCGCCCTCAGTCGTTTTGTATTATTGCCCACGGTTTCTAAGAATTTGCATCACTAATGTCTTACTGATGGAAAGTGATATTTATTCCTTATTATGACAATAAAGGATATGTTTTCTCTATGAAATTATTTGACTTACATAATATTGTGATATATTGATGTCTTCTAAGCAAAGAACCCCAAACACTGTAGAATTCTTTTTGTCCAAATCCGCACTTACTTCAGAATATGTTTTCATTCGTGGCAGTGTTGTGCAAGGTTAAAGTAGTGGGGCTGCAGACGGCGGGGTTTCTATCTCAATAATTCCTGTCTGTCCAAAAAATGGCTGCATTAGATGTACAAAAGATTGAGGTGAGTTCATGGGAAATATTTGAATTCCTTTTACTGGCTCGGGGCTGGACAGTGGTGGGTGGTATAGCCCATTTTTGTGATTGTGCATACGCCATCTGTCTTGTACCTAGAAAGTTGAACCGGCCTCCTTTCCAACAACCAGAAGTATTTGTCTCTAGTGCGTTTGCTATTTTTCATTATGTCTAGAATCCAGTTAGCCTTAATTCTGAAATATCAGAGCTTTGTTTGCACAAGTATCATATAGCTTGTGAAATACGAAAAGCTAGTAATATGCGCCGCGAATGCCACGTGACATTGCACGAGTCGTCTCAAAGAGAAAGTTCTAGTAAAGGAAAAGGATGTAATGAAATCATGGTGGTCATGGTTTCTATAGATATTTCAAATATTTTGTTGCGTTTTGTGTCAAATCCTTATGTGCAAAATTGGTCTTAACTTTGATGTTGTTTATGTGGGTGTGAGCCATTCTGAATGAGATCCTTGCTGGGAATAACTATGATATAGTTATGGTGGCACCTTTGACAGCTTCTGGATGTAGATTATGCTTAAGGAAATTTTTTGCTGGTTTGGGTAATAGCAAGGATTTATAATCAATTCTTTAACATGAAAATGACATATCATGCCCAAACCTGTTCTCACCTCTACCCATTAGTACATTAATTCAAGGTACACTGTTATAATAAAAGTTTTTAAAGAGTATTTTTAAGCCTTGCTTTTGTTTTCACAGCTCTGTCCAGAGGAAAATTATGCACAACATTGAACAGAATGATGCCCTCAAGACGTCAGATACTTATCTTGCCAGAATTGGAGAAACAATATGAACATTTTTCCCTTAAGAGCTGTCATCTGCTGGAGGTCTTGTAGGGAATAAATATCATATAGTCATTGTAGAGAATGTAAGGCAAATTACTTATTGTCAAATCAGGACAGTGCACAAGGGACACTAGCAAACTTCAGGCGAGGTTTTGAGAGGCAGAGGCTAAAGTGCCACTGGGAGGTTAGGAGAGTCAATTAAAACATATTTTATATAAATGTTAGTTTTTTATCCAGACTTGCTGATACATGAATTGTTTTATTTGAAATGTTTCATGTTTTACATGAGAACAGATTAAAACACAACAATAGAAATTTTTGTGATGCTATTATTTAACCACATAATATAACACCTGCCACAATGGGTCTCTGAGCCATCTTTGGCATGGTAGGGGGTGTTCAAGCATCCCCCCAACTTGGTTCCTATGCAGGATAGAAAAACACAAATACTGGTTGAAAGCTCATTAACCCTATTTCCAACAGGGGGCAGATTCTGCCCACCCCTCAGGTTTTTCCTTGGTATCTCTGTAACGGTTCCAGATAGGCTCTTGCAATTTTGTGACTTCTCTTAAAACCAAATAGCGTGTGTTCCCTGAAAATTTTGAAAATATATATGTGCCAGGGGCAGAGCTATGACTTGCTAATTTGGGGGTTTTATCCAGAAGCTGAGCATTGTCACCAGTGTTGCTTTGTCCTAAAATTAAGCTATCTGTTATGAATTGGGGGCAGTTGTAATGTTTGAATGCCATTACTGATGTTTAGGATGACACTTGACATGGATTTGATATAATTTTGCCCATAGGTAGTTCCAGAAGCTCAAAATGGGGGGTTTAGAAAGTTCTCCATCCAACCTCTTCCAAGGTGAATAGATTGCATACAGAATGTTGGGGAGGGGTAAAGCCAATAATGCATTGATCCCATATGTGTATTATGTGATGACAGCAAATCATAGGTGTGATCAGGTCCCGTAATTAGGGGGTTCACTCCAGGGATGCAGAGCCGGAGCCGGTCGGAGCCAACCATTCTGCCCGGAGCTGGAGCTGCCGAAACACTTTAGATCGGAGCCGGAGCCGTCAGAAAGGGTCCGGCTCCCAAAGAGCTCTAAAATTATCAAAAATCAAACTTGAAATGGTCACATTTTACCTTGTGAGATGTTGCATGGAAACACAAGTATTTACCTGAAATATTACATTTTCCTCAATATGTTATGTATATCGAGATTAGTGGAATTTTGCAGCTAGGGTATTCTGTAGACGGTCTCACTCTCGGGCAGGGGATGCGCTCCTGGCCATTTAGAAGGCAGAAATTGGCAAGAAATGAAAACATAGGCGGAAACTGGCTGACCAATGAGAGGGGGGCAAGAAAGGAATTTTCCCCCAAGCCGCCCAATTTTTGCCGATTTTTGCCGATTTTCTTTAAAAAATCATATATTTTTCACGATTTACCCCATACCGTCGGCCTGCATCCGCCCCTGTTGGCAGATGCAGGGGGAGGCCATTCTGGCCATGGCTCCCCCAAAGCCCTGGAAGTGGGGCCAGACTATCTTTTGGCCCTCCCAAGGCCGAATAATTTTTTTGAAAAAGGTGTTTACGCTAGAATAACCTGCCCCACTAGTCTGTCTTGCAATAAAATCTTTGCTCCCACATTCCCCCCCAGGAGAGCCATTATGTAGGTACTCGGAGAAGCAGTTTATACTAGGTCTGTCGACAACCGAAATCGCACGTCCCGTCCCCTCCCCCCCCCGAAAGGGGGAGAGGCAGATTTGGGTTTGCCCCCCCCCAACTTGGTTCTGCGTAAGCCCTTGATTATGAAAGTGTATGGTTTCTTGTTTCTTAAATTATTCTCCAAACATTTATCTATCCAAAAACCCAAGTTTCATTGCAACGGTGCCTTAAACCTACCCATCACATCCGTTAGGAAATCAACATCCCGAATTTACCGTCCATTCTGGACGGCGAGTTGACACGCACATGGTTGCAGTGACGTCATCAGCGATGCCGTAGCAACGGTCGTGTAAATAGTGTTGTCATGTTTTGCGATGAAGCTACTGCTTACTGATCTCAGGTCCAGACTAAGAGCAGACATATTGGAGGCAATGTTGCTTGCTCCGCTCCAACCGCGATTGGGTGGTGTAGTGAGCGAACCAGCTGGCTGGGCCCTGGGCAGTAGGGTGGCTGGTTTCGATTTTTCTCGAAAAAGAATTAGGCCATCAGCCTGTCTGATGTGTTTTTGGCGGGAATATTCCACGTGGAATCCCGGGAAAAGTTTCAAAGAACGGCTGTGACGTCACTGTTCCTGGAATTCCAGACTTGAATATTTCAAAGAACGCACCCCTTGTCAAGGATAAGCTGTGTGGATTACGGTGGCACTTTACGGCGCCGTTTTTTATGCTTCCGGAAAAACCCGAGAAGGTGTTCAACACCCCTCCCGCACTGGGGCGAGGGTTAAGACAGGTTTTTGAAGAATGGCTGGCTGATATTGACAGACCTGGTCATATGCTTCTGCATTTGTTTTCTGCTGCTGCTTGGATATGATTGTTTTAGTATGATTGTCTTAGTATGATTGTCTTAGTATGATTGTTTTAGTATGATTGTTCTTAGTATGATTGTTTTAGTATGATTGTTTTAGTATGATATTGTTTGTACTCTTGCACATGGTCAGAGATGCCTGTGGCTTTTTAACTTTTCAACTTTCTGTTGAACAATTTTCTAACTTCTCTTTGGAAAAATTTATGTGATCCAATTGCAAAATTAGAGATCTATTAAGATCATATCAGTTTTATGATTGAATGTTTTTTTCTGGGCTGGTCCCTAGGTCTCTGTATTGATCTCATGAGGTCAATAAACGCTCAGTCAAATTCATGCAGAGGAAATGAGATAAGAACATAAAAACAGTGTCTTCCTTACCTGGCCCTATCTCATGAAAAGTGTGGAAATGCGAATATTTTACACCACGTTCATTTGTAAATTTAGGTCTTATACAGAATCATGCTTCATAAAGAGGCGACTTTTCTCACGAAAGCGGCGTAGAAGTGGAATTTAGCGTAAATTATGCTTAATAGGAGATATTGTATTACTTAAATATATGAGAGACTGCTATTCTACAAATTGAGTCAATAAGTATCTTGAAATTAATTGATTGTAAGAAAGTATCTGACTGATTTGCATCTGTCCAGTTTGTTATTTGTCACAGTGCCCTGGGAATGACCTTGGACCCTAAAGAAAGATGATAAAACAGAATACAGTAAAAGCGCTAAAAAAGGCTTCCACCCGTCGGACAAAAAAGAAGAAGCTAAAATCAATGACGAAGACAGCCTAAAAAGGCAAAGGATACCAAAGTCCAGAAACTGTAACATCTAAACCCTAAAAACCCAAACAATCTAAGACATGGTAAAGGGCGTGGTATGAGGCAATCGCAACGTTTCGGCCATTGACCGTCGTCAGGCGAGGAGTGTAAGACGGTGGTGGCTAGAGGCCTGGGGTAAACTTCGGCTGAAAAGGCAAACTCAGCAAAAGCATCACTGACACAGGCACGCCTCCGTTCGCCGGTAATGATACGCGCGGAAAAGGTTATCGTCTTTACTGAGCACTGCAGCTTCCGTATACACTGATAGAGTAAAACAGTGCGGTACCGCTGAATCAGTAGTGTCTCGACATTCTTTACGAAACTGCCATCTCAGTTCAAAACCCATTATAAAGTTGGGAAACTCCCTTAAAGGGAATGTGGCACCTTGGTCAAATCCTGTAATTCAGTGTTATTAGGCGTACTTTTAGTCAAAAATAATGAAGCCACTCACGATTTCTCTGAAAAAATGTAGAATAAGCTCAATATTTGGTTTTTAAAAATACTTCTTTAGAAAAAGAAATAAATATCAGCCTGTGGATGATGTCACGATCTGGTAACCACTACCATACTTGAAACGCTTCAAGGGCTTCGATTGGCTGCGATTGGCTGATGCTCATCGTGACGTCAGCATATGTCGTCACCAGTAGCTCACAACAATGGCCGCCGGGGACGGGGGGCTGAGGGGGCTGGTGTCAATGGTGTCAAGTAGGTTTTAGCTTTTTTCTACGGAAATATCGAGTTCCAAGACAAATGAAATATGGAGTACCGGGTTTTCCGACCTGCTTTACAACTTGGCTATCTCAGTTAAAATCACGTTGTGAAGGTGCCACATTCCCTTTAAAAGGGAGTGTGGTACAATTTTAACCCGGGATCGTTTGTCTAGTCTTTTTATTGAAAATGACGAATTTGCCCTTATTTCTACTTAAAAAATTTTTAATACGCATCATATTTCCTGTTATTTAATTTGATTTTGTAAGAGAAAGAATAACATATCATGCTGCCATATAGAATAAACTTGGTGGGCTGGCTGTGCTATAAAATTATACGAATGTAAAAGGGGTGCCTTTTTAGCCTAAATAGGCTATAACTAGGACCAAAAGTGAGCGTAGTATTGTTATTTTCCTTTCATATATTATAAAACTTCTTTTACGTTTGAAACCGGACATTTAACCAAGTTATACGCATTTTTCGTCGCAAGTACCCAGGCCACTCTTAGCACGTAGGTTTTAAAATAGATCCAAGCAAAAAAATTTTCCGTGCAGCACCATGCGGGGCTTGAGTAAGAAGTCACTTTCCCAAGTTCATCTTGTAACACGTGACCACCGGGGAGGAAGGGGTCGGTAGGCGGTGAATTTTTACTTTCTCTGCAAACGGTAAGTTCTTGGGCAAATCGAATTTTGATACTCGGCGCGGCCTACGTGGCATCAAAACACATGATGAAGGTGCCACATTCTCCTTAACTAGTGCAGATTTGGGAGGAAAGATATGATTGTCCAAAATGCTCCAGTCATGATTAAAATGCTTACCTCGTCCAAAAGTGTTCACTACATATATTCCAGGACTTTTCATATCGATGACCTAAGGTCAAGTACGTATCATGATCTCTCCATTGGAAATGCGTGGGGAAAAGGAAATTGGGCTGTATTTGTGTAAATACAGCTTAGAATATTTTCATATTCTCCAAATCGTAGTATTCTGGGCCCCTTTCCAGATTAATGTTTCAATTTTTGACCTGCGACCTCTGAGAGGTCATCTCGGGATATTTAAGCAGTTTTCAGACTTAGGTCAATAACTTTGCATGGAATGATGATATAGCTTTTATTTTTTGGCTTTTATAGCATTGCGTTTGGATTGTTATTTCGAGCCGATTGATATGCATATTGACTATGCTAGGTTAAAAAGTGACCTTGACCTGACCAGAGGTCAGGCCATTTTTGTGTTTTGACCTAGTTTGGTCATACTATACATCATTAGATTTGCCGTGACGAGAGGAAGGGAATGGAACCTTAAAAATGATTCTAAATCAATTCTGTCAGACTCTAGAGCCCAAAAAAAACTATACTCAAAATCCCGCTTTCTTCGACCTGTCATGACCTCAATATTGACCTGAGCTCAAGAGTGACTGATATAATTTATTCATGAATTTTTACGAGCGATCTACCAGCGTTCGCGTTTTTTCGCCATCACTAATAGGGGCCAAATTCGAGAGGGGGTGTTCAAACACCTCCCCCCACCAGGGCGAAGGTGGCTAGGAGACCCACCGGGGCGCGGGTTAACTGGTAATTAGTCATGGCATACGGCACAAAGGAAGGCCCCGTGCTTCTGAGAGAAAGGAAGTTAAAAGTTGATAAATAGACGGAGGCTTTAGGAGACGAATCTAACCTAGGACTAGAAAGATCAATAATACTCTGATCCCATCGTAAAATTATAATGATAAACCATAAGATACGCATTTGCAATAATTGGTAAGAGTTCATAATGCATAATCATCTGACATATTTTAAGCAACAATATTTTACAACCTTGGAGTTTCACGATTCCTTTTGGATTTGTGTCAGGGAATTTAAACACTCTTTCAAGATATTAAACTTTTTTTGGTTATAAAGATAATACCTTTGAAGATAACTTTCTGGGAGTTAAAGGGATAACCAGTAAACAATATGGCAATTGAATCACCTCTTGATCAGTGATAGCAGGGTTCTTTGAAGCCTGAGATGTAAGTGTTTTCTTGCTATGCCCACCATACCCAAGAAAGGGAAAGGGTTAAGGTCCAAAGCTTCTAGAATGTGAAGTGAGAAGGAATTGTCTGAAACTCGTTGGTGAAAATTTGCTGATTGTTCTCATTTAGTAGGTGCAGTAGAACATCGGCAAGAATTATTCCACCACACGATTTTTTTATAAAAGTCATTCGCGCTTCTTTTTACTCGTTTTTAGTATTTGAACTATTTTTCGTGAGATGTTTCACAGCCGGCTTGTCTGAGATGCAAAATGAAATTTTACCAGCAGTGTAAATGCTACCATTCTTCCCCCGGTTCGCCAGGTACCGGAGGAGATGACAGACGAGAAGTTGGCATCTCTACCTCCAGAACTGCTTATTAAGCACCCGCTCCACAACGCCTGGACCCTCTGGTACTTCGAGAACGACAAGTCCAGGACGTGGGAGCAAAACCAGGTGGAAATCATCACCGTCACAACCGTGGAGGATTTCTGGTCGTAAGTACGCTGAGATCATCGCCGTCACAACCGTGGAGGATTTCTGGTCGTAAGTACGCTGAGATCATCGCCGTCACAACCGTGGAGGATTTCTGGTCGTAAGTACACTAGATTATTACCGTCACAACCGTGGAGGATTTCTGGTCGTAAGTACGCTGTGATCATTACCGTCACAACCGTGGAGGATTTCTGGTCGTAAGTACGCTGTAATCATTGCCGTCACAACCGTGGAGGATTTCTGGTCGTAAGTACGCTGTGATCATTACCGTCACAACCGTGGAGGATTTCTGGTCGTAAGTACGCTGTAATCATTGCCGTCACAACCGTGGAGGATTTCTGGTCGTAAGTACGCTGTGATCATCACTGTCACAACCGTGGACGATTTCTGGTCGTAAGTACGCTGTGATCATTACCGTCACAACCGTGGAGGATTTCTGGTCGTAAGTACGCTGTGATCACCGTCACGACCGTGGAGGATTTCTGGTCGCATGTACGCTGTGGCGTTAAAATCGGAGAGCTAGTTTTGGTGTAAAGATGTAGAAAGGGGGACCGAAAGCGCCGGTATGTTTTTAGTGTTAGCTGTTTTTCGGAAGACGTGCTTTTGCCGCCTGTGCTTTAAATGGTACTGTTCATCTGCTTCCGAGACGGCAATCTCTTATCGCACATGGTGTTCTTTCAAGCCAACAACATCGTCAGGTTTGATTGTGCCACAAGGACTGGAAAGACTGAAACTGTTGGTGGAAGTGTCCTTTCTCATTACTTACCATTACTTACTAACACTCCCCCTCCTCCTGCTCCTCCGCAAAGTATTTAAAAGAGTCCGAACAACACGAAAAGACTAGGTAACGCTTAATTTCAAAACATGTTTATACTTGGCTTCGGTCTACGAGACTCATCTGTTTTGTATTTGTTTGGAAATCCAAACAAATACAAAATCCTTACTCGTATTACAAAATACCTCCTTCAATCCTGTGTCATGATATAAAATTGGAAACTTCACATGTGTGCGACTTGGGCGAGTAATCATTTTCCCCTTATTTCTAAGGAACATTTGGGACAATACAAATCTAAACGTCTAGATCGCCCCAGTCTTGACCAATTTTTTCCTTGCTTACCAGCCAATATCCTTATCTATTCGGCAGTACCTGCGACTACGTTTAGACAGTGTTACCGTGACCTAGGCTCCATAGCCAAATTACAATGCGCTTCGGATCGCCAATCCACTCCATCAAGGGCTATTTTCCCAGCACTATAGCGCTATCCGTGCCAAAGTGCTGGTGAAATAGCGCAAAAGGGAAGTCAAAAGGAAGTTGAAAAGGATAGGAACGGGTCCATTGTTATCCTGATCGGCGGTCCGATCTGGATCGTATTTTCCCCGTGAAAACTAAGCCTCTGTCTCTATTCTCCAGCACCTAACGGGTGGGCACTATGGAAGGGAATTTTTTCCATCTCAGCTCACGTAGATGGTGCTTGGGTGACAAACAAATTTCATTCAGTCTCTTGTGCTATATTGCAATCGGTTTCATATGAGCTCAGTGAATGAGTGGCTCCACGCTCATCCGCGCTGCTATGCGCACGCGCTCCGGGAGCGTTATCATCATTTTGCGCGGCACCTCCGGGTCGATGTTTCTCATCACCCGCTGGATTCTTCTGATCAGCTGCTCCTCGTTCTTTCCTTGCCACCCTCCATGATACACTTGCTGTTTAATTATGCCCCAAAAATATTCGATGGGTCGGATTTGTGGTGCGCAGGGGGATTTTCTTCACGGGGCACAACTGGCACCCCTTCTTCCCTCAAGAGGGAAAGTGTTTCCCTCGCGTAGTGGGCGCTTGCCAGGTCAGGTCAGAAGATCATATGGTCTGGGTACTTTTCTTCCAGAAAAGGCAACAATCCTCTGCGGATGCGGCGCTCGCGGTACACCGCACCACCGACACTCTCCTTGCTGGAAGTAATGACAGGCTTCGACACCCCTCGCGGGCTTATAGCGACCCACACCATAACCTTCTTCGGGTACTTTCCCTCCGGGCGGTATTTGATGTGAGGAGGAACGTCGCCGCCAGCTTCTGTGTAAAATCCTGCATTTCCAGGCATACTACTGCCTGTAAACGTAAAGTAAGATCCGTCATCCATGACTACTTCTGTGAGGCACGACTTATTAAAGGTGTTCCGACTTAAAGTCCGAATAAGGGCTTTTTAGCGGTCTTCTGTTTGTCTGTTACCAGGGGTGCCTTCTGTCTTTTTTATACTTAACTCCAGATTCAAAGATAATTTTGCGGACGTATGTTCTGGAAATTCCGAATTTTCTTGCCATGAAACGCTGTGAGATGCCAATTTTGTTCTTTGCGGCCTTGATGAGGTGATTCTTTCTAACGTTTGTAGATGTATATGAGGTCCAAAATATGGCTTTCAGCCCCAATACAAGGACACAGCACACAAGGAGCACACACTTCGTAAACCACACAATATTTACAAACATGACCGTTGTAGATAACAATTTAAAAAATGCGCAGTTCATTTAGCCATCCTCTTCCCAAATGCCCACCAACATAACTTAGCTCTCTCCATCCCACTGTCCATGCTTCACCCCTCTGAAGCAAAACTACGGCTCCGTTCGCACCCTGGGAGTTCTAGCATATCACGGTTTGTCATTTTTGTAGCCGTTCTGCCTTTCCCGGTGTGGTTGAGGTCTCCACGTTCTGCCAATCGGTCTATTAAACGGTAGATGGTTGTCTTGGGCACTTGATGCCTTTAAAGTGGGCCACGATGTCACACTTTTTCATGTCCGAGTTTTTCTACAAGAACTTCGCCACCATTTCTCTGAAATCATGTTTTTTAGTTGGCGACATCTTGAGAACAGAAAGAACAAAAGGCTTGATTTGTCTCGGTTCATCTTACAACAGTAGGTATAACTCACGCGCAAAAATTCATAGAAATCCATGGACAGGTTTTTGATTTATTAGGAGCCAAAGAAATTCCCATTTCATAGTGCCCACCTGTTACAACTACATCGAGACGGAGTTAACATGTCTCTGTTCCCCAGCACCTACAACTACATAGAGACGGCGTTAACCTGTCTCTATTCCCCAGCACCTACAACTACATCGAGACGACGTTAACCTGTCTCTGTTCCCCAGCACCTACAACTACATAGAGACAGCGTTAACCTGTCTCTATTCCCCAGCACCTACAACTACATAGTAAAGACGGCGTTAACCTGTCTCTATTCCCCAGCACCTACAACTACATAGAGACAGCGTTAACCTGTCTCTATTCCCCAGCACCTACAACTACATCGAGACGACGTCTAACCTGTCTCTATTCCCCAGCACCTACAACTACATAGAGACAGCGTTAACCTGTCTCTGTTCCCCAGCACCTACAACTACATCGAGACGACGTCTAACCTGTCTCTATTCCCCAGCACCTACAACTACATCGAGACGGCGTCGAACCTGAAGCACGGCACCGACTACTCGCTCTTCAAGCAGGGCATCCGCCCGATGTGGGAGGATCTGCGAAACAGAAACGGAGGCCGCTGGCTCATCTCGCTCGACCGCGGCCAGAAACAACGGCTCGATCTCTACTGGCTGGATGTGGTGAGTGGTTTACTGGCTCCATTTAGTGGCTCTGTTAGATCCTCAATACATATAATAGCTCGAAAGAGACAGGTAGGGGAGGGAGAGTTTGGCGGCAGCAGAAGGTACAGCTGACACTATCCTGGGACAAGATGAGAAATCCGTATGCAGCATACTCAAACAGACTACTCCAGGTACTGTAATGGCCCGCGCTCACATCCACCCAACGACGTGCCGTTCATCCGCCCGCCGCCCGCCCCGAGCGGGTGATGGTGATGGTATTGGTGTGATATGGTGATTGGTGTGATATGGTGATTAGTGTGATATGGTATTGGTGTGATATGGTATTGGTGGATGTGGTATTGGTGTAATATGGTGATTGGTGAGTGGTGTACTGGTTCTCTGTGTTGTGTGGTGTATTGGCTTGATGTATTGAGTGGTCTACTGCCTCGCTGGGGTGACGACGCTATTGGTGCGATGTGGTGGGTTGTTTACTGGCTCGCTGTGTTGAGTGACCTCATGGCTCGATATTGTGGTGACTTTATTGGTGTGATATGGGGATAAGTGAGTGCTCTACTGGCTCGATGTGGTCAGTGGTTTTTTTACAGTGTTCTGAAATTGGAAATTTAATGTGGAAACTTACCTTTTCAGTTTTTTTTTGCCGCAGTTGGAAATGGAATCGAAGAGTAGATAGCTATTTTCATTTGATAAACGTTAGTGGATAGGTCCCAAAGAAACTGCAGTACATGTGACGTTTTGAAACTTTGCTTGAAAAATGCATGACAACGAATTTTGAGCATATAATATAGTTTTCCTTCTACCTGTCTTGGGATTTAGGCCTCTCTCTGCACTTTGCGTGAAGACAATTTCAGGGCCATGGTCTTCTCTGCCGTCCCATGGAAGAAATTTAAGTCATTTTTATATATTTTTAGGTTTTTGTATCATTCTATGCAGAAAGGCAGGCTGTATCTAATTATGAAATTATGTAACGAAAGTCCCTCAAAATTTTTAGGTATATCGTCTTTTCAAAATCGCTCCCAGAACCCTGCTAATGTTCAGCAGAACTGAAAAACACTCGTGTAAAATATTCCGAATTTGACATGGAGTTTTCTTCCGTTGGTCGACTCGACTGATTCGCTGTCGCGCGTGCTCCTCTGGTTCTATACCATAGAGGGTGCCGAGACGTGATGGAGGAATGGGCCCCTCGTGCCCCCCTGAGCCTGCCTGTTATCTGAGAGGCCAACAGACTGTCGGTTTGGTTCCTTTACGTCACTCGTGTTTAGGAAGTGCACAGATAGTGCAGGTCAGAGGACACACGGAGTTGATAAGTTATCCAGCCTATGAGAAGATTTGGACTGCATGGTTAGACCACAGCAACCACAGAATGTGAAGTTTAGATTTATATTAAAGATTGGTCATCATAGATAATAGCCAAACGGTTCGAGGTTTAAATGTGAACCAGAATTGCTGGTGTCAATAATAATGGTTATGCTTGGTCGTTTATAGTATTTTCAGGTGTCTGAACTCAATGTATCTGGTGACATTCTTTTTGCCACTGAAGAAGGGGCTCTGACCTGGAAACCTTAGGCTATTTTATTCATAATAAACATTCTCTAATATGAAATCAAACTTCACATGCTATTTGACTGTGGTCGAACCATATCCAGCCTCTGTGGACTGGCACATAAACAGGCGCCCTGAGCACCGGCTAAATGGAGGTAACGAGTGGTAAACACCGTCGCGGCGTGATAACCCATTTTATGGACTCTTGTTCGTTATGTGGACGCTAAGCCGTGAAGTTGTCTACTCCGCTTTTAACGGCATCGTAACATTTAAAAAAAGTGTTGCCTAATTGTCTCCATGTGCAGCCACAGTGGCCGTGGCTTGTCGTGTTTTTCCAATCTTTAAAACGGCACTAACCTCAATACCTACGTTAATATTGGCATTGCTAAATGTACGGAGAAAGGACGACATCTCCTAGTGAGAAGGCAGAGGACTTAACAACACGTCGAATGATTTTACTACTTGAAGCAGTGTTACCGAGTCACCTGGCGGCTTCAGTTAGGAGGTCATCGCCTCTTCAAGGCACCCGAACAACCAGTTTCGCTTCCAGCCAGCGTGACTGTCGGTCCAGAACACCCGATCACGCGGCCACGTTTGTGTGATCAATCAAACGAAGGGTTTTGGACGTGAGGCCGGGCCATCGACCATCTGGGTGTAAAAATCAGCTGGTGCTGGGAAGAAAGTTCTGCAGAGGCGGATACAAGGCTGCCGGTGGGAGGGCGCGTCATATTGGCCAGAGGTGTTACAGTTTCTATTTGTGTTACCTATTACAGGGGCGCCAAATTGTTTCGTAGGGCATTACTATTGCATTCAGGGGAGAGTGACGTTCAGTGAGCGCCAAGCGGTGTGGCCGCTTCTTGCCCCCTAGATCTGCTTCAATGCTGAGTGTGGGAAGGAAGCAGGTGTTCTGTGTTTGTAGATGCAGCTTTCAACCGCTAACTATGTATTGCACTGGACAGGTGTAGTGCGAATATTGCGCTAGATTGGTCTTGTGTCGCCACTTATAGATCTCCTTTCTGCTCTCGGTGTTTTAAAGTCATCGTGTTGATCGCCAATCGAAATGCTGATGATGGAAGATTTGATTTCTCGGTACCAGAGGCTCTGATAAATCTCGCGCGCTGATCTGTGCCTTTGTTTCAACACAGGAGCAAGGTAGACAAAGCTTGCGATTGGACAAATTTTAATGTTCTTGAGGGAGTGGTATTTTTAGATCAATGCCTGCATTTAATTTTTACTGGTATTGAAATAGATGACACTAAGGCTGTTGTCACGTATTTCTTCAGCGGGAGGGGGATGGATGGATGGATGGATGGATGGATGGATGGATGGATGGATGGATGGATGGATGGATGGATGGATGGATGGATGGATGGATGGATGGATGGATGGATGGATGGATGGATGGATGGATGGATGGATGGATGGATGGATGGATGGATGGATGGATGGATGGATGGATGGATGGATGGATGGATGGATGGATGGATGGGTGGGTGAGTGGGTGGGTGGATGGGAGAGTGAGTGAGTGAGTGAGTGAGTGAGTGAGTGAGTGAGTGAGTGAGTGAGTGAGTGAGTGAGTGAGTGAGTGAGTGAGTGATTGGGTCGTTGGGTCAGGTCTAGCGATGTAAGCCTATGAAAGGTGTTATTTTCTTTTTCTGTTTATTCCGTTTTCTTTTCTCTAACACATTTCTTATTTTGTTCAGTGAATGAGATTGAGTCAGACGCCGGTGACGAGCGCAGTGTATTTTGTGTGCTGAACAGATCCGTAGTCAAGTGAAATTTTTCAGTGGACAAGGTATATACGGGCCTGTCTCCTCGAATCTTGGATATTGAATGCTCTTAGATTATATATTCGGGCACAGCCGTTTCGTCAGAATCAGATACGTGAAATTATCAGTCTTAGTGTAGCTAGACCTCGAATTGAGAGCTCAATTGTTGAGCTCCCGATCAAACTCGTACACGCAATCAAGCACGTGAAATGTGTGTGATTTGGCTCGTCTAGTGTATGATTTAAAACGTGCAATGCGTATTTGAACGCGGGGCACACGCTTGCTCAGTTCGCAGGTCTCTTTGATGCACCACGATACTTGTGGGAGCCGTGTGCTCTTACCGGTCATCACCCGGTCGCACTTTGTCTAATACCCGAGTGTAGCGTGCTAATTAAATGATTGTAATGCGTATTTGAAAGGAACAGAACACCGTGGATATTCCCGTGAGGGCTAAACGCACCGTTTTTATATTATCCGTTCTTCCCAAAGTGGGAGCTTTATATACATGCTTACCTGTTATTGCTTGAAGACATGGGTGGTGATTCCGGGTGGTTGGGGGGGGGTCAGAACCCCTCTGGATTTTGGGTGTCTCATAGGCTTTGTATAGGGCATTCATTACCAGACCAGCGTTAACCCATCCCTCCCCCCTCCCGGGGTTGAGAAGTGATCGCCAGCCTTGTCTGAGGCCGTTAGTGGCAAGTGAAGCCGTGCAGCTTCGCCGTCCCTGACTGACCCAGCCCCCCTCCAACAGCAAGCGCAGGTCACCGGATGTGACGTCACACCTCATAGCATATAACATGGGAAAATTAAATCATTAAATACCCAATTTTTTCCAAAAAGAGCCCCAGAATCGACGAAAAAATGCTTATTTATTGCATTTGGGGTAAACTTGATTACCATGTATTCTCACAAATCCGTAAGCGGACAGTGCCATTAGCAGCAGTTTGACCTCAGCCCAACGGTGAAAGAATCCCTCCACGACCATCTGACGTCACTCGGGCGTGGAGAAATCCCTCTTGAACGTACCTTTAAATAAATGTACCTTGTGGCTGACCAGCTGTCGGCCGTCGTCAGATGCTGCTGATGATCGGAGAGAGGTTCGGAGAGGCTGGAGAGACAGTCTGCGGCGCCGTCGTCAACATTCGCAACAAGGGAGACAAGATTGGTATCTGGACCGGCGACGCCAAACGCGCCGAGGACTGCGTCAAAATCGGGTCGGTGGTGTCAAAATTGGCTCAGTGGTGTCAGAATCGGGTCAGTGGTGTTAGCTAGGGCGTCAAAATCGGGTCAGGGGCGTCAAAATATGGTTAGTGGTGTCAATATAGGTCAGTGGTGTCAAAATATGGTCAGTGGCGTCAAAATTGGGTCAGTGGTGTCAAAATCGGGTCAGTGAGTCAAAATCGGGTCAGTGGTGTCAAAATCTGGTCAGTGGTGTCAGAATCGGGTCAGTGGTGTCAGAATCGGGTCAGTGAGTCAAAATCGGGTCAGTGGTGGTCAGAACCGGGTCAGTGGTGTTAGCTAGGGCGACAAGATCGTCTCGTGATGTCAACTTTGAGTCAGTAGCATCAATGTTGGGCTATTAGGATCAAAATCAGGATAGTATGTCAACATCGGGTCAGTGGTGTTAGCAAGGGCTAATTGACTTTGGTGCTACTGACCCAAAGTCAGTAGCATCAAAATCGGGTAAGTGGTCTGAAAATTTGGGCAGTGGCGTCAAAATGGGGTCAGTAGTGTTGATATGGGGTCAGTGGAATCAAATTTATGCACTCTGCACAATAATTTTGACCAGGATGATGGAGGATTGGACTAAAAGCTCAGTTGCTTCGAAATTGAGTCGGTAGTGTCTCAAAAGGGGTCAGCTGGGCTAACCTTGGGTATAATGCGTCAAAATTTGTGCTAGTAATGTAGATAACGAGATTCACCTTCGTTAAAGGATACCACAACATGTGAGTAGCACGGCTATTGGACCAGTGACGTCGAAACTGTGCCTGGACATTCGGTGACCGCCCGGGACGGTGCTATGGAGGGTCAGCTGCTGGTTTTCGAGTGTGAGAGGAGAGCAGTAACGCCTCAAGTTGCCATTGAGATTTCAAAATGTGGCGAACAGCACCAAAACGGCTCGGAAAACGGCTCGTGGACGCCAAAACAGAGTGGGTCACCTCTAAATATGTGTGAGAATAAAATATGAGATGCAAAATTCGGGCCAGTTGTGCGTTTAAGCGCGCCAGGTAGGTGCAAAAAGGCTTTGAAGTGGTTGAATATTGCTCCAGTTGTAAAAATAATTTGTTAGTATATTCCAGATATATTCGGTACGGTTTCTCCTAGAAGTTTGAGCAGCTCCGGTTAACGTGACTGAATGTGTCAGTTTGGCTCGGGGGCGGGTGGAATGTACTATCACAGCTCATACGGGAGGTCGGGGACAGTTAAAATCCAGGGAATTCAGATCCGCCATCCCACCAGTGGCCCAAAATGCGGTGTTTCGAGTAGGAAATCACACCTGGGCCCCATTTGTTTCGAGTAGGAAATCACACCTGGGCCCCATTTCATAAAAGGCGTATTACGCTTATAGCGTAGAAGTAGCATAATGCAGCGTAGAAAGTGAATAATACACCACAATCTTGTTTCACAAAAAGGCAGCGTAAAATACAACTGCTTGCAAAGTTACGCTGCTCTAAACTACGCTGTACTGGAATGCAGCGTAGAATATTCCCAATCTTGTTTCATACAGCAGACAACATGTATGTTGAATATGTAAAACACTCCTGAAAAGCTACGCAAGAAATGGTAGGGTAACATTTCTCAGACAATGAAGCATGAAATGTATAATCAGACATGAAAAATGTATAATTTCTTCCGAAATTCTGAATCTCAGGCAAAACTAAGCAGTGTAGTGAAGGACAAAAAGAGTCATGCGTGTAAAATAAACTGAAATCAAAAAGTGTGTAAGTTATTCCTTGCACAAGGTTTAAAGTGCAAGTTACCAATGCCAAATTGAGCTGATATGTAGAGTTCTATGGGCATTTGGTATGCCAACAATGATGATAGCTATTGATGCAAGTACACAGGAAAGCTGACATTGATTTTGTACTTTGACTTTCTGCCGTTACTGTTATTTTACAGTCTAGCGAGGACAGAACCCTAGATAGGCTGACACTGACACAGTGTTATATGGAGTCTATGGTGGGTAAAAATTCAATTTAAGGTGCCTGTCGCCAACAAAATCCAAGTATCTCTACTGAGGCCTCTGGAGAAAATGATGATATAGGTACCTACCTAGGTACCTAAGTACCGGCATCTAGTTATTCTTCAAATATGTTGACTCACTATTCCTTTCCCAGTTTCACGAAATTATAAGGTTCACAGACCTTTCACAATTCGCTCACGATTAGTAAACACAAGTCAACTTGAATTCCACTGAAGTACGCTTGCACATCAATACAATAACCTTTTAGGGCCTTTTTGACAGTAACTGCCTAATTGGTCATAGCAAGCAAACTGCAAAAAACCGGGTACTGCCAAAAACAAATGCGTCGTATATTTATTGCTTCTGCTGTTAGCGCGGCTTCCTCCGCAGTATTTTTAAAAGTTCATGAGAAACTTAATAATCGAATAAGAGTAAATAAGTACAATAACTTTGCTTTCAACTAACTCATTTAAAAATAAATATGCCCATTTTAATGTTAATGAAGCAATTATATGTTATATTTGAAAGGGGTAACTCCATTCTGGACTTGGGCGTAATTTACGCTGTATTTCATATCTACGCCGCTTTCGCGTGAATGTCACCGATCTTTATGAAACGTGATTCTGAGTACGGCGTAACTTTGCAGGTGAATGTGGTGAAAAACACGTCGCATTTCTACAACTTTTATGAAATGGGGCCCTGGGTAGATTTGATACTCGACTTATCGTGACAGATCGCTTGATGTTCCAATCCGTCCAACACAGACTGTGCATTGTTTTCTAATCGCATTGGATTGACACATCAAGTGTTATCGTCTCCGCTGCGATTCTAGCGTGTTCTATCCTGTGTCCACAGACAGAGGATTAAAGAGGAGCTGAACATCAACCCGAAGATGTTGATCGGATACCAGGCGCACAGTGACACCATGATCAAGTCCAGCTCAGTGGCCAAAAACCGGTACACTGTCTAAGGACACCGCTGGGGCGAGAAGATTGTGGGTGATCATTGTCGCTGCACTTTCTGTATAGGTAATATTTAAGTCTGTGCTGTTTGGATATTTGGCTCGAGGTTGTAAAGTTTGCAAAAAGATGGGTCGAATTTTTTCCAATAATGCTGGGAGAGATCGACCACCTGAATTAACGTCAAGAGGGGTTCTGGCGAGGGCAGCCGCGTTTCGACTGCCGCGGAGGCAGCGCCATCTATAACGAGTGTGGTGGCGTTCGTTTTCTGTGTAAAATAGGTGGCGCTCGGACGCAAGAGCTCACCACGGTACGCTGCCAACTTGCATATAGTCTATTTAAGATGCGTGTGGAGTCAGTGTATAGAGGGGGGGGTGGCTCTAGCATTGCTATGTTAGTGAGTGCTGGTTGTTTACTACCGAAGGCGGGAGAATGGGAAATAGTTGGCCAGGCTAGCCAGAAGTAAACCGTGTTTAACCTGGTGTTTTAGGATGGCCAGCAAACCTGTGGGGCTCCGGATACTGTGAAATGCCGTCTTACGCGTAGAGTTGATGT
Source organism: Lepas anatifera (assembly GCA_034440635.1). Classification (NCBI taxonomy): domain Eukaryota; kingdom Metazoa; phylum Arthropoda; class Thecostraca; family Lepadidae; genus Lepas; species Lepas anatifera. The sequence continues at coordinate 648,410 of JAOTON010001776.1, read as the reverse complement.
GATTGTGTGAAAGTGCGCTCTTGTAGAGTTGTATTAGCTATAATTACACAAGGTGTGAACTCGAAAGAGCTCGAGTTAACACGCGGACACACCCGAAATGTGACGGACTGAAGACTTCAGGCGCGAGTGAGTGCCGAAGCGGTTCACCGAAGATCTCGTGAATCAAAACATCGAAATACGCGACATTCTACGACACCACGTGATAATAATCGTATGCTGTGCATGAAGCTCGCCTTGCCGCCGGAGAGAGACATTAATTGGAAAGGACGGTGGTTGCGTCGCTTTTGTCCACGTGCTAAAGTAAACGGAGCTTCACCAGGATACCGAGCCGTATGGCGGAGTGATGGGTGTTTTGGCGGCTTTTGGTGGGTCATTCGTTGCAGTGTGCGTTTTGAAAGCACGGTGGTGTCGGAACTAGCCTAAGCGGCCAGAAAATCTTAATTGATACCACCAAACGGGAATTGACATGTTCTTCCCGGGAAATGAGGCTCCCAGAGATTCACACAAACGGTCAAGAAAAACGAAACGTGGCAGTCTCATGACTGTTGTGCGGAATGGGTTTTCTTCTTTCAAAAGCTCCTCCTTATTTTTCATCATTTGTGTGAGAAGCAATGGAGTCGGCCTTGGATATGTGGCAGCAGTGATGAGAAGACCCAGAAGGCTCTATGAACGCATTCTTGTGACACATTGTCTTGAAAAATATGTAAACGTGTTCTCTGCAGTGGAGTCCTTTAAAAAGGTCTAGATGACGTTGCCCTTTTCGTTTCTTTGAAGACTGTTTACATGAATAAAAACCATGTTTGAAATGTGCTCACATGGCGGATTATATTGAGCATGCGAATCGCCCTTCAACCATCAAGTCTGCGCATGCGCGCGACATATAACCGCATTCACTCCAACGGAGCACAGAACTGAATCGTTTACGTACATGATTGGTCAATAGTAAGTATACCAGGATGAAGGCTTGGAACTCGCACTTGGAATCTGCCTGAAGGTACCGGCTATTAATACCGTAACGTAAAAGGGATATGGGAAAGGAAATCAACGACACTCCATGGGCGACAGAAGGCATGCGATGTCGGGGGGGCAGTGATTATATGCGTTGCGTTATTCTTGGACGGCCCTGTAGCGGTAGATTTTTCACTCTCCTGTGTAGAGTGTACACGGCGCTGTTGTGGTATGAACGTGCGTTCCGTCACGGGGAGCTTCTGCGTGATCTGCCGTTCTACTGTCGACACCGGACTCGAGATGTATGGCGACTGTATGATTGTAGTCGGCGGTCAGGCACTGGTGCAGACACTGTCTGACCCAGACACGCTGCGCAGACATTGGTACAGACGCTGTGTCTGATGCGATGTTGGGGCGGATCCTGTCTTGGACGGATACTTTCTGAGGGATACTGTCTGAGACAGATGCTGTCTGGGACAGGCACTGTCTGGGACGCCTGTCTGGAACTGACGCTTTCTGGGGCGGATACTATCTGGGACAAAAACTGTCGGGAACAGATAATGTTTGGAACAGACCCTGTCTGGAACACATGCTGTCTTGAACAGACACTGTCTGGGACGGATGTGATGAGAACAAACTCCCTCTTTACGTGGATGTGTAATGTCTCGACATAGTGCCGTTCTGTCTTTTCGTCTGGCAGACACTGTGCTCGAGTTAATGTCTTCTGTGGCAATGCTGTACCGATGCTGGCGATGCTGTTGCAGTGAAGTGCCGGATGGGGTGTACCGTTGCCAGTCGCTATATCTCGGAGTGTGCCGTGCGGTATTTTGAAGTGTAAATACCGCGCAGTGTGAAAAGTGTGTGTGGCAGAGAAGGAATATAGCCATGAGCGGATGTCAAGAGGATTGAACCGTGAATTACCCCGTAAGCTCAGGCTCGCTTCTAGAATTTCAGTTAAACGCGTTCTACGTCATTGGTTTGTAATTACCCATGCTTTGAGTCGTTAGAAATCCCCCAATTTGTATATCCTGTAAATCGAATAGTTTCGGATCCGGAAATTGGCACCTGGCGTCTTTGAATGGCCACTTGAAAACATTTGTACCCGTCGAAATGTCGACCACTGCGTCAGTATTCGTACACGGCCGGTAGCGATTTTGAACACGGCGTAAAGAACGATAGGAAAGCGCGGTTTGTTCAGTGCTGGTTTGCGTGTTGCCGTTGTTTTAATCGCTCCCCCGGACTGGCCGGTTCATTTCACTTCGGTGCTGTGGTGTTTGTATGTGTTCTGTCTGCCCGTTAACCTTACCTACCGTTCGCAAGGTCTCTTATTTAAAATACACAGAGAGAGGTTGCTGATGGCAGTTTCCTAGTTGAATGTTTCGTCTTAAGAGTCCGCAGACTCAGTCAGACGCCCGGTGTAACCAGGTGGAAGATGACATGGAAGATTGGCCACTGGTTCTTTGGTCTTGCGATAGGTAAGGTTAAGTCGGTGATTTCCTGGAGACGCGACGCAAGTATATCTTTTCGGCTGCAAGATGAGGCCATTATCCCCGCCCTGCTAGATTTATCCCGATTTGTAGATTAATGCTCATCTCGTGATGGTGGGCGCCGTTAGGGAGAGGAGTTACAGCATGTCTTTTCAAGTGGTGCCAAACAGGGCAGGGACGCTGGTCCTTTAACACGCGCATTGACTGGGGGCGGGTACTCGCCCTCCTCGGGTTTTTCGGAGATAACATAAAAACGGCGGCGCGTAGCGCCGCTGTACTTCGCATACCTTTTTCCTCATCATTCTTACAACTTTTGTCAAAATTTTAAGGTTAGGTCATCTCAGGTCAGGTCACCAGTGCAGGTCAAGTGACCTGACCTTAAAAAAGTTTAAGATAGCATAAGTTGGAACAGGGTAAACTTATCCCATTGAAACTCACATCACACAGTGGCCCCACCGAGCTCTCTAAAATATGTTCCGGTATTTTTTATATCAATGACCTAAGGTCAAGTATGAGCCATGATGTCTCCATTGGAAATACATGGGAAAATGGTTTTAACTGAATAACTCAGTTATTGAATAGAGATAGAGCATTTATTTTGACTGCATTAGATTTGCCTTGTCATTGCGGTTCTAATGATAAGCATTTTACCCAATTTGACCTTGACCTGACCTTAGGTCAGGTCAAATCCTTGATTTGACCTAGCAATGTCATATTATATATCATTCGATTTGGCTTGCTGCGAGGATTCATACAGTTGAAATCGTTTTGCTCTATCTTTATTTGTTCAGATGTAATGGCCGAAAAACTTCATTTATATGTTATCCCTATGACGGCATGTGTTTGACCTCTAGTGACCTTAAATGTGACCTGAAAAAAATGATATAAATATTTTCGATGGAGAAGCGGATGGGCTATTCAACGCCGCTTACCGTTTTTCGCTACCTAGCGCGGTTCTCGAGATTTTAGGGGGTACCCGCCCCCCCCGTCAAGGTGAAGGCGGCTCAGACCCCTGCCAATGCGCGTGTTAAAGCCAGAAAATCATAGGCAGATCCGTGGTTTTATGTTGGGGGTACTGTCAATGGCGTATCCAAGGAGTGAGGGTAGCTTACATCCCTTACCGGATGCAAATGCTGGAAATCTCACGATGCGATTGTTTGTCCCGTGATAGGTTGCGTCATGGGCGGCACATGACCTTTGTTGTCGGCGCGCCCTAAACCATATGTAAAAAAATGGCAGCAAACTCAACCATCACAAAACCAACATCAGGACCAAAACGTTAGAATTGGCTCCTGTTGCCCGCAGCGGCTGGATAAAAATGTTCGGTTCTCTCATTTTACAGATCAGGAAATTTTGGCCAAGTGGGGCAGGCCCCTGGCCCCACCTTACGCGTATGCCCTAAACCACCAATTATGATGATGACAGGTTGCGTCATAAGCAGGTCGAGGGCTTCCTACGGGGGAGGATTGCATGATCAGAACGGTACACCATCCAGACCAATGGAGGAGACACCATTCATCAGGCGTTAAGTCCTATTATGTGGGCGCCGATTCTCATCCTTGGGGGGTATTGGGAAGCGACATAGGGGGGGCGCCGTCGACCTTTCAGGGGGTGCCGAGGTTCGATCGAGGAGTACACTCAGGAGTGCCCTCCCCTTTCGTCCCCAGGATCCGCCTATGCGGAGCACTGCGGGCACTTATGTCGGGGGCGGGGGCAGTGCGCAGTGTGGGGACACTGAATGTTCGATTGGTTGGTGCGCACCTGTTCCCCTCCCTTTGGCCTCGGGATTCGTCTGGCAAGCGAGACTCCCAAGTATTAGCAGCAAGGTATATAGTAAAAATAATGGGGGGAGGGGTGGGAAAACCATGGTTTATAAGTAGCGTCATATCACAGTTCACCGGGTCAGGGGCGGACGCAGACCCGAGTTGGGGGCAAACCAAGCTGCCCCCTCCTGCGATGATTTTTGCTCACAGATCCAGTCAACACCTTTCAGTGCTCGACAGACACAAAGCTACCTGACCAATATGTCGCCAGGTGGGGGGGAGTGGGAGCGAATATTTTTGCTCTACAGACCTAGTGTAAACACCTTTTTAAAAATTTATCCGGCGTTTGAAGGGGTAAAGATAGTTTGGTCCCCCTCCAACCTTTGAACATGGCCAGTGCCCCCCTGCGTCCGCTGCGCCGGGTAGCGCATAAGTAAGGGGTAAGCTTCACTGTACTTGGAGTGTAGGAGGGTTGTATAATTTCTAGTATTTTAATGGTAACTATATTCTAGCAAAGCTTGTACGTCAATATAATTTTAGTACACCTAGGTACAACGCTTTCAGGTACCTTCCACCCATTTTTAACCATCCTGATCTACGGCATACTGCTTGGAGCTACCCCTCCCCTTCCCCACGGCGCTCGGGCCGACGGCGGTTAGTGCCTCGGGGCAGTTGCCGGGCTTGACAGTGACCTCTGGCGACTCGGCGTGACATCTGCGCGCGCAGTCAGAAACGGACGCTGAATTCAGAGCCTCGTTTGACGTAATGAGGTGCAGTTGCAGGTGGGTTGAACGCTGAAAGGAATGATATTGCGTCTTAATATTTTGTGCAACGGAGATTATACGTGTTATTTTTGCGGTTGGTTATTGTTTATGCAGGTATGTGTACATATCTACCCACGGTATCTTAGCCCTGAAGTGTTGATGTGTTTCTATTTCCTACAGGTTGTATGGAACATAGTGGTGCAGATTTCATGAATCCGTCCTTGCCTGGAAACGTTGAATTGTTTTTGCTTGCCGGCTCCCTGAATTTATTGGAATTGGACAATTCGGCTCATTGCGGTCTGCGGAGGTCTTCAACCAGGTAAGTCCCTACAGTTTCTTATACCTCGGAGGCTGTCTGTAAATGCTCGTGTTGTCTATAATCAAATGATGAGCAGTTATTTTGCCTACTTCCTCGAATCCAAAGTGGAACATTGAGAAAAATTAGCGTTTATGAGTTTGAGCACAGTCCTTAGTAAGTTGGGAAAAATAATAAAATGTGTCTGCGTTGCAACACTCGTTGCCTGATTGAAGATCCAGAACTTCTATCCGGGTGGCATAGGCGGATCCAGGATTGCCGATCGGGGGCATCTTCCCGGGAGGCGCCATCCGGACCAGGGGCGCCACTTTTGACCGTCAAAACCTATCAGGTTGGCATAACATGCTATCGGTGGGCGCCGATTTTTTTGGGGGAAGCGACACAGAGGTGCAGAAAGTATACTGGCTGTCACAAACTCAATGCGACGTATGCCTTCTCTGTCACACAAAGCTGGAAATGATAATTTTATACTTGAATACTATTTACAATATGCTGAATGTCATCTACCTGTCTCTTACTTTTTGCAACGGACAAGGTTCAAGCACCAAGCCATTACCGCATGAAAGTAGTAAACTGTGTTTTCATTTTTAGATCATGTTAATGTTTTGGAAGGAAAATTTCCAATTATTGATCATTGTTTTCAGTATTGGGATCATAACTATTATTGGCAACTCTGACTACAATTTCCCCCAATGACATGCATTTCTCTTTTTGAAGAAGTTTCCATTTTTGGAAGGAGTGTTTCCAATTATGGTACATTTCCCCATGATTAAATGTGGCAATTATCATGAAAATTATAATTGGGAACTAATCTATAAATGGTAGCGTACACCTACACACAATTGGGAACCCTGATCACAGCTTCCCCCCACCCCCCCACTGAACTTCCATCTCACATACCAACACAAGGGACAAAAATGTCAATGTCAACATAGGATTTGGATCTACCTAAAATGTGTTGGTAAAGTGGACCTTAGGTAGCATTTTTATAGCCAGATCAAATGCTTAAAATTTCCCCCAACACCTGATTATCACCTGCCTGGTCGTTCCTTCTTGCAGTAAAAACTCTGAGGCAACTACCCTGCATAGATGTAGAATTATGTCTATTGGCCTAATAGGTACAGAGGTATTGGAAGTCTCATACCAAAAAAAGATCCAGTGTATAAGTCAAAATCCTGCTTTAACTCCAGGCAGTTCAGGTCCTGTGTGTTGCTTACTACCACTGGTAGTAAGCAACACACCCCCAACCAGCGTTTTTCAAAGTCTCTTTCTTTCTGAGATTTTCTGTGATTTTCTGAGATGAGAAGGGCATAGGCGTAGGAACCGGGGGGGCCAGGGGGCCACTGGCCCCCACTTTTCTGTGGGGGCCCCCACAGAAAAGTGGTATTGATATGAAAATACCAGCAACTGTAACATAAAACAAGAAACCCAAACGGACCGTATAGCTTGCTCGGAAAACCTCTTATAAAGCTGGCCTGAACTCCTGAGCTGATCTGAGGTCTTATGAGTCGGCCTGGGGCCCCTGAGCTGTTCAGGGGCCCCTGAATTAACCTCTGATGTCCTATGAGCTAACTTGGGGCTCCTTGAGATAATCTAAGGTCCCTCGAGCTGGTTTATGCCCCTCTGAACTGTTGCATGGTCCCTAAGCTGAACTGGGAGCCATCAGCCTGAATGGGCCCCTTGAGCTAGTCAAAGACCCTATACAAGCCGATCTGGGGGCCCCTGAGCTGAGCTGAGCCCCCAAAGCTAATATGATGCCCCCTGTGCTAAACTGGGGCTCCTGAGCTTATCTGGGGCTCACCCAGAGTTATAGGGCCCCTGAGCTGAGTTTGAAGTGGCCTCCTTGAGCTGTTCTGAGACGCTACATAAGCCGATCTGGGACCCCTGAGCTGAGCCGGGCTCCTAAGCTGATCTGGTCATCTGAGCTAATCTATGACCCACTGTGCAGAACTGCCCCCCCCCCACCTCCCCTCCCCCTTAGATGGACTGGGACCAGTAGAGTAGCCAAGGAGAGTCCAAGGGGTTCGCAGACCCCTCCCCCGCCCTTGGGCCGATCGTAAGCACTCTAAAGGATTCTCTGATCAGGGGGCCCCCAGAGTCAGTCTCAGGGGCCCCAAGATTGGTTCATAGGGGCCCCGAGTCGGTCTCAGGGCCCTCCGCCCCGATAGTTAGCATTAAGGGGCCCAAGAGTTGGTCTTAGGGGCCCCCGAGAGGTGGTCTCAGGGGCCCCCTGAAAGTTGGTTTTCAGGGCCCCTGAGAGTTGGTCGCAAGGGACCCCCGAAAGTTTGTCTCAGAGGGTCCGAGAGTCGGTCTCAGCCTCCCACCCCCGAGATTAAGTCTCAGACCCCCCAAAGTCGGTTTCAGGGGGCTCCTGGAAGTCAGTCTCAGGGGACCCCCAAGAGTCGGTCTCAGGGGGCCTCCGAGAGTCGAGCTCAGGGGGCCACGACATATAGTCTCAGGGGGCCCGAGAGTTAGTCTCAGGGCCAAAAGTCTATCTCAGGGCCCCCCCAGAAGTCGGTTTCAAGGGCCCCTGAGTCAGTCTCAGAGGATCCCAAGAGTTGATCTCAGGGGCCCCGAGAGTCCGTCTCAGGGCCCCCGAGAGTCAGCCTCAGAAGCCCCGCCCCCTGAGAATCGGTCTAAGGGGTCCCTCGAGAGTCTTTCTCAGGGGGCCCCTGGGAGTCGGTCTCAGGGGTCCCTGGGAACTAATCTCGGGATAAGTTATTATCAGATACCCCACCAGTGTTGGTCTAAGGGGGCTTTCTCTCAAGGGCCCCGAAAGCTAATATGGAGCCCGAGAATTAGTGTCATGAGTGCCGCCAAGTGCTGGTCTCAGGGGCCCCTCATAGTCTCAAGGGTGCCTCTCTCAGGAGACAATATTTACTTTCAGGGGGCCCCGAGTAATCATCTGGAGTCCCGAGAGTTAGTCTCATTTGTGCAGCAGAGTGACGGTCTCAGAGGGCCGCGGAGAGGTGATCTTGGATGCCCTCGAGAATTGGCCTCAGGTTGTCCCCCCAAGTTTTTGTCTAAGGGGCCCCAAGAATCAGCCTCGGGGAGCGCTCAAAAGCTAGTCTCAAAGGCCCCTCCCCCTCGAAGTCAGTCTCAGGGGCATCCGAGAGCTAATTTTGGGGCTCTGAGAGTAATCACAAGAAGTTCTCCCGAGTTTTGGTCTCACGGGCTTCAAGTTGGCCTAAGACCCCTGAGGGCTAATCTGGGGCCTCCTAGAGTAGGTCTCAGAAGCACCAATTGCTCAGTCTCAGGGACACCCCCTGAGTGTTAGTCTCAGGGGGTGCCCCAGTGTTAGTCTCAGATTGCTATCGGGAGTCAGTCCCAGGGTCCCACGAAAGTCAGTCTTAGGGGACCCCAAGATCTGACCTGGATGCCCCCGAGACTCTATGTCTGGGGCCACCCGAGAGCAAGTCTGGGGGGTCCGGTAGGTAGTCTCAGAGGTGCTGCCGAGAATTTGTCTTAGGAGCTCCGAGCTATACTCAGGGCCCCCTCAGTTTTGGTCTAAGAGTCCCCGGTAATAAGGCCCAGGGGCCCCTGACAGCTAATCGGGGAGGGGCCGAAAATTAGCGTCGCGAGTGCCGCTAAGTGTTGGTCTTAGGAGGGCCTCAGAGCTAAACTGGGAATCCTGAGCTTATCTGGGGCTCACTTATACGGCCCCTGAGCTGAGCTGGGGGCCATGAGCTTAAAGTGGCCTTCTTAAGCTGTTCTGAGACGCTATATAGACCGACCTGGGGCCCCTTAGCTGAAACGGGCCCCTAAGCTGATCTGGTCATCTGAGCTAATCTGGGGCCCGCTGTGCTGAACTGGGGACCCCGAGATGGTCTGGGATCCCTGAATACTTTTAGAGTCACTGAGCTGGAACCGTTGAGCTATTCTGAGACAGTACATCAGCCGACTTGGGACCCTGAGCTTATCTAGACCCCTAAAAGCTAATTTGGGCCCTTAGCTAATCTCAGGCGCCCTGTGATGAACTGAACAGCCCCTGAGCTGGTCTGGGGCACCTGCGCTGTTATTAAGTCCGCTGAGCTGAGCTAAGGGCGATGAGCTTGAATGGGCCTCTTGAGCTTTTTTGAGCTCTACACCAGCCGACCTGGGGTCCCTGAGCTGAACTAGGCCGCCAAAGCTAGTTTTGGGCTCTAAATTAATATGAGGCCCCTCTGCTGAACTGAGCAGCCCCTGAGCTAGTCTGGCGCCCCATGCCCAATTATAGGACCCGCTGAGCTAAGCTGGGGGCCATGAGCTTGAGTTGGTCCATTGAGCTGTTCTGAGACCCTATATCAGCCAACTTGGGGCCCCTGAGCTGTGCTGGGCCCCACAGCTAATTCGAGCCCTAAGCTAAGCTGGGGCCCCCTGTGCTTATATGAGGCCTCTGAGTTGGTCTGGAGCCCCTGCACAGTTCTAGCGTCCCTGAGCTAAGTTGGTGGCCGATACCTTGAATGACCCATTGAGCTGGTTTGATACCCTATATCAGCCGACCTGGGCCCCTGAGTTGAGCTTGTCTCCCACAGCTAATATGTGGCCCCTGTGCTGAACTGGGGTCCCCAGCTGGTCTAGCCCCCTTGGACTCTGCTAGGGTCATTGAGCTGGGATCCGTAGGCTTAAACGGGTCCCTTGAGCTGTTCTGAGACCCTATATAAGCCAACCTGGGGGGCCCTGAGCTGAGCCGGGCCCCTAAGCTAGCCTGGCTTCCTGAGACAATCTGGAACGCCCTGTTCGGAGCTTTTAGGGCCCTGTGCTTATGTGGGGTCCCTTAATAAAGTGGTCCCATGAGCCGGTCCCTTAGCCCATGAGCAGATTTGGGGCCCCCAGAGCTGACTAATTTGGTTCCTGAGCCATGGTTTGGGCACTGGGGGGCCTCTATGATGACTTGGCGGCTTCTGAGCGGCATAGGCATAGGAAACGGGAGAGTGGCGGGCCAGGGGAGCCACTGGCCCTCCACTGTTCTGTGGTGGACCGCTGCAACGCATATGCAAATATCAGCAACTGCAATATACAACGAAAAAACCCGGGCGGGCACGACAGCTTGTCTGGGAAAGTCCAGTTTTGGCGTATGCCCTCTGCAAACCCCTGGACCGAAAGCGCTTCATGAAAAAGGCCAAGGCACCTACTATCCGAATGCTCCCAGATGGACCCCGAAAACTGGACCCAATCAAATTCTGGCCCAGACCGCTCCCAACACAGAGCGCTAATTCGGACACGCAACCCGCACCACAAGCCGAGCAGCAGCCGTCCCTCGGTCATCAACGGGCGTGAAGAGCCGTCTACAGGCCGTCTTCCACTACGAAGTGAAAAAATATCACCACAGAGCTATTCGATGCGAGGGAACTGTTGGAAAAGACGTAAATAACACGTAATGTATGGAAATACCTAGTGTAGGCCGGTGTTTATGCGTGTATTATCGACACCAAATGAACAGTTTTAAAACTGCTCATAATTATGGGCCCCTTGGGCTGGGGGCCCCCCTTGAGCTGGGCCCCCTTTGGGGTTGGCCCCCCACTTTTCAACCGGTTCCTACGCCCCTGGAGAAGGGGGTCTACTAGGCCCCCCTCTAGTGCACGTTAGTGCCAGGCCCCTCTCCAGTGTGTGTTTTAACACTTTGTGGAGGACTGCATTGGCACACATTTGCTATCTGTACAATATTGACATGATAATTTGATCATGAAATCTCAACTGAATTACTGTTGTTGCCAGTCTGCTGCTGGCGCCAACTCTCCCAACTTCCTCCAGCTCCAAATCTACCTCACCAATCTTGATCTAAGGCACAAATAAGGTAAGGCACAAGCAAGCTAAGAATGAAAAACCAAGTATGATATGTGAAAGTGCATCAGAATCAAAGTAGCCTACATTCATCTTAGATTAGCCATGGGCAGCACTATTTATTCCAGCTAGGTTTAGCCTGCACTTATCTCAGATATACCTAATAAATATGCCCTCAACAGAAGTAGCTTCCCACTTGTTCAAATTTTTTTGGCAGGCTCTACATCACACAAACATTGCGAACTTGTCTTGTCGCTGTTGCGTAGTTTAGGTAGAATTGCTGCCCAGCTATATTTATTTCTTTCACTCATTTAGTACTTTTCCTAGTAGCTTTTAGGCGTACTTGATACTAAATTCAAAGAAATAGGGACCGCTAAATCGAAGATACTCAAACTTTAAATATTATTTAACCTGACAAAATGGACAGAAAAGTACTTGATAACGTATCTGCATTATCTTTAATGCCTTAAATATGCCCACAATCATGTATTTCTCGAAAAAATTGACTGTCACATTTCGGGCATCTAGGCGGCAACTTTCTGGCAACTACTAACAATCGGCACCATTGGGCTGCATGTTAAAATCTGGCAACTGTGACAGCGGTTTCCGGGTTTTCTGCAGCGGGGGTCTCTCGTTTTAGTAGAAACTGAACACAGTACCAATATTGTATCGCTGATGGTACGCTGTGCAATTGAAGGACAGAGTTGCTAAATTAAAATATTCGCTACACGCTTCATTCTCTATTTCGAAAATGTGTGGTTTGATTTTGAACCATACTGTCACGATCGCTATTTTGTCACACTTATGCACCTCGACTATCATAAATGTGTCACAAACTCCAGTAGCCGAGTTGGCAAGTTTCTGCACCTCTGAAGCGACATTTCAGGAGGGCGCCATCGTCCTTTCAGTGGGGCGCGGTGACTATTTCAGGGGGCGCCGAGGTTCGATCGGGGGGGGCATGTACCCCCTTTGTCCCCCAGGATCCGCCTATGCCAGGGGAAGGGGGACGCCAATACTGGCATCCCGGGGAAAGCGACATTACCGGGGGCGCCATTAAGACGCCATTCTTGGGGGGTGCCGACGTATGATGGGGGGGTGGTGTTAAGCACCTTCTTGCCCCCTGGATCAGCCTATGAGTCGCCTAGTCTTGCCTCACTCGCCACTCTTTTCATCAATCAGCCAAACATCCATTCACACAGGAAAACATGAACATGTCAGCCAGAAAGCTGTATTCGGTAGGTGTAACAGCATTGAAAGTGGCGTCTGCCCCTGCAGAAGTGAAGAGGCCTCACACTCAAACGCACATGCCGTAGCTCAAATTGCAAACGCACGGGTTGCTTATATACATCATTGCACGAGTGTCGGTCGCTGGCTGTCAGCAATTGTGTCGGTTCAATGACGCGAAAAAGACGAGAGAGAGACGAGAGAGGAGAGAGAGAGAGGAGAGAGAGAGAAAGAGAGAGAGAGAGAGAGAGAGAGAGAGAGCGGCAGCGGCAGCGGGAGTGGGAGCGAGAGAGAGAGAGAGAGTCGACGTAAACAACGGAAAATACATGCAGGTGATGAATATTAACCCTATTTCCGGCAGGGGGGGGCTAATATTGCCCCCCTAAGGTTTTTCAAGAATATCTCCGAAACGGCTTGCGATAGAACTTTGAAACTTCCTGACTTTTCCTAAAACTAGTACAGGCAGGTTTTCTGAAATTGTCAATATTATATATTTACCAGGGGCGGAGCTATGGCTGGGTTTTTGGGGAAGTTCTATCCACAAACCAAGTATTATCGTATGCGATGGGTTCTTTGTAAAAGGAAGCCGTCTCTGCTGATCCTGATACCAGTTATATGGTTTTATTATATCATTTTTTATGTGAGATGATAGTGCATTCACAATTGTCACTATTTGTATTCATCAGGGGCGGTTACAGCAGTTCAAAATGGGGGAATGCTATCAAGAAGGACTAAACGTTAGTAAGTGAGAAGACTGCTTACAGCCGTGCCAGGGCGAATACAATTGGGTATATGAAAATTCAAAATAGTTATAACCAAATTCTAGATTACCAGAGGCGTGTCCAGTCACTACACATTTTCAAAATGCATATTCCCAGCCAGTATCACCGCCGCGACTCAATATCGTTGTATATTAAAAATGTGTTTCCAATCACCCCCACCCGCCCCCCCCACGACGAGAGTCCTTGATCCGCCTATGTCACCCCCTTTCCCAGAGCTGCCATGGGAGGGTAAAAATTATCAGAAATAAATTTCAACTAGTCGAGGGACTAATATACTCATGCATACCACTCGCATATTGTTGGGATGTATTTTACCCCACTGTTTTACCTTACTGCATCCGCCCCTGATGAGTTTTTCACTTTTTTTCATTTATTTATGTGTCAAAGATGCCAAGCAGTATATCACGGCTTCTAATCCGCGTAACAAAAACTTTTTAGGTTGTATATATTTCCCCTCATAGTCCTGGTCCTGGAACTGCCATTGAATTTCGAATTTTTGCGTAACTCGAGTATATGACAATTTTGGGTCAATTATTTGTAAATCTGAACTAGTTTTGTGAAAATCGTACAACAGAGACAAGGATTATGGAAAATCTAAAAAATACACAAAAATTGTATATTTTGCACGACTTTCTCCTTAAAAATCAAAATTTTGAAATTTTCTTTTTTCAAAATAAAGTTCAGCGTCAGGGGAATCTATAGCACTTTGAATTTTCAAAATCGGCCGGTTAGATTACGAGATCTTAGGGGGGGCCGATATTGCCCCCCCCTGCCGGAAATAGGGGGTAGCCGGGAGCCTGACGGAAATAGGGTTAAATGTACAAGCGAAAAATGAATGGGGTGAAAAATGAAAATTTGCCGAGAAGCGACGGAGGCAGACAAGTATCTCAGAAGGATGCAAAAGGGTATAATTTAATAAGCCTGAAATTACCCTCTACGGAGTAGTCCTGTGCACGTCTTGCTGCAGATGTAGAACATATATGAAAAAATCACGTGACCTAGACAATTTTGAATACACATGGCTGTGCTTTGAACCAGAAAATATCGCCAGAAATGGTTCGAGCCCAGGGTGTTGATGCGAGTATGACGCTCCAGAGGCTACAAAGTAGATGAGGCCTAAAAAGCGTATTCAAAACAGCCGGAAAACAGATGAGGCCCAAAAAACGTAGACAGTTAAAACAACATCCGTCCGCAATTTCTGACATGGACGTCAAACCTGGTAAGTGATGAGCTAAAACCTGGATAAAACACAGCTGCTAAGCTGAAAACATATAGAATTCTTTGAATAAATAGGGTAACCGAATAAATAGGCGCAAAAATGCATAGTTGTGGGATGGATGGGTTAAAAAGAATGGGGAAACGCGTCCTACATTTGAATGCACCGCGCTAAAACAAGATAATAGGGAAAAAGACTGAAAAACTGTTTTAGCTATAAGATACTGGCCAAAGCCTGGAGCTACCGATCTTACATACCTGAGGCTCAAGTAATTCAGCGATAATGCGGTAGCGATGTCAAGGAAGATGGCAGACAGACGCGAAGCGACTTTACAGCAACAGCCGCACAATTCTGACGCTGAGACAGAATCAATCACACACACGCTGCCAGACTATTTACAAATAAATCACATACCTGATACAAACACTCGGAACAAACACATGGGTAGGACGATAAACACGCTAATATCATACAGGGGGAGGCTGGTTTTATGCACTATACTAGCGACACTTTATCGACGCGCGGATTAGAGCAAGACTGTTAGTTATCAGTCTGGCCGCAAGTGCCGCTGCGATCGCTGGCGTCCGCTTTGGCCCATGCCCCGTGACCGTATTGGCAGCAAACTCAGTCTTGCACATGACGAAAGTGGCGCAACTTTTCACTTTAAGACGCATTTCCTTCGGGCTCACCCACAGTACCCATTTACGGTGTGCTTTTCCGTCGGTCAGGGTCGCCGCATTCAGCAGAAGCAACGGCTGGTTAGTGATAGTTCGGCGTCCCCACTGGTCAAGCAAGCCAGTCGGCTGGCATTCTCCCGATATACGAGAATGATGTCCCGCTTCACATTGTCTTGCGCTAATTGGCGGAACATCCCAGCATACAATATAACAGCGCAAGCACAGTTCGCCTTGATTCGCATGGCACGCCAAAGATGCGTTGCGGCCGTATCAACGCGGAGCTTTGATACCGGTTTAGGCCCGTGTTTACTATCGACAAGGTCATGTTCGAGTTATCATTCTTTCATCTTGTGAGTCGTCTTTCGGTCGTGTCTACTGGTTGAAAGTGGTAACTAAGCGGAACATGGTACTTGTGGTAAGCAGGGTCCATCTCTATCTCCAGCACAGGGGAAAAGAGATGGTCAAGCAGGGCATTTTTCCAACGTATTCGCTGTCACCGCTTGCATGACAGCAATTCTATCAACTACTGCATCGACCTGGGTGATAATAAAACCCAGCACCTGACATACCAAAGACACAGAACTGCAGTGATGCCGACCAGTGACGTCATCATTTACAGGTCAGAGCTGTGATTTGACGCCAAGGCTGATGCACAGGATCCTGCAGATCCCGCGGTAGCTGGAAATCACTATAAGTCCTGTCCGTCGCAGCTGTACAGCTATGGGAAAAATTAATAGCTGCTATCATCTGTGACTTACAAATAATCGTACACATAATTATATGCAAATCACAAGTGACGACGTCTCAGAAATTAACCTCAGAACATCATGGCAACGTTTTGCATATCCAAAGCTGCACCTCAAACGGGCATTTGTCTTACATCTCTACTCTCGCCGTTAAAGCGGCCTGTCAGTCGGGGCGTACTGACACGCAGACATATTGCCACCTGGCGGCGACCTCACTGAAACTGACCCCGGCGTATACGGCATCCCCGGCATGCCAAAACCACCGGTATGCTGCTTAGCGCGAAGCCTCAAACTCGCGATGCTGGAGGTCATCGAAGGGCACTGGTCTGAGCGGTAGACGGCGTATGGAGACGCAGTACCGTACGGGCAGGCGGCCGAGGCGAGCGATGACGTCATCGAGGGAGAGCCAATAGGAGACGTGCTTACAGCAGTGGGCGATGTAAAACAGTTCATACCCATGCTGGCGCCTGGCGTCTGAAAATGGGAAAACGTGATCATGGGCGGATCCATGAGAAGCTTTTGGAGGGCGCCAAACTAGTGCTTGGGGGGGCTAAATTGTGAAAAATGGCAAAAACAGTGCTTTGAAAAAAGGCGAAAATTCGGTCTTTTTGGCGAGGGTGGGGGAATATACTATTTTAGGCTTCGGAGGGGGGCCTGGGTCTCTTTGCCCCCCCTTGGATCTGCCTGTGAAAGTGATTATAATTATAGCATGGGATTATTATCATGATAACGTACAATTCTGAATGTCTTGTGTGATTTATGGAAAAACCGAGTGGCCATTGGTGTTTAGCTACCAGTTTTCGAGCGAAGCTTTCTCTCGGCCCCTTCGCTCTTGAATGTTACCTCCAGATTCACAGTGTATTTCGGAAGGCCATCCCTCGATCTAGAGGAATAGCCTTTCCAAAGCGCTGCGTATCTGAATTTTTACGGCTGCTTCATCGGCGCGGCTCCTGTGGCCAACTTAGAATTGCCGTCGGAACAGAACTGCAATCGCGCTACGCAATCGTGCTACCCACAGTCCCCTCCTGCAATTGAATTTGTACAGACTAGGCTCAGAAGTTTTCGTTACAGTGTGAACGAACTACTGCTTGCAAAGCCGTAATTCAGCATACAGCTGGTGTGTTTTGCTCCTGCTATCGATTACGTACCCACTTTTGTTCAGCAGCCTCATGTTTTAGAGATGAATAGCGAAAAACTAAATTGTCACGAGACAGCCGTCAAAAAATGTTTTCTGAAAATGATTTTCAAACTGCGAACCTGGAACCCAGTTTTTGGGACAATGTCTAAAGCCAATGGCAAGACACACATGCAGTATATTTCATTATAACCGAGGGAGCGATAGTTGTTCAGAATGTAGTCAAAAACTGCCGAGCCTAGTGTGTACAGATTCAATTGTAGGGGCTGTGCATACGTCACGACCCTAATCACCCCCAGGGCGGTGTTCGTTACAGACCACGCCACTGATTCAACCCACCGCCTGGCCGATTGTAGGAAGGTCACCGAAAAAGGAAAGGCAGAGATTAGTTCACATGCATTGAAATAAACTTGTCATCCCAAAAATTCCTTATCTCAGCCAGGGGGCGGACATGAGATACTTCTCTAGAATTCTGGGGGTTTTGAAGGTTCCACTTCTGGTTCTAACAGTTTTTTGGCAGCAAAATTTAACATGTAATTCAAATGGGACGGTTTGCAGGGGTTTGGGGCACGGGCCAGTGGGAAAATGTAAGTGGCGCTTAAGGGTATATTTTTATTTTTGGTATGTAAAATTGATCAGGCTATCTTCTGGGTGCAGCTTTTGGTCTCTAAAGCGCTTTTATAACAAGGAAAATCCACGATGAACTTCATGCTAATTCCTTCAGAATTCTGTTTCAAACGTTTCGATTACCCAATCAAAACGCTGCATTCTACCTTATGCTAGCAAAATTAGAGTTATCTTGAACAAAACCCTTCAAAATACTGCCATATCCTCAACGTGCTGCCAAATCAGGCCGTCAGCTGGCTGTCATGTCCGAACCGTATCTATAGGAACTTTGGTCCAGACTTCTCAGCCAGGTTGGTCCAGACTTCTCAGCCAGGTGATCTCAGCCAGGTTGGGAATGAATCGGAAAGTTGAAATCGGAACAATAATGAATAAGAATGAATGAATAATGAATGAATGAACGGCGTAGTCGTAGAAATGATCCGCATTGCCGGAGGACAGGAGCGGGTTCAGGGTGTCCTAAGGGGAGGGGCGAATGAGACGTGCCCGGGGGGGGCGGATGAGACGTGCACGGGGGCGGATGGGCTAGCGCCGGCAGAGCAATACAAGTCCTATGACTCACAATCCAGGGGTTCGTGACTCGTCCCAATCCCCAGGGTATCTCAACCCATGCTATGGTGATATTGGTTCTATACTTTGGCGGCCAACGCTTAGGATAGTAGTGCAAATCCACCCAACTGGGAAGGGGGAGGCGGCCATTCCCTACCCTGGACCCTGTTGAAATGATTGGACCACAAGTAGCCAAACAAAATGTGAAGGCTGCATTTATGTTGAAGATTATTTATTGCCGATAAAGAGCGTTTTGGCACACCACTGAGAAACCTGTCACGATCGAAGACCCTGTCATCAAGAATTAACGGGCCCCTGTTTTATCGACGATAATACTCGATAACTTCACGTTCTCTTCCGCTGTTTGTGACGGTCTTTACAGAAACCATTTATCTTGTAAAGCAGGTGGCTGTTTTTATTCTGTGACATTTCTTCCGTTTGCATAGGGTACAGTTTCTTTCCGCCATGAAAGTATCAGTTTTACCCTTACGTAACAAGTTTACTGCGATTTTAGAGAATTTTCAGAGACTTTGATGAAGGTGCTCCGTCTTGTTTCTCTTCAATAAGACATACACGCTGACATCTACACGCGCACGCTGTTTTGGAATACATGTGTTGCTGAACTGTGGGGGTGTGTTGGGGGGGGCGATAACATCTGTTGTCTCGAACTATGGTCGTAGATTGGTGTTTGAATTTCCAAGCATTATCACTGTGACTAGTTTCATGAACAATTCGAGTCAACCGTTTGTTTGCAGCCGCAGCTATCATTCCCGGTAAACGTGACGCCATCGGACGTTTCAAAGTCAATGACTCCCTTATCTCAGTAGTCATTGACTCTTATCATAGCTGAGACTGACTCGGGCAAAATATGAAGAGCAAAACTAGCAGCCTATCTGAAAGCACTCAGGCGAATATCAGAAGCGGGTGCACTAAGGGGCGGATAGGGGTAGAAAATTGGCCTCGTGCTCAAAAGGAGATTCCTCGGAAAAAGGAAATAATTGGTGTCCGTGCACCGGTGGCGTAACAGCAACGAATTGCAGCTTTGACCCTCAGCCCATGACAGTCTTGGACTTGGAAGAAACGGGGCCCACTGAGTGATTGAATTAAAACTTAACTGCACTATCAAGATAAAAGGCGTCTTGAATTGCATATTGATGTCGGAAAACATAATAGCTAGTTTAAAAAGGCCCCTCTTGAAACTATCTTGCCCTGTTCGTTTCCGAAAACGGCACCCCCGGTGGGTAGCTGATCCTCCCTCAAAGCATTCTGGGCTCGCCTCTAGTTGATACCGTGAAAAATCGTATTATATGGCCGTTGCGATTTCATGACTCCACCGACTAAAAAGGACAGAGGAGAAAAGTGCGGCATCGCGAAGAACGTCACAGGTGAGGGAGCTAAATCCCGATATCCCGATAAAAATTACATCAAATTACCCCAGAGTAGCCGAGTTTTGTGAATTGCTCTGATCCGAGCATAACAAACGTTAATATTTGCCAGCACTAGTTTGACACAATTCCTTCACACATATGAAACAAGGGGCGCCGCCCTGGGGGGTGGGGGTCCCCCTACTCATGGAAATGGGGGGGCGGCCCCACCTCTGAGCGATAATAAAATTGCAAATTTTGAATTTAAGCAGACGCGCGGGTTTCAAGGGTTTCACCACTACTTTGGGTCCGGCTCCCCGGCCAAAGTAGTGGGATGAGGTTCCTACTGAAAATCCATGGTGACGCCCTCGTCTATGGCACACATGATCACCTTCCTATCTCCTTCTGCCGCTGAGGATTCAGAACGGCAGTTGCACGGATGATAGGTAGCGTTTCAACGATCATTATCAACAGCCCATCGTTAAACTGAACATGGTCCTATAAACCCACAGTTTTCTTTTCGTTTAACAGGTCTGAAACTTCAGCGAAGCCCGAAAAGTCCATTTGTTACGTCTGAACACTTGTGAATTGATTGGAAATAAACCCATTGAAAACAATTTCCTTTTTTATCTTACCTGATTAGTAACGCCGAGAGCATTGACCCCTGTGTCGAATCCCGGCCAGAACGGTTTATGGCCCAGCGGAGACGGTACCTTAGCCGCCCAGTTCTGGTAGGCCGGATACCCGGAGTACAGCGATTCCTGGAGGGTCGAAACACGAGTTAATGTCGAAAGCGATTCCTGGCGGTTCGAAGCACGAGTTAATGTCGAATACCGGATATCATGGGAATATTCAGTTCAGGTGGCGCGCGGACCATGAATGTTAGCGGGATGAGACCCGCCAGATTTCCTCCAATGCGTCGCATACCACGTCCCAGTGTGTAACCTGGTACAGAGCTTGTATTAACTTTTGCAATCAACCTCCTGATCCTATGAGGCGCGCCTTCAGGTACTAAAAGCATGGCCAGCAGATATGCGTGAAGCCTGTCCATCCCTCCTCCTCTCCTCCTCTCCCCCATCTCTCCCGCAATCTCGCTCTCCCAATCTCCCTCACTCCATTTCCCACTCTTTGTTCTTCACTCACTCACTCACCCGCCCGCCCGCCCGCCCGCCCACCCACCCACCCACTCACTCACTCACCACTCACTCACTCACCACCACCACTCACCACCACTCACTCACCACCACTCACTCACTCACTCACTCACTCACTCATTCCTCTGAGTTAGGATGGGGGCATGATCTGACCTGTGAAAAGGGCTGCATGAAGCCCTGAAGCTGTCCTCCGAAGCCCGCCTTGATGTCAGCTCCGTTCATCATGACCATGGCGTTGCGCTCCCTCTTCCTCCACTTGGCACGCCTGTTCTTGAACCAAATCTGCCAAGAAAGCAGTGCCTCATCATAAATTGTTGGGATTTAACGACGCACCAACTGTCAAGTTTATACGATGCCGCCAACTCTAACCCTGTTGGGGGATCAGATCAACTTATTCAGAGGCTCCACGGAGACTTGAGCCCGGGACCGATGACTTAAAAGACAAGGATGGTATCCACTAAGCCACCCATCCCCCAATGTCTCATCATCATCATTATCATCATCATCATAATCGTCATCATTATCATCATCATCACATCATCATCATCATCATCGTAATAATTATCATTATGTGTTTCGGACGCGTCGGTAGGTCTGGAAGTTTCCCTGCAACCAAGCTCCCTTCAATGTGACGGGTGTGTAAATGTCTTTATATAGATGTATTAAATACTCGTCACAATGAGGAATGAATACGTACGCTCCCCGCTTTTCATAAAAAACACCATATTGGGAATAAATCGGACAATCCGGCAACCAGCAAGCGTGGACAGTAACAAAGAGCCCACACCCGATGAGTGTTTGGGTCTGGAGGAGAAATTGCTCTGTTGGCAGGTGGCTGAAGATTACAAGTACGTTCACAGTTAAAATATAAGTAATAATTATTCGGAACATTGCATCATTGGACTGGTTTCAGTTTATTCACAAACTGTTACCGGTACGGATGACTTGCATACACACAGATCAGACATTTACTAGCATATTCAACAGACCACTCAAGTCAAGCATAGTGGGGCGTGCCACACCACTCAAGGCTGCTTTAAAATTCAAGGATATATGCCTTGGAAACAATTTGTTTCTCTCCTTTTGTTTCCGCGTTCAATTTGTCCCCCTCTTTTCCCTGTTTTGCACTCTACAGTGAAGCAATACAGCAAAACAATTTCATAATAAATTTAGGCAGAAACTTAATGAAACATGAACGCGAGGCAAAGAAAATGGAAGTAAAAGAGCTTCGGATTAAATATGACCGTTAATAGTGTTATACAACTTCTATGTATGCTCTAAAAAATCTGACTACTCATCAGATTTTGTCTTTAACCATCCTTTTCCCCTAAGTCTGCCACGCCCCCTTTTCCTTTAACGCTCCCCAAAGAAAACTGCTTTCCACAGTTTTTTATTTATTTATAAATTTAGTCCAAGTTGTTCCCAGTACGATGTTAGAGTCCTAGTCTCACTAAATTCATCCAGGGGCTTGTCAGGGAGATCCCAACCTCACCACCCGAACGAGCAGCACCCACAATAAAGGGTCAATTTAGTAGCCAAAGTTAAACGTCCCACAAAGCACAGGTACAGCCGCCCCGCTCATGTCAACCTTTCACCAGTCAGTTGCCAGCCGATCTGACGTCGGATAAACTATTGAGCGCCGGAGGGTCTCAGGGGAACCGACCCCAAGCCTGGACATGCACTGCCACTGCATGCTTCTGAGCAGCGGGCCGGAGCCCAACGCTTTACCTACTGAGCTACCAACTGGCAAAGTGGGGGTCGGAGAGCATCCAAATTTATGTGTAATAAATATAACCGGCTGTCTCCTCGGTATGCCGGATGCGTTCCTGGGAGTGTTTTATCTTAATGCACTTATAAATTCGTGCATAAAATAGGAAGATTATACTAATTTCACTTGTGCTGCATTTCATTGTCTGGCCAATAAACTTATCTGTATCTGTTTCTGTAGTGCCTACAGCAAATGCATTACCGGAGGCTGGTCTGAGGCAATTGCGGAGGAGGCTCGAGCCCCAGCCCGCCCTCCTAAATGTAGTCCTGGATCCGCCATTGCTGCCATTGCTAGCTTCCTGGATAGTGATGTGACATTAGGCTAATAGTTGTATGTGATATCACGCCAACGGTTGTTAATTGGCTCCTTACAACCAACTCTTGTTGGTGGCGGTAATGACGAGACGGCGGAGTTAGTATAGATGGCGCTAGAAAAGGGCGATTGGAGGTTTGATGATAATTGGAGTTTCACGGCACTTCAGCTGTGGAGGTTATGAGTGAAGCGGAGTGGAGTCAGTGGCGGATCCAGGGGGGATAGGCGGGCTTAAGCCCCCTCCCAAGTGTCCGAGCCCATATAGTTCATGCAGAGACGAGGGGCTGTCAAAGGTACTGGCGGGTGAGACTCGAGCTTTCTAGCTCCCCACCCCGAAATGCATCCCCGGACTCGCCACTGAGTGGAGTAAAAATGGAAAATAGCGCCCAGGAAAATACGAAGTTCTTAAATATATGAGAGTTGCGTGGGGCATCCACTTCACCAACGCCGGATGCAAAGGGAAGGGATTAGGGGTTCAAGTCCCCGAAATTTCCTAGTGCCCATAGTAATCGCATAGTAAGAGGTTATTCGAGGAACAGGTGGGGTCGAGTGGAGCCTTTAGCCCCCTCTCTCTCCCCTCAGCCCGAGATGGAAGTCTGGATCTGCTTTTGCAAGACATCGGCCATTTTGAACGTGTGGATAGCTGGATAGCATGGAAATCACGAGCATAGGCGCGGAAGGGAGCCGGCACGACTTTTTGCTTCATAGACCCTTTTTAGCCTCCATTCTAGCCCCTTTCTATTCTCTATCCTAGCCCCTTTGACGAATTTTCGACTGTTATCCTCCCATGCACTGCCATGGGGAGGAAACGGCAAACG